>JAWWMO010000174.1:44803388-44865307 GCA_035047845.1 Dendrocincla fuliginosa | reverse complement strand
GAGATCAGTGCCTGCCCCTCCTCTTCCCCTCACAAGGAAGTTGTAACTGCAATGAGGTCTCCCCTCAGTCTCCTCTTTTCCAGGTTCAACAGACCAAGTGACCTCAGCTGCTCCTCATACGGCTTCCTCTCAAGGCCTTTCACCATCTTTGTTACCATCATTCCAATCATCTCCTTTGGACACTAATAGCTTGAATTCTTTCTTATATTGTGGTGTCCAAAACTGCACACGGTATTCAAGGTGAGGCCACTCCAGTGCAGAGCAGAGTGGGACAATCCCCTCCTTCGACCAGCTGGTGATGCTTTGCCTGATGCCCCCAGGACAGGATTGGCCCTCCTGGCTGCCAGGGCACTGCTGACTCAGATTCAACTTGCCATCAACCAGGACCCCCAGGACCCTTCCCACAGTGCTTTTCTCCAGCCTCTCATTCCCCAGTCTGTACATACACCCACGGTTGTCCTCTTCCAGGTGTAGAATCCAGCACTTCTCTTTAATAAAATTCATATGCTTGGTCATTGCCCAGCCCTCTAATTTGTCCAGGTCTGTCTGTTTCAATGAAGACACTGAAGAGGACTATCACTAAGATGGAGCCCACTGGATCCTCACTAGTAACAAGTGCCAGTCTGATGTAACTCCATTTTATTATAACCCTTTGTGCCAGTTGTCCACCCATCACAGTACGTACTTACCCAGAAAATGTCTGTTTTCTCAGGTATATGCATACACACATGCAAGTTATGTATTAAGTAACATATTATAAAGATACAAGAAGTCTCTCCAGTGACTGTAGTGCGCCTTATGTTTCTTACCTGATCTGATTCCAGTTCTTACACTTATTCTAAAATCTCTCATTTATCTTGAAAACAGTGTTCTTCATTTTCTGAACTAATATAAATGCAAACGTGTGTGCAAAGATGTTTATCTTCAGTACTCCCAGAAACTACTGAAGTACATTTGGCATGACAGCCTTGTAGTGTCTGCGTGTTGGTGGTACCAGCAATAACTACGTTTATGGAGATAGATCCTTCTGTTCTCTGCATCTTCAGGATTTAAATATGTTCTTGTTAGGAAGTAATAGCAGACCTTGCACAGGTTTTATTGTGCTCTTATTTATTCTCACACAAATTATTGCTATTATAACATTTGCTGTTCCTTTCTTCTGTTCACTTCTTGTCTGAAAAGACCTTCCTAGATTTATCTGTCTTTTATAACAGTGAGCCTAGGAATAAGGCAGAAACTGAGAGCAACTGCCACTCAGCTGGTCTGCAATGAGGGGAAGCAGAGGGGCAAGTACAGAAACTCTTCCCTCTATTGAGCAGTGACAGAACCTGAGGAAATGGCATGAAGATGAGTTGGGGGAGGTTTAGGTTGGATATCAGGAAAAAGTTTCTCACCCAGAGGGTGGTTGTGCACTGAAACAGGCTACTCAGGGAAGTGGTCACAGCATTAAACCTGACAGAGTTCAAGAAGTATTTGGACAATGGTATCAGGCACATGGTGTGACTCCTGGGCTGTCCTGTGCAGGGCCAGGCGTTGGACTCAGATGATCCTGATGGCTCCCTTCCGACAGAGCGTATTCCATGATTCTATGATTCTACATGTCGTGCTTAGTGTTACATCACTCTTTCTGGCCCTTGGCTCCAGCATTCTTGGATCCATAGTGAAGCAAACACAAAGATGTGTTAAACAGCCTTGTTCATGCTGTACACAAGCATTTAAATTCTTTTTTCAAGAAGCGAAAGATGGGGGTTCAAAGACTTTCAGCATAAGGAGAAGAAATTTAAAAAGACTCCTGCTTGCAGATTGGATATTTTATCCAATATGTTGTTATGCAAAATATGTGAGACTATAGTTGTGATGCACTGTATTGGATTCAGATTATGGGTCTTCAGAAAACTTCTAAGAATATTAAGCAGGCTAAAGTTAATCTGACAGTGACAATTAACAACACTCTAAGGCAGAAGCTTTATTCCCAGATAGTAGGTATTCATGGTACTCAAGCCCAAAGACTAGTCTACCTTTTAAATATTGGTATTGTAGATGAATCTCTTGGTATTAACCAGTAAAATTTCACCCAAATCCCATTTTAGGAGAACTAAAATAAACTCCAAACCTAAATGTAGGGAGCCTGAATATAATTTCTTTCCCCTGTTCCTTATTCATCCAATGACCTGCTAGGTAGCTCCAATCAAGTCATGGTCCCCTCTTCTGTCTTGTCTTATTGTGTCTAGAGTTTCAAATAAAGCAGGAATGATTCTGTGCTGTTTGTGAAATATTCAGTTTAAACTATTCCCAACCTAGATGCTACTGTGATAAAATTGTTTGTTACTTTTTTATGGTTTTTGCTTTATAACATGATGCTCTCACATTTGGTGAGGCACTGCCAAAGCCACATCTGTCTGTTGGCCTGTCAGGACAATAGAAAATAGGAAGAAAGATCTATCAATCAAAAGAATGGAGGAAAAACAACTTATGTCAAAGGGTTTCAATTTATTTCTATTTTCATTTTGATCTTACTTAGACCATTTAGTGTGGTGTTCTGGCCCACTGAATGTTTTTTGATTACTTGGGCTGTGGTCAATACATTCTTGTACATTCTTGGAGTTTTGCCTGTCTGGCAAATGTGTCGTTACAGCCTATTAGACCTTGAACTTCTGCTGGGCACAGCAACGTGAGCTGACAGTGCCTTTTGACCTGTGCAATATACGTGCTGCACATGTATTTTAAAGCTGTACATTTACTATTTATTCATTCTTAATGTTCCTTTTTCTAATGCATTCTTTTACATCATACAGCTCAATGGAAACATATATCTAACTTGTATCTGCAGTTGCAAGAAAGCAAGTGATGCAAGGCTGTATTTTTAAATAATGAACAATAAAATAACAATATTATAAACACATTGCACAAATCAGTGGATCATCAGTATCTTGGATATATCATTCTCTACAGCTTTTATGTCTGAAAACAGTTGTGAAACTGCTTATAATTTACACACTCTTATTACCTCTGTTATGTCTATTTACTATCGCAACACTAACATAAGAAATAGGCACAATTGTGTTTTTTTTTCTAAATGAAGAAAAATCTGGAAGAAACAAATGTTTTCAGTCTTAAGAAAACAAAAGTGTTTGGCTACAGCTACGAGGAAAGTACATGCCTTAAAAACCACTAACAATGATTGTGAAAATATAGATGAGTAAAGTTGAAATTCAGCTCTTTCTAAATTCATTCAGTTTCTACTTTTACACAACCAAAAATATCAAAGAGCCAATGCAATCTACTTGAAAGCATAATACTCTCTCATGTTATACTAAAAACAAGCTGAATTTTGCTTTAATGGAACCATAATCCAAGAGACAAAACATTTCAAACACAGGGATAAAAGGCAATTCCTGCCATGATTAAAAATTTCTTTTTAATGTATAAAACCAGTCATAAGAGGTTTGATAAACACTAAAACTGTGAGACAATATTGTCTAAATCAATATGCAGTAGAAATGGGTGCATCAGCAAACTGATATCAACATTTTTCATAAGCATCATGATGCAGAATTTTAGGGGGAGAGATGAAATATGGCAGCAGTTAGCTGCTTTGAAAGTATTTCTGAGAAACTCCTCCCAGGTCTGAGAAGTAGCATGAAGCTTCTTTGGAAATATAACAAATAGCGGCACATCCATCCAAGGTGTGAGATGACATTTTATCATAAATAAGATATGATAGTTGAGTGTTTCAAGGTTGTGAAGGTCCTTGAAAATGAAGGTAAGTAGATGATGCTTGAGTGTAAAGAGATGATGAAGTAGCTGATGGAAGAATTCAAAAAAAGGAGGACAAAAGAAATGGAAAAATACAGTAGATGAATATAAGTGGGTAAGCACTTAACCGTGGATGTCAAATCAGGGAGAAAGCATTGTATTAACTGAAAAGCAGCAGATAAGTATTTAGGCAAGAGTTTTAGCTCTTTAATTTGCAAGAAACTACACTTTAAACAAGTGCAAACAAAATTGGGTTCTGAAGAGCCAGAGTGATATCAGACAAAAAATGGCACTTAAATTAAGCCACTGTCATGGCATGGTATTAGCAATTTTGCTTTAGACCCCCTGCTATCACCATGAGATGACGTAATGAGAACGATTTTCATTTGACAGATAAGAAAGTTGTACTGAAGCAATAAGGAATAAAAGGCTTATTCACAAAGACTGTGAATTATTTTTGGGCATTACATCTTCAGCAGAAAAAAGCCTTGGAAGAAGAGGAGTAAGAATTAGAAATGGAGGGTAGGAGGAAAATGACTGTTTTTGACAGACTAAGACTTTTACATAGGTGACCAGGAGAGAGTCAATAAACAAAAATCATGCAGTTTACAAGAAGATCCTGATTAATAGCACTGAAGACATTTGACCAGTCAAGTAGCAAAAGAGTGGCATAATTATGAGGAATTTGACTAAGTTTCAAAACTGTGGGAAAAATAGCCTTGTGTGAAGTTAACAAGTGATTACATAGCTTTAGTCTCTCTTGAATTCTATTGCTCTTATGTTTTTAGTAATTCAACTTGAATAAATAACTGAAAGGAATATAGTTGCCATACAGAGTTTGTAGAAGTCATTAATAGGTTCATTTTGATTACCTTTCCTCTTTCAGGATGTTAATTATCTAACACACGATAAATCCAGAATTTTTCTTCCCTTTCTTTTAGTATATATTCGAAAATAGGGATTTGAACATGTCTCTAGATTCCAGTAAAACAATTTCTACAATAAGTGGTTTAGTTGGACTCAATGTACTTAGAAGTCTTTTTCAACTTCAATTTTCTATGATTTCATGAAATTCATGCTTTAGAATTGAAGAATTAGTATCCAAAAATTACACAAAATAGATGGAAAATCCTTTTGAATGCCTGATTTTTGAGTAGTGAGTCCACAGCAAGCCCACTAATGGCAATACTTCTCCCTTTTAAGTCAACAAACTTTTCATCTTTAGAAAAACCTCTGGAGGATTGGCCTATAAAACTAGCTAATTAACTGTTCAAGAAGACTGTAAGAAACATGAAATAAATAGAATATTTTATCAGAACTCTTAGGAAAAGGGAGGCTTTTGGACATATATATCCCATATAAAAATACACTGTTCTGGTTATACCAGCTATTATTTAATGTGCAGTACAATAAGCATCCAGAAACAGGCAAAAATATTTAGAAACAAAACAAAATTAAAGACAAACCAACAAGCAAACAAATAACAACAAAAAACTCAGAACACCCCAAAAGCAAACACCCTCCCCATCCTTTCCCCTGCCACAAACCTCTAGTTTTCTGCTGAAATACTAGAAATGCAGAGGTACTTGCATAGTGGCAGATCCTAGGGTTTTGGGTTGGGTTGTGGGTTTTTTTTTTTTTTTTTTTACATTATAAGCAACAGCACAAGTCATGGTACAGATTTCTACAGATTTGTATGTGTCTAGAATGTATTTTTAGTAGAATTTGCAGTAGGACTGATAAACCTAGATTCAATGATAGTCTGGCATTCGAGCTACTGAAGTACTTTTATTAATTACCTTCAGAAATCTGGTCCATTACATTTTGATTAGTTACAGATCTCACAACTGCTGTGTTTGTTATCTCAAAAACAAAATACTATAAGTTTTCATGCATCTTTCATGTAAATGTGAAACAACATCCTTGAAATCCATCCATCTTAGACATTGCTCCAGAAAAGATTGCTATTTTAATTTGGTGTCATCCTTTAATAGATGCTTTGGGTCCTTTGGTGAAGTGGAAAGTGACTTTGCCCCTGGCAGGGGACTGGAATTAGATGATATTTAAGGCCACTTCCAACCCAATCCATTCTATGAATCTATGAAAACTGTTATAAAATGGCCAGTATTGACTTTTTTTTTTTAATAGAATTATTTTTCCCCCAAAACCAAAAAGATTGGAAGCAATAATTTTCCATGCATCTATCATTCAGCTCTCCCTCTACCTTGCAATGACTTCTCTTCTGTGCCAATTTGAAGTGCAAATTTTTGACATTAAAAAGTGACTACAAATGCACTTCTCATATAGCAACTGTCCTTTTCTCAGATAAAATTCAGTCCTGGGCAGACTGTCATGTTAAACTACAAAACAAAAATCACACTGCATGAGAAAAAAATGTTAAGTCTACTAATTGCAGCTAAATATTTGCTGGATGCCAACTTTATTAATGTTTTTATGACTCAGGCTCTGTGTAGCTGAGTAAAAATCAAGTACATCAGCATGGATATAACCTGTTAAGGTGGAAATTACAGAGAACTGTTACAGAGGGATTATTGGATGTAACTAAAGCTTCACTGCCTGGTAATGATATTGAATCTATCATATTGAAGTTATAGTACATTTGCAAGAATATTAAAATACGGTATAAAATTAAAAGAAAGGAGCCTAGGTAAACTTCTAGAAGGAAACGCACATACAAAACAAATCAAATATTTAAACTCTAGTATAAGCTTCAAGAAGTGCAAAGAAACATGACAATTCCATCTGCATTTCCAGAGATTCTCTGATGCCTCTTACTCTTATTTTACCAAATGCTCCATCAGGTTCAATTTTCAGTTTCTGTCTCTAATAACATGGAGTCAACATATGTTTTGTTTCCTTTTGACTGTGTACTGGGACAATTATATTGAAGTGCCTAAGGAACAGAAGAAATGGAAGATTTCCAGATTTTCTGTCAATCAGCCTTTTTTTTCTTTTTTTCTTTTTTTTAATTACCATAATTTTTTTAAGCATTGTCTCCTAATAGACTATGGCAACTGAACTAAATGGAATTACAATAGAGAGAAATAACTCAGCAGCAAGTTTCACTTAAAGGAAAGTTGTAAAGGTAATTTATCTAAACAGCAAATATCATGGTTCAATGCACTACCTGCAATGGTAGTGCAACTTTATGGTTCATTAATATAGAGTGTATTTGTGTCTATTTTTCAGGCTTCATTCATTTTTGAGAACCTCTGTAGCAGTACTCTCACACTGTGATTAACCCTTTCTCCTAACTGCGCCCTTTCCTGCATTCTAAATAATCCATGGAGAGATAATCAGTGTCTTGATTAGAAGGTAAGATAAGCAAATATATGCATAACAGTGGAATGAATGTCAGTTACAATTAAGCAAACCATAAATTGCCATCTCATTTAAAATTTCTCCATTGTATTTGTTATCTGAAATTTACTCTCCTCAAATACTCTTTAAATATTACAGAATCACATAATAGTTGGAGTTGGAAGGGACATCTGGTGATTATCTATTCCAACTCCCCTGCTAAAGCAGGTTCACCTAGAGTAGGTGGCACAAGATCATGTCCAAGCAGATTTTTATTATCTGCAGAGAAAAGCTAGTTTCCATAGTTACTTCTAAAATTCAACCCAAGGAGATTCACTATATGTATATATATGTATATATATATATTTGCACACACATATGTAATCCTTGTGAAATTTTATGTTAACTTCTACATTTTGAAGTCTGCACTTCAGTCTTGCATAGGAGCATTTTATTACTGTTGATTCAGAATGAGACACAGATGAAAGCTCAACTCACAATTGTGTTACTGTAGAAATAAGTCCAGCTTTGCTGAAATAACTTCTAGCAACAGATGAACAGCAAAAGAAAACCTTAAATAAAGCCAAAGAATATTATTTAAAAATAATTATTTAATTTTTTGTTCCCTAAAAAGAAACATTTTATTTTTAAATATACATCATTATTTTTACTTCCTTCACTTTTCTTTGTTTTATTGTTTGTTGGTTTATTTTTTAATTTGGTTTTGGGGTGTTGGTTTTTTTTTCTTTTTTTTTTTTTTTTTGTTTCTCTAGATTCTCCTGTACCAGGGAGTATATTTTCTAAATATAAATAAGAATCTTAGCCCTTGCCAATCTTCTCTCTTAAAGAAAGGATTGTTGTGTTGTTTCATAAAGGGGAAACAGTCAAATCTTGTTAAAGGTGCACGCACACACACACACACACAAATGCAGAGTATGGTACATTCACCCTGTAATTTACTGGCTTTTACTTGTAATCTTTTTCTTCTGCTAGAAAGATAAAGAATTAATTTAATAACATATATTATGAGATTTTTGTAATGATGGTGCCTTAATTTTGACTAATAGTATAAATGTTGCATCCCATATTTAAACCCTCTTCGTAACTTTTTTTTTCTAATGCACTTCTGTAGTACATAATAGGAAAAAAAAAAAAAAAAAAGAAGGAATCTACATATCTTTGTATAAAGGGCTATACAAATATCCTGCTAAGTGGAAGAAGTAGCAGTAACAATGAAATGTTATGAAAATATGGAAACAAAAGAAGGTCAAAGGAACTGTTTTAGTCTAGGGTGGAGCAAAAATGAATCATAGCAAAGATTGTTTCTGTAGGTAGGCTCTGTTTTATCCTAGAACTCTACACTTTGCACATTTTAATGTTAAAACATTGTCTCAGATGGCCCAGGAATATAAATCCTAAAATTGACCTTTCTGTGTTAAAGGGTTGTAAATGATATTATGTATGTACATGTTGAAGACTGGTCAAATGTTTCACCACCAGGGATGTCTTTTTTCCCCATCAGGATTTAAGTAATATTAATAGAGCAAGATGAATACTTCAGTGTTCTATAACATGCTCTGGTGAAACTATTCAGGCTGCCAAACTAATGCTGAATATGTGGGAAATGTGTGTTTTTAAAAGCAATACACAAAAGTCATCAAGAACAAAGAATGCTTTTAGTTAGAAGCAGTTGGGAAGCATGCTCAGAATAGCATGAACATTCTGCAAGACCAAGGAGAACTCTCTTATTTTACTACTTCTACCAAATCATTGGCTAGACAGACTGTACTCAAGATTTTCAGATTGTAGAAAACATTACAGCTTTAGTAACGTCAGAGTTCATCAGAAGGATACTTCACCTGACTAATAAAGAAGCCCCTTCTTAAGCAGGTTTCTTTGATGATCAGGAAAATGGATGTCTCATAGCACAACTTTCAGGGAAGAAGGGATGGAAGAGTTGTGATGTGTCTGATTACTTATTAATAACACTTGACAGCAGGAATTCTTGTTTGCATGGCACACATTCTAGCTCAGAAAAGATTTTTTTACAAATAACATTTTTCTCTTAAAATATATATTGGAGGTCTTGTTCTTATAAAAGAAAGAAAGATGTCAACATTGCTTTTCTAAAGACTTCTCGGGAAGTTAAGATAATAGCTGTTTTGCAGGGCTTAGCTAAGACAAATATTGCATTTTTTTATTAAGTTTATTCCCTATTTATCTTTATGTATACATAAAGTATATGTGTAGAAACTAAATATTTGGTACATCAAAAATACCTGAGCTGGAAATAGTGTAGTTTGGAATAAATAGTTCATTTTGATTCCATGGATCGATACATTAATTAAGTTCAGGAGAGAATGATATCTTTTTAACTGCAATGAAAGGAGAAAATATTTCTATTTCATATAGCAAAATCCAACCATTATGAACGTGTCATAAATATTAAATCTGTCTTATTATGTCATGGCCATGAAAATTAAACCTATTTGGTATTATGAATAAAAATGTGAATGTAGACATCCAGTTCATCTTTTAAATAGATAAACACCATCAACATAAATCCTATTACTTTATGCTTAACATTGTCATAATATTCTTTTAGAATACAGAATAGAAGTTGAAAAGAAAGAACTGAAAAATTACTAAAAATAATTAGCCAGTCTTAAAGCCAATTTACTGTGGACACCTTTTACAATAACAAATGCTTATATTCCTCCATGAACCAATTAGCAGAAGATCCCTTCATTATGAAAGAATAAGTTACTCTATTTTTATGAGAATTGTATGCTTAATACAAAATGAAGTTCACAACAAAATAAGGTGTGAATATGCTTGTAACATACAGGCATTTGAACATTTTGCCTCTCTACTAGACCTTCTATAAAATTTTGTAAGTAAGGGATTTTGCCTGATAGCAAGAAAATCTTAACCAAAAGGGTAAACAACTCAGAAATAAAAAGCCTTATGGAAAAGAAAAGAAGAAATAAGAAGGTGATAATGACACAAGCCTTTTTGAGCAACATGTGATCTAGAAAATCTATCTTCACAGTCTTCTGTTAATGGTGAGAAAATTCCACTATATTAGGAGGACAGCTTAATCAATAGGTAGGTCAGACTTTCACTGATTGGCCTTAAATTTTTAAGGCAAATGCATGTGAACATTTATCTGTATATGCAAATCTACAGATTTGTATTATAGAAGTGATCTCATGAACATGGCTTTTTGGGAGTATGCATGGTAAATCACTTCACACAAATACATGTCTCAATAAATCTGATTTTTTTTTCCAGGTGTAACTGCTCAGCCAACAGTTAATTCCTTAAAACATCACACTTCTACATTTTACCATCTTCCCTGTCACAAGTGCATTTTTCTGAGGTAACTTCCGTAAATACATACATACATATATATATGACTGTAACCATAGAATATTATAGGAAGCTATAAATATTTAATATTTTTGTCACTTTTTCAATCATTGCTTTAATAACAGTAGGAAGAGTCAAAATAAAATAATAATAATAAAAAATCTGACCAAATCTGTAAACAATTGAGTTGCCTGCAAGTTTTCAATGTTTTCAATTTGTGATAATATGTAGTAGTGTTTGTCTTATTTAACACATGCAAAAATAGTTTAGAAAGAGAAATTCAAAGTTAAAAATTACATTTATAAATGATAATAACTTGGCAGAATTTTTGAATATCAGTGAAAATGCAGCAATACATCAAGTAAACCAGAAAAGATGAGGATCATTCTCTAAAACATTATAAAATGAGATTAAGCCTGGAAAAATCTCGTCACATACAAGATCTGGTGTACAATGATCTGAATAACAGATCATACCTAACGATATAAGTACCCTGGAAACATTAATAATGGAACAGACCATGAGTTAAATGTAAACTATATACAAGTTTGAAATGAGATATAGTTACAGTGAGAAAAAAAAACAGTAACAACCAAACAACAAAAAAATCCAACAAACAATAAAGATGTTTCATTCTCAGTAAGAGAACCATTAAGTGAAGGCAGTGCACAAGCTAAAAAGTGATAAATTCTTGTATTAATAAGTCTTGATGGCAATCAAGCAACACCAATGTAAATATAACTTTTGGTATTTGAATATAGCATCAGAATTTGTGGCATCCAGGCTTATGTATGCAGTTGAAGAATATATTATTTTGAGAAAAAATAAGAAAAGATGTGCTGGCATTTAAGAAAATGCATTTGTCAAATGTCCCTCTAGATAGTCTTCATCTTAGAGAATATAGAAGGTATACAGTAAAAGTCCTCCTTGAACACTAAAAATTGATGGTAAATAAAAAGGGAAAGAAAAAAAAATGCAGATTCAAAAATATATTCTTTGGTATTTGGTGAAGATTTTAGCCTGCTAAGATATTCCCTGACTTTGTGTGATCAGAAGGTTTTCTTTGGCAATGAAAAAAACTCTCTCTGAAATTAAACGACACAACTGCATTGCTTCTGCAGTGGGCTCAGAAGCTTCAGAGCTTACATTTTGGAGTCCATTAAAAATGTTGAAATATTTCACCCTGAAAATGTCTGTATTAATTCTCTTCTTCCCCTCCCCCTTCCCAAATGCATTAAAAATTGAAGAAGTTTGAAAGCAGTATTCTTGCGGCTGTGCAAAAGCTTTTATTGGCAGCTTTTGCATTTTCTCTTAAGCAAATGGATTTTTTAAATCTTAATGAACTCTGGATTTGCAACCCACCCCATTATTTCTGCTAGAGAAACAAACCATCTGGACAACACTTCTGTGGGGTGATTTGTATTTATTTAAATTAACAGCAGTGTATGTCATTTTCAACCATAACCAAGTCTTTCCATTCAGGTGAATTCTCTGAAGTCTTTAAACTTTATGGCTTGCAGTATTAAAGCTATAGTGAGCACATTGAAACAATTACACTGAAGTAAAGATGATCATAAAACCAAGACTGTGTGCCCCTCAAAACCCTGTGAAAAGCACTCATGGAAAGAGAAAGAGAAGACAGGCCAAGGCTGAGGGGAACCAAAATCTGGTACCACATGCAATTGAGAGGAATACATTTTGGGAATGCTTTGACTACTTTTCTTTTAGAATGAGAGTGCTCACATAGAATTAAGAACTGGTAGGTTAGTCTTGTGGCTCCTTCTGTCCTTTTTTTAATCTTCAGTTGTGCCACATTCTGAAAGTTTTCCATAAGTTAAGCACAGGGATTTAGTATCTCCTATCAGGTGTCATGTCATTATTATAGGCCCAGCGCAGTAACTGAGTGACCACACAGATGTGACCTCAATTACAGAGTTGCTACTTTAAGATAATCCACTTTTTTTTTGTTTTTTGTTTTTTTTTTTTTTCCCCCGATCTTCACTTCTTGGTTTCCTCTTTTAACCTTTTTGCTTTCCTTTCTGTACCTAAAATCATTAAAAAAATCTTGTATTCAATTATTGAAAGAAATATTCTTCTGCTGCATTTAACACTGTACTATTGCAGTCATAATGCTAAAACTCACAGACATTTCTCCACTACACTACTCTATGATCTCAGGAATTTCACTTTCATCTCCCCAGCATGTACTAGAGACAGTTTTCTCTCATGTCTCCTATACATTCACACACACACATAAAGGCTTTCTAATTACACTGCATTATTTAAGACAAAATAAGTTAGAAATAGTCATAAGCTATAAGGCTTTATTGAAAAGTGCGAGCACATACTTACAAAATTTTTGGATGATAAATTCCAGTGCAGCCCTGCCAAAACCATGTGCAAAGCCTGCAATCATAGCTCGTCATGAAAACAGAAATTTATACTGAATGTGAAATGTTGTGATTTGTTTTTTTTCCTCACCATCCATAATTAGACTTTTACACAGGCTTTATATATTTATTTTATGTGCAGAATTTACATCATCAAAACTGACACTTTTAAAAGGGAGAAGAAGGGAGTTTGTTACTTCTATTCTTTTGCCTTCCAGAAGGTATTGGTCTACTCCGGGTACTTCAACAGCTACAATGAAAGTATTATAAAAGGCTAGCCCTAATTTCTGTCGCTGATGCATTAACTATTCTGCCATGATAATATGGAGGACTGTAAGAGGAGTGGAGCTAGCCACACGTGGAAACCCCACTAACATTCTGTGGGGGCAACTTTCTTTTGGTTTTCTTGCTTGATAGTTGAGATTGTTCTGAAGTTCTGTAGTGCAATCAGAGGGTTGAGCAGTTAGAAAGACTGTATTTCAAATGCAGACAATATACTCAAACAAGCAAACAAATTCATGGCAAATGACCTAGGAAAGGGAGGACATGTGTCTTAAAATGATTAGAATTTTTTTCCAAATTATATATAGAGAACCTTTCAACCAACTAAAATTATTGCTGTTTATCATAAATCTTTTTCCTTCTATCCTCAATGAAGAATCAGAAATAAGATGCAAAAAGACCATGATTTTTTTTGTTCCATTTTCTTTTAGGCTCTCTTTTATTAAAGTAATCTCCCATATGAATGGTAATAGTTATTCTTAAAAGGTAGTAAGGAAGTACAACACCTAACAATTTAAAAACACAGTAGGGTTAAGTTCCACTCTGATGTAGATGAGCAGCAGCCATATGGACACAATGGGATTAGTTCACAAAGTCTGAGTTTGCCTACAAGAGACAAGTTTATTTAGACGGGCTATGGAAAATTTAAATTACAGCAAGAATTTCACTCTTTCAGTCTTCATGTTTATCTACTCCAAGCCTCTGAACATTTAAAAGTTCGCCTATCATTCATCAAGTCACATTTCCAAATTAGTCAGAATTCAAATGTTTATCTGTTTTCACAGTTCAAATTTCTTCCTGGGGTGTCTGATGCATTTTGTGGCTCAATTTCACCATCAAAGCCCATTATAGAAAACAAGTCACCTTATATTGCAGAGGCAAGTTTTTTAAAAAAATTAGTAATTAGGTACTGAGATTCTTGAGTTTCTAAAGGCAAGGCTTAATTTAACAGATTGGCCTCTATTTTCAGTTCTGCATTTTGCTGGTTACTTGACAGCTTAACAGCTGTTGCTGAAAATGTCCATAACTGTGTTTTGAAAAAGATGAAAATACTCTACTTTCCTCTTTAATTCCAACAAAAACAAGGTCATTCAAAATCAGTTTTGATCTACAGGAGGTGAAGTAAGTCACAGAAAAAAATATAATTTGATGCTTTGAACCATCTGTCTCACATCTTTCAGTGGCTTTCTCTGTAGTCTCCACCTAATAAATAGGTGTGATCCTTCTGCAATTTTTGCTAGAAAGGTGGTGTGTTGGAAAAACCCATTCAAGGCTTTACATTCCAAGTGCTGGAAAGATGCTTCCTTTGAGCATGGAGTAGGGTATCTCATCTTCTCACTGAAATTCAGAGTACGTTCATACCTTTGTATTTTGGGGTGTTTTTTTAGAGACATCTGCTAGCCAGGTCACATGTAAGCAGGCTGTTCTGAATTTTTACTCTTGGTGCTCAGGTCTCCCTTGTAGCATATGTTAAAGCTATGAATTTCATACTAGATACAGACACCAATAAATTAAGGTGTTGAAACTTGGAAGCAAATTTTTAGTTTTTCTCTTTTTATGTCCTCAGACTTATACTTAATAAATAAAAATGGAGATTTTTAGCTGAAGTATTTTGTTTCATTGATAATGAAAACAATAACAATTCCTTTAAGATTACTAAACATATATGATGCATTTGTACAAATGGATGAAATCCCCATATGCATAAAACTAACATTTCTAGCTTGTTCCCTAGTGTAGTCACTACTTCATGCTTCAAATTAACAACCTTTCACATAGTTACTGCCAATATGTTCAAGGGTTTAAAATTCAAAGATTTTTGTAAACACAGAAACCAGCAGAAATGCTAAGCCCTGAGGTAATAATTCACTGTATCATAATCTCAGGTCTATGATTGCCATTTTTTGTGGGTTTACTTACTTGGCTTGACTTCAGTTGATCTTGTCCTTGCATTGAGAATTTAATAATATAATAAATATTATTAATTTAATCTAATATAAATCTTGATGGCTGGACTTGTTTTTTGCTCACTGCATCGTACTCTGCATTCTCATAGGCATTTCACTTAGGATTTTAGGTCTTGGCTATAAATCTATGATCTGTTTTTCCTTCATAAAAATATGTATTCTAATGATGGGAAGATTTTCTCTCCCACATGAACTCACATTATAAACCTTCCTCAAGGGAAGAAGGGATGCTGAGCAATCTGTAAGCTGAAATGGATGAACTGCAAATGTTGAGGAAGGCATGCCAATCTTTTGAAACTACAGTCAGATTTGAAAGTAGCAGAATGAGACTTACCCGAAAAAACGCAGTCTGAAACTTTGGACATTTAGAGTCTTTCTTTAGGGAGAAGTCATCATAGACTTAATAAACCTAAGTAAGCATGTATGAGTAAGAAATAAAAACTTGATATATTCAAATTAAGTTACTTATCCTTAAAAATCCCTAAATAATCTTCACTACTCAAATATATGCTTTAGCACTCTGACTCCTTGTAAGCACACCTTAAAACTTCTACAGTATTTCTGACACTTGAAACAATACTGAAAGTAAAAGAATTAATTTGTGTACTATTTTTAAATCAAGTATTATTTTGCTGTATGTTTTCTCTGACTTGAACAAGGATGAGGAAGTACACTGGAGCTGTTACTTCAGACACCTTGTAGTACTAAGTATATTGTACAACTTCAGAAATAAACACATTTGGATCTTCCAGCCCTAGCAGTGTTCAAGGCCAGGTTGAACAGGGCATTGAATAACCTGGTCTGGTGAAAGGCATTCCTGCCCATGGCAAGGGGGTTGAAACTAGATGATCTTTAATGTCCCTTCCAAACGAAACCATTCTGTGATTCTATGATTCTAGGACTCGAACTTCAGTGTCTCAAGGTAGGTGTCGTTCCTGGTCTCTATCTAGGATTCTGAACTAATGAGCTTTCAGAAGAAAGTATACTTTTTCTTTTATTAACTGAAAGTAGTTATGGGTTTCATTTGCTATAAAAAAGCATCAGTGAAAACCAAGGATGATGAGTTGCTTTATGATCTCATGTAGTTCTAAATTGAAATAGGAGTTAAAGAAGAGAAATGAGAGCTTCCAAGGCATTATCAATCAAAACATTTTATTCATGTTTTACATATATATGTATATGTTATACATTCTGCCTCCTAATAAAATGGGTCACATTACAAAAAGCTTATTTGTAGTGAAAAAAGGGAAAGAAATGTTAGGATGATCAGTCCAGATGCAAAAACCATCACTGGTTCCTGGCTAAAATGATGGGATTACACCTGCAGTGGATCAATTATAAAGTTTCAAAAGAATGAAGACTCTTGGTTTCTCTCTCCTATTCTTCTCTATTCTTCTCTGATAAAAACTGCTGATTAAGAGTTGGACCTAACCTTTCTTAACCATGCATATGAAATGAGTATTTCAAGATAAACACTCATCTAGAAAAGATGCTTCAAATTGTCTGGGTCTCTAGTGACTTGTACCAAATGCAATCATAAACACATGCAGAGATAGACTTTAAAAGCTTACATGTCCTGAGCATTCTAACCTTGGTACAATAGTGAGGCTGTCAGCAAGCGACACATCCTCTCAAGTGTCTATGTATCTTTCTTCATTGCTGACTTCCATCAGCTAAAACATTAACTGCTTGCCCAAAAGATTGCTACAGTTATGTAAAGCTTTTCAGAAAACATCACTTCACATGGATGTTTAACCTCCAAGCCCTGAAGGGATGGCTCTGCCTGTTGCCAGGCTTGTCAATTAATTTTACATTGACAATCATGCTAATGTACTTTGATGGAGAGAACTTTTGCAGTCAGCCAGCTGCATTAGATAAACAAGGTAAATGCGTGCAGTTCCCTGAAAAATTCATCTGAACACACATCACATCACAGCATATGTCTCATAAGTAACACTGCTTAATTTCATATCAACTATCATCCCAGATCATCATCAGTACTAGTTAAAAAATCACTTTTTTGCTCACCTGGGAACTCTTTCTTCCCTCTTTCTTTTGTTGTCATATGTTACCACAACTGTGTGCAGGAAATATGAATATAAAATATATCTGAATACTTGGCTTACAATATGAACTGCCAAGCAAGATATGTACTGCTGAGATGTCCCTGAGATAAGTTCTTTCAACTTGAGGCATCTCTTTCAAATTCTGTAAGCAAAATGGAAGAACCTTAGAGAAAACAACAAATATTTAGGGTTTGGAAGGAATAATTTAAATAGGCTGAATATGTGCAGCTTGGCACACTAATGAGGAAGGTGTGATACGGCTATGATAATCGCCTAGAATTACTTAAGAAATAAAAGCAAGGGCAACAGTAGTTGCAACATGAAAGAATGAAAGTAGATAATAGGTTAAAATAATCAAAAGTATCAGCTACACTAGATTTAAAAAAATCTTTTACACCAAAGAGAAAGTGTGGACTAGTTGATCCAAGACCAATAAATTGGCATCAACTAGAACATTTAGACTAAGACTGAATACAACTGCAATCTGGAATCAAATATATATTGGCTGATGAGCACCTTTAAAGTTGTATGCTCCTCTTACTTCAAATTCTGTGTCTTATTACTGAGAATTATTATTTTTAGATTTGAAAGTGATTGAAAATTGCAGGGTCAAGAGAACTGTTAGACGTTTCTGTTTTTCTGTGTTCTCCCTCCTCTTTCCTTTTGACAGTGAATTAATTCAAACCAAAGTTCTCACTTTTAAAAATTATTTGAACATGCAAAAAGGTTTAATTTCCCTTAAGACATTTAACTATGAGAGTAGGGAAATGAGAAATATTTTCACTTCTTGAACCTGCACTAAAAAAAATCCTGAAATTCTAAAACTGAATATTGTGATGAATATAAATGAGCCCAGTGTAAAACCTATGAATTCAAACATTAGTCCTTGATTTTTCCCATCAACAGTATACTTTATGAGCTTGACTGTGAGCCTAATTGTGTTGGTTTTTCATGGTCATGTAGTGCAGCTGAGTGTGTAAACTACTATATCTTTATATGTACATGTATATAAAAAATTGAAATACATAAACAATATGATAGTATAGAAAAAAGTCCGGGAAAGTATTGTATATTGTGCATGCAAGAAAAAACTTCTTTTTTTCTACCTGAGCAAACTGTTGTAATTTTTAACCATGTGGAGAATCACTCCATAAGTGTCTTGGAATATCTGTCATGCTGTAAAACAGAAAGACTGACTTTTTTGTTGTTTTTGTTTTGTTTTGTTTTGTTTTTGTTTGTTTGTTTTTCTTTTTCTTTTTTTAATCATTTTCCTGCAAGTAGGAAAGACAGGATCATAATGTAAGCAAGCAGCCTTTCACCAGGGGGGTTAACAATTGAGGATGCAGTACCTGATGCACACTGGCAATGAGGGCAACAGGAACACACAGTTACTTACAAAAGGAAGATACTGTAAGCTGTATCATAAATGTTTCTAATGAAAATACTTTCCTTTTTATATGTGCAAGTATATTGTTTCTGCTTCATCTTGTCTTAGAGTGTAGACTCTCAAGACTAAGACTGTATTTTTGTTCAGTTCTTATGTGCTGTTTAACCCAGGGGACAAGCCCTTGGTAGTCTGTCATCTACAACGCTGAACAATCAAAGAACTGCAGAAATGTTGTCAATGCTTCCATTGATCCCAGTTGTAATTATGGTAGCCCCAACTTTAACTTTTCAATTACCCAGGGTAATTTGAATGACATCAAAGCCCTCATACACAATATATTCATGAGCTGCAAGTTGGGGCTGTTTATTAATCACAGTGAAGCTCTGGTCTTTGTCTCAGTCATCATCATAATAATAGAAATAGTAATAGAAATAATGATTATGATAATAATAACAACTTATTTAAAATAAACATTCTATTTTGTTATTCTGTTTCAGAAGACCAATTTTCTGTGTAAAACTCTTATGCAGATCTGGCTGATTGAAAAGCTGGACAATATCTCAGAACATTCCAGGCAGCAATCAGAAGAATTAGACGCAGAGCTGAAACTACCCACAAGCTGTATTAGAAGTCCTAAGTCATTAATTAGAAACTGTTTAAATATTTATTTAAGCAGATAAGTCTTTGAGAATTGTTTGTAAGCCATTCTGTATAAATATTATTGATTTTTACTATGTTTGTGCTAGGCAATGGTGAAGATGAGGGAGCAAAATTAGACAACAAATTAACAAAAAAAATTAAAATTTTTGTGTTAGGGAAAGAAGCCAGGAAATGTCATGAAGAAGTAACAGTGATATTTGGAGAAAATCTATAGCTTAGCCATTATTTTAATGTAAAAGTCAGAGTGACAGCTGTGATTGGACTGTGGATATTAAGAGACAAAGATATCTCTGCTATACAAGGGCACCAGGAGGAGACTGTTATTGATCAATGGTGGTAAACGGGCATGGCAAAGAGAGAAAATGCTACTGTTTTGTGGCAGAACATTTAGATAAAGAACAGAAAAATCAAAATTTTCTGGAATACATGACCAAAGGTGAGTCTGGAGGAGAGTAAGCTGAAATGGGTTACATATTACAATCCATGCAGCTGGAAGAGAAATCAGAATAGTTAGTCACTATGGATCATAATAAATTTGTTTATTATCAATGATATAATAATTACTTGTATAATTATGTACAATTTTTCTGCTCCCTGAATTTCTTGCTTATGGTCTTAGAGAATGGTCTTTGATTTACATACTCAAAGAGTAAACTATAAAGGCAGAATTTGCATTTTTGTTGATTAGTTGAGAAACTTTCAAGCCTTTGTGGTGGAATGCATTATTCAAAAATATTCTTCCTGGTAGAATGTGTTTGCCAGCATATTTTTGCAATGTGAACACATAAAAAGTTATATCCAGTCAATTAAAGTAAATATATTTGGAATATAAATGCACCACCAGGTGTTACTTTTTCATCAAGGCTCTCCCAGCTGTCCATTTGGGAGTCTCTTATAATATTCAGTCTTCTCTTGTGGCTCAGAAAAAAAGGAAAAATATTCACAGTTCAAAGCCTCAGACAACTCATAGGATTTCCATGTGCTAAGTGGTAGTGAGCTCTGAGGAGCTTTCAAGAAGTCTCTGTTCCTTGTAAATAGACAGAATTTGTTGTAAATTCCTGGATTTCTGTCATTGTTTCCAGAGAAGCTAGGAATGAATTGATGAGAAGGAAGCAATAAAAGTGAAATGTTACTTGAGGAAGCTCACTTCACCTTTTGTGCTTCTGTTTTTAGGAGTAAGCTTTCTACAACATCTTAGAAACCAAACATTAGGATTCAGAACTTTCCCTCCGGGGGGCACTTCCCTACTCTTTTTGATTTTCTTCCTTATACTGGGAACAAATTTGTGAACCTCTGCCAGACAGATTTTTAAAACTCTCATCATTCTTAAAAAGAAATCCAGTGTTGGTGAGTTCTGACACTGGACAAACATGTCAACAAACATTGTGAATGTGCTGCCTCCAAGCAGCAAAAGCACACTAGGGCTCTGTTTACTCAAGTTTGTTGCTACCAGGCTTCATTAAGAGTGATGACATTTTTAAACACCATCTCTGTATTGCTATGTGATACAAATCAAATCTAGCACCTATACAAAGCCCTTCGTCTCTGCTCAAGGTTTGTACCAACTTCTGTGGTTACAGTGACCACATTTTCTGGCTGAAAGAAAAAGAAACTGATCCTAAGCTGAACAAAGTGGATAGAAAAAATCACTTTTGATACTGGCGGGTTTATGTTTAAGCACTGTACACCTCTTTCCTGCCTACACACAGGAAAATGGGAAGTTGATATGCAGAACACAGAGAGCCTCTATGTAATTCTAAATAGTGACCACTAAAACGAAATTGCTCCTACTGTTAACCACAAGATTACTTTCTGAACTTCAGCCTGCCTTTGCAAAACAAAGAAATCCACTTTTGTCCTGTAAAACCATCTTCCTTGTTTTTGTGCACAAGTACAGCTTCATGTGTCTAGTCTATCATCTTATTTAAAAAAATTCGTGTATATGAAGATAGATATGAATGTCCTGATTATTTCTATTCAACTTTAGGCACAAAAATGCTCAGTATTATGACATTTAAATGTCTAATGTGTGCATATATTTTGAGCAGCAAGTTGCTAGACTCAAAACACGCTTAAAGAGACACTTTCAAAGAGAGAACTATACTATAAGAGGATGGAGATGAATCACTTTTTCTCTGAAGGAGGGTATTAGACTTCTAGCTATTGTTAGGACCAAGGTGAAATTCATTCAATTCTACAAAGAATAGACTAGACTAGAATAGCATATTCCAGTTAAAAGGGCCTAAAACAATCATCTAGTTCAACTGCCTGACCAATTCACTGCTGACCAAAAGTCAAGGCACGCAATTAAAGATCTTGGCCAAATACCTCTTAAACACTGACAGGCTTGAGGCATTGACCACCACTACAGAAAATCTGTTGCAGGGTTTGACCACCCTCTTGGTAGAGAAATGCTTCTGAATGTCAAGTCTTAATGTCCCCTGTACAGCTTTGAACCATTCACACACATCCTGTCACTGGATCCCACAGAGAAGAGGTCGGAACCTTTCTCTTTACGTCCCAAGTCATGAAGCTGTAAAGAGCAATGAGGTCTCCCCTCAGCCTCTTTTTTTCCAAACTAGACAAACACAAAATCCTTAGCTGCTCCTCATATGATGTTCTTTCCATTCCCATCACCAGGTTTTTGTCCTCCTCTGGTCACATTCAAGCATCTTCACATCATTCTAAATTGTGGGGCCCAGAACTGCACACAGTACTCAAGATGAGTCTTCACCAATGCCGAATAGTCGGATAATCATTTCTTCTGACCAACTGGCTGTGCTGTGTTTGATGCAACCCCAGGATGTGGCTCACCCTCCTGGCTGCATGGGCTCATGGGTGGCACACATTGACCTGCTGTTGACCAGCACCCCCAGATCCCTTTCTGCAGGGCTGATCTCCAGATACTTCTTTCCCATTTCATATTTGTGCTCAGCGTAATATAATAGATAATATAATATTTAATAGAGTATATAATAATATACTACATATACTATAATACTATACATATACTATATGTATACTATACATATAATATCTAAAATGCATATAAGTTACAATATATAAAACACCCAATTAATTTAGATGTATACCTACACTGTGTGTGCACTTCTATCTGTTACGAATTTATCTCCAAGAAAACAATATGTAGGCTTCCTTTTACTAGGGTTTGTGAGTAGAAACTAAAAATGGAGAGGCCTTTTTTCTGAGCAGTTTATAATTAGCAGTTCAAAAAATCTTTTCAAGTGAGAGATTTAAAATCACTAGAAAAGTTGGAAAAGCACTTTTCAAAACTGAACTACAGAATTTATTACAAGCCCAGAGAAAATAAGTACATTTACAATGTGAAAATTACGTAGGCTGGTTTTTTTCACACATATGTGCCTCTGGATAACAGCCTTAATTCCTATTTAAGCACCCAAGTAGAACAAGCATGTTTTCAATAGAAGCAAATATCTACAAGGCAATTATATCAGAAAACACACCAAGATAAAGATCTGTCCAGCAAACATACATTACATAAAAATATCAAGCAAAGGCATCTGGTTTGGTCTTCACTGATTCCCTTTGAAAATATAAAGACACATCTAAAGCCCTAACTTCAGAATTCAGGTATGATTCTGCCAAATGCCTTTAACTTGAAGAATATATTTGATGAGGTCTTCATTCATAAAAACATAAACTTACACATTTTTTTATTTTCAAGTGGATATAAATATAGTTTAAATGTTATGTTACTGACTGTTGACAAAAATGCTTAACCTAAGGTACTTGTGATGGAAAATCTAGTACCAGTGTATGGTTACATAAAAGAGCAATTTTCCTATTGAAATATTAGCATGCAGATTGCCTGTTAACAGCTAGAAAAGGACTTCAAAACCTTATGTATTTTTTTGTAAACCTTTAGGCTGTGCACAGATGTTAGCAGGACAATGTTTATGTGTTGATGTTACATGAAACATCGTTTATCAATGTTGTCAATTTTTGCAACTCTGATACTACAGAACTTTATTCATTATTTGACAATTATTTCCTTATTTTGTAAAGGTCTTTTGGTGCTGTTGAATTTTTTTTGTCTGATTTTTTTTTCCAAAGAAAACAGGATTTAGTTTTGTAAGATTGTCATTCATTTATGGGATTTACTCCAGTTCTATGTTGAGAGTTACTTTCATTGTTTACTTGGTTTTATTTTCTATACAAAATCAACAGTAGTCAAAATGTACCAATTTCTAAAAATGTACTGGAAAGAAGCAGCAGGGGGGAGAAAGAATATATCCAAATATTTAGGGACAGAGTAAAACTACCAGCAACAATGAAAACTTTATAGAGCTGCACTTTATTAACTCTGTCCATGTCAAGCTACTAATAA
Source organism: Dendrocincla fuliginosa (assembly GCA_035047845.1). NCBI lineage: Eukaryota > Metazoa > Chordata > Aves > Passeriformes > Dendrocolaptidae > Dendrocincla > Dendrocincla fuliginosa. The sequence continues at coordinate 44,841,737 of JAWWMO010000174.1, read as the reverse complement.
TTAGCTCAGCACAAAATGATTGCTTAGCACTCAGCAGAGAAGGTAGCATTTCTCCAGAAGGCACTTTGTTATTGGAGACTGTTTTTATAAATGCATAGTTTCCTTAATTCCAGTATAATGATCTTTCCTGACTTAGTTATTGTTGTTTTAAGTGGCTAAAATAAGCACTCTTGTTCATGTACTTTCAAATGAAAACATGAGTGTTCATGGCTTTATATTACTGAAGCTTTCCCTTACTGCCCCTATACGTCCCCCCCTTTTTTCAGACTACAGTCTCTAGATATTTTCTCTAGTTAATGCTTTCTTCTCACAGTGAGGTGTTGTAGTAAAAGAGTTCCTTTGGCAGCTACCAAAATAGGTCACACTGACTCTAATCTTTGCAAACTGAAATGCTCCATAGAGCTTTGGTTGTGTAAACAGCATATTCTATCCTGAAAACTGAGACATTGTAGAAGAAGAAATTATATGAAGGAATGTTTTGGGGGTTTTTTTATACTTCGTTTTGAAACTTAGAGCCTCTTCAAGGCTACTGTTCTGTACAGTCATATTAACTAGACAAATTATTACTTTTATGAGTATTAGAGATTAGTTATTCTTCTGAACTCAATAATTTCCAATTTTGGTTGAAATCAGAGCGGAAGAGCTGTTCTACAGGACTGCAGGGAAACAGAGGTCTGAAGCAGTACAAGCACACCATTGTCGTTTGGTGAGGACAAGGGAATCTGAATAGAAGGAACTGAGGCACACATCAATTAGGTTTAATTTATATTCAGTGTTTGCTAAAATTTGGGTTACTTCAATGAAAAACACTGGTAGCATAACCAAGAGATTACCATTTGGGAAAATCCTTCAAGCAAAGTTATGTCCCAAGCTTTGCTGCTAATACTTCATCTTACATCTTGTGATACAGATCTTGGATCAAATTTGCTTGGGGAAGCATTTTGTGTATTTAAAGAGTTATCTTTTCTTTTTGTGGAAAAAAACTCTGCATCATCCCAGAAGATCTGAAGTTACCACAAAGTGGGAGGATGCAATATATATATGCAAAACCCAGATAGTGCTTGTTTTTTTCAGATTATCTTTTGCTTAGGAAAGACTTTCCTATTCAATAGCCTATTCTAAGATCAGGGCTGGAGTCTGGGCAATTAAGGATTCTTTCAGGCCAATTCACTTCAAGTGTACTGTGAATGGGTGCAGCTAAGTGTCTCATCAACAACCCTCTAGAAAAATACGGGTTTAGACTCCCACTTACATATCTTATGGAGTGAAAGGTCATCTGTAGTGGACTATAGTTGTCAGTTATTACATTTCCCCTTTCTTCATTCATTTTTTAATATACCACAATTAAGTGCTTTTTTTGTGAAAACCTTATTTAATCTGCTGCTTGTGAGTTGATAATTACAGTTATGTGAGATGCTGTCATCTATTTTAAATTCTGAAGATTCATCCCTAAGAATCAAGACTGTTCTTTTTTACCATTTTGCAAAGGTCATCTTGATATTAAAACCAGACAACAGTGTATAAAATATATATGCATATCTAAACCCACTATTACAATACAAAAACTTTCTCTCCTATATTTTAGTATACACTAGCATTTTAGAATTAGTTAGAAGCTGGATCAGGAAAGTGACTCAAAAATGCATGAATATGCTCTGATTAAAAAAGAAAACTTTCTATAGTTTGAAACAAAAATCCATTCAAAACCAACCCATGAAAACTTAATTTTGAACTAAAAATATTTTCAGTATTTTCCTGTGAAAATATCTCTGAAAACTGACAAATACTTTTTGTTGTTTTCACACTGCTTCTTAAAACACCACTGAAAACAGCTCCTTTCATTGTATTAATGTCATAAAAATATAGTTTTTTCTTTATGCATTTTCTTTTTCACAAAGTTTTTGATCAGAATTATTTTCAGTGCATCTTGTTTGCCAATGATCACAATGGGTCATGTAGACACTACAGAAGACAACAAGGACATATAAGCCCTTTATGTCTAAAATGTAAAATTAAAATGTCTTCAACCAATCAAACAGGTAGATCACCATTAAGATGTTGCTTAAGCATCTTTCAAAACTAGTTTGACCAAAGCTTTTTTCTTATAGTGTCTGACATGTAGTTCATGATCACTGACTATTAGGTGAAATGCAATTCCCAAAGAATTAATAACAGTTCTAAATTAATACCTGTCTGAAAGATACTATTTCCAGCTAAACAACAACTAACAGAACAAACAGTAGTACAGAATGCTAACACCAAGAATCAATCCACTATCAATATGTAACTAATCTCTACTCACTGCATGTAATATACTCCCATTTTCAGAAAGCTTTCTTGAATATGGGAAGTTTCCTCAGAGGTCTATATTATTGAAGGCTACTGCAAAATAAGAGAAAAATTATTTGTGCATTAACTATCAGTTGAAAGTAGATAAAGTGTAGCACTAAATAATAATGCTTTACAATCAAAGAAAATTAACAATAAAATTGCAAAACATTTCAGTGCTCAGAGAGTTCAGAAGTGGCCCAGACAAAAAGGTTAGCAGGTAATTGAAAGAAAACATGATCTAGTTGCAAGTTTATTCTTCATTTCAAAATAGTAAAGAAAACAGTGTAGTCCAAGAAATATTGATACAACGGCTTAAAATCATGCTTAAAATCATATTTAAAAGAAAATAGTTCCCCCTCGCACCTGAATCAAATACGGAATACTTAATAATCACTGGATCTTGTGAAAACTAGAAAGGTTTTAGGGAATGGGTGGACAGTCTTGATGCTTGGTCTCTCTCCCTTAATAACACCTACCAGAATCTTTCTGGTCTGTTGTATGAAAATCTTCAATATCTGCCACAGTTTGCAAAATCTCTTTTGTTTTTGGTATTGGACAACATCACAACCTTAACAAATTTAGTTACAACAAAGTAGGAAATTTGTAATGGTTCTGCTTTTTCCATATTTCATGTATAGTTGAAGATAGGACTTAGATGTGCCAGACTGTTTACCTTGTTTAATTTCTTGAAGAGATGAAACTGTGTCTTTCGCAAGATATTTAACTGTTGCACATTCCAGGGGTGGGGGAAAAAAAAGTAACTGAAAAGGTGGAACAAAAAATTCTAAGACGATCTATTCTCACAAGAGCTGTGAATAAGTTGCAGAGGTTACAGTTTTATTACTAGTTTTATGTACTTTCTTAAATAGTATAATTACACTTCCTAAAATACCAAGCCTCAATGCTTCTCATATCTAGAATTGCCTTAGACGGTTTCAGGACTATACCCAGAACTGTGAAAAATTATTAAAAACTGTCCATTTTAGACTAAAATGGAAATACTGGCCTGAACTTCTTCCATCCTGTAAAGATGAACAAGGTTACATAATTTGTGAATTTAGAGAAAAGTTTAGATTTCACCCTATTTAAAAGATTTAATTTAGAGTCAACTCAGACTAAATCATGATGATACACATGTAACATAAATGGACCTCCACCACTTAGGAAGAAACTCTTTATCTATAAGAAAAAAATTAAAATGTGGCAGTCTCAGGCAGTCTTCTTGTTTCTGACTTAATATTACTTCTGAATATTGTAATGGCTACTATTGACCATGGGCCACACAGTAGTTGGGCTGTTATCTACACACAGAGATGGAAAAGAGAGACTCTATAGATTTTATCACATCTGATGCTTACAAAGGCAGATACTGCCTTCAGGGCATCATTAAGATATTTTGGATAAATATGTTATACAGAAATAGATGTAACTGGAGTACATCAGAAACAAAAAATTTAACTCTCCTACTACATTAGTCTGTGAACAGTCAAGTGAATAAAAATTACAACATAAATGTTCTTCCTACAGGTTGTTCTCATGCAGATCTTCCAATGAAATATAATTAATAGAATATATATGAAATATATATAAGTTCTTTGTAAAGAAAATGGAATAGAAAATTGTTACATGTAACATATAGCATTTCATAATGAGAGTGTCTCAACACATAAAGTTACTTTTCTTCTAGACTAGCAGAACCTGTAAAAAAAAAAAAATCCCAAACTCATTGGGATATAAACGTGTTCTGGTTATTCCTACATTTATTTAGACTTGAAGATACCTGAGATACTACTCTTTCAGTGATGCAGTCTTTTGATCTCCTAGTGTAATAAAGAGAAAGGGTAAAGCAAAAATTTTCATACCTGAAATGCTTTTGAGTTTTTTGAGGGACTTAGGAGTTTCTTTCATTCAAAATAAATTCTCCATTCCCAGCACTCCCTGCATACAACTGTTAGAATATAAACATGTCTATGAGAGATGAAAGAAAATGTGGCCTTCTTCTGTCTTGAGTTTTTCTTTATTTTTTCCTGCCTTATTCTTCTTGGTTTAGCAGTTTCTTTATAACATTTTATCTCCCCAAGTATGTTAAATATCATTTAAACCTACATTATCTTTTTTATTTATTTATTTTAATCCTTTTTCTTTAATAGGAGTTGTCCTAGATTTGAATAACAACTTGAGCCACTCAATTGTTCAAGACTCAGTTCAAAATGTTCTGTAAAGCCACACATTTTCCTGCATTCTAACAGCAATATCTTATTTTTGTCCCTTGAAATTTTGTCTTCTTTTCCTGAAATTTGCGTTTTTATTAGACTGAACATACTTGCTCCTTGTGTACAAAAAGAACATTAAATTAATATCCCAGACAGTTTCTTCCTCTGTCAGTTTGGCCATAAACATTTCCTCCACTACCTGAAAAACACTGAATAAAGAGGAAGGTGAGCACTGTTTAGAGAAGCATAAATTCTGTTAAAATTATAGGAGCAAATCACTCCTATAATTATTAATTGGCTTCCCAAGACAACTATCTTTAAATTAATGGTCTTATAGGTATGGACCAGTGCAACAACTGTGCATATTGGCAAATGAATTCAAGTACAGCAAAATCATGAAATAATTTAGATTGGAAGTGACCCCTGAAGATCACCTATAACAAACCTCTTCTCAAAGCAGAACCAACTTCAAAGGTATATTAAGATGGTTGGGTCTCTATCCAGTTGAGTTTTTACATGGATATTCTATGACTCCTCTTCGAAACCTTTCCCAATGACCACCCTCATTAAGAAGATTGTTCCGCCTTATATTCATAAAACCTATATCTTCATTCTGGGGCTGAGAAGGTTTAGGTTAAAGTGGTACAAAATGCTGAGCAAGGGGGAAAATTAAGGAGAAAGAAGACTTAACCCGTTGAAGTCCATTAGCATTATGCTTAGATATATACATATATTTAAAAAATCTAAATAATGTAAATAATTAGACTTTTGTATCTTCATTTTTTTTTTTATTGAACTGAAAAAATATATACAAAAGATTGATGACTAGACCTATTACCACTTAACTAGAAATCAAATAAAACACAGAGAAATTTGTGTTAAGGAAACTTTCTGGTCTGACCATCCAGGAGATAATCTGGCAGTCACAACTGCACCACTTGAGCCAGGACCAAAACCCCTTCACAGCAGGTAGCTCCACTGAGCCAACTGTCCCACTTGAGTCCCTACACACCCCACACTCACACAGTCAGAAAAGGCTTCCTTATGAGCTGGACAACAGGGTTACCAAGATGTCTCAGATGGGCTTTCAAAGATTTTAATTTTCATGTAAAAACTAACAAAATAACAGCTCACGTTGGGTTCCTCTGAGGAAGGATCCTGAACAAAGGAAAACCTGGACTTCTACACCCTCACAGTCTAAGTGCACCAGAGTCTGGGATCTTTGGCTCCTGCTGTGTCTCTGAGCATCCAGTCCCCTGGCTGGTGCCACAGGTCCCTGTGCCCTTTGATGTACAGTGTTGTACAAAGTTCATGGCCCCTTGCCTGGAGCTCCTGTTACCCAGAGCTTAATCTGCAGCTGGCACTGTACACCAAAGTACTTCCACTGAATGTATTCCTCAGCATTTGGTCATTGTCATATAGGGGCTCTGGCAGAATCTACATTTTTTAATTAACCATTCTGACATTATGAGTTAAGTCTGTTTGAAGTTTTAAAGAGAGCAAGTAAGATTATACCATTCAATAATGAATCAGTTCAAAGAGGGGATATGTCTTAGTCATGATACCTGCTGATTTAGTTTAGTGGAAAACAACTGAAAATGATTGGAAGTGAGAAGGAAAAATATCCATCTTGGGGAAAAAAAATAAATGCCTTAATTTCAAAAGAGAAAAGGGAAAAAGGACAATCAATAGATATTTTTTCCATTATGTGTGATACTTTTTTTTTTCTCCAACAACACAGTACTCTGCCAGTTCACAGTGGCAGTAGTAGGTTAATGTATTTTTTATATTTTTTTTTTTTAATAGTATAATTGCTTGTAATGCAAAGAAGCAGAATCACAGTATTTTCTAGGAAAAAATAAAGGTCAGGTTTTACCAGGTGCTCCAGAAATCTTAATCCAATATATCGTTAGATGTAACTTTTCCACTTTGAATATGAGGTTGCCTTTAAAGTGGACCTTCTCAAAATCTGAATTTGGATTTGATTTCATTTTGAAATTTGGATCTCCTTCCACAACTTGCAATCCTATAAGCCACTAGAATAATCTCCACTTTTTACTAATTTATTCTGAGCTTGCAGTCTCATTTTCTTATTCTGTAATATACACAATGAATCAGCTACCATTTAACCCACTTCCAGTATGTTAGTTTTTATATCATCTTCCTTCTTGCCTTCAGAACTCACACATATTCACTATTTACCAAACATTATTTACAGTTTCCAGCAGTTCTCTACCTTTATCATCAATTTTTTATCACTGGATCACAGCTGAACCCAAGGGAGGAAGTTGTTACATGCAACTGAAATAGATACTAGCTCTGCATTTTCAAAGAACAATGTTACACAAATGGAAGTTCTGCCCTGCAAGTAATGACTAAAGAACCCCAGGCCAACCAAAAAACAACCCAAAAACTAACACTCATACAGGAAAAGTCTTTACAATTCAGAAGGGATCTGAACTACTGTACGTAGTTAACCTATGTGAAGCATAACATTAGAAGCATGTTTTGCTAATCAACACAGTGTGGTTGATTTCAGAATGTAGCAATTGTTATTATTTCCAACATAGAGTTTCACTTCTTTACATTTATTTTGAATACTGTTATTGACCTTAAGATATATCCACCTGAATAAGATATTCACATCCATAATATATGATTTCATTTTCTTTATATTGCTTAAAAGATTTCCCAAAGGCCAAGTAAATGAGTACATATATTTTGAAAAGCATATATAATAAATGACCAACAATAACCATTGGTTCCCTCCCTTCTATTAACTGAGTTCTCAAAGCAGTTTTCATGTGTTAATTAATTAGTACTCATGCATAGTCTATGAAATTAGGCAGTGTTATTAGTTCTGGTTTATATCAAGGATCTGACACTCAAGGAAAAGGAAGGATTGGAAAAGCAATTTTTTTACTAACAAACACTACATTAAAACAAGGAATTACCTGAACTGACCATACCATTTCCTTCCCATTTTGACTTTATAGCAACCAACCTATTCTACATAATTTGCTGAGTTCTACATTCATGGTTTCTTAAGAAAGAAAAGAAATACAATGGCCTGGGTTACCACCCTGACCTGCTGGAATCAGGGAAAGGGGAATGAGGGAATGGCTGTGACCTGTGCTATGATCTGTGACCAAAAGGTAGAACATGTTTACTACTAGTGAAGTCTGAAAAGATGTTAGTCCACATATTCCTCATACTTTGTAAATATATCCTGGATGGAGGAGACTGTGAGATCAAAAGGCTGGAAAAAAGCAGGTTGCAGGAATTCATTACTGTTCAATACCCTTCACTTTTCAAAGCAGGAAGAACCTGGGACACAGAGATTTTGAAAAGTTCTTGAATTTTAGGAACTTAATTTTTTTATATATATATTTCTGGCCCAAATGTAATGACTACTCTCAGAATTTATTTTTTTCTTTCTCAAAACTATTCATAGATTCCTGTTTCTCAGAAACTTTTAATGTTTAATTAAACTTTTCAGAAAAGTAAGGATGATTAGCAGAACTGCCACCTTGGGCATGTGTAAGAAACTTATTGAGAGAATCCCTTGGGAGGCATTCCTGAAGGAGTCCACAAAGGCTTTAAGAAGGAAACCATACATGTACAGAAGCAGGCCATACCCATGAGTCAAAAGATGAGCCAGTGAGGAAGAAGACCATCCTGAATAAACAGGGAACTTTGTCTGGAACTCAGGAAAAAAAAAAGAGAGCTTATGGCATTTTGAAGAAGGGACAGAAAACTCAGGAGAATTACAAGGATATCATGAGGTTAAGCAGGGAGAAAATTAGAAGGGTCAAAGCCCAACTAGAACTTCAACTGGCTATTGACCTAAAAGACAGTAAACATGTTTCTATAAACATACTAGCAACAAAAGGAGGCTTAAGGGGAATCTCCACCCTTTATTGGATGTGGGGGAGAAACATAATGACAAAGGATGAGGAAAAGGCTGAGGTACCTAATGCTTTGTTTGTCTCTATATAACAGTCTTTAATAACAAGAATACTTCTTTGCGTACCCTACCCCCTGAGCTGGAAGACAAAGAGATAGGTAGCAGAACAAAACTCCCATAATCCAAGGTGAAATGGTCTATGACCTGCGACACCACTGAGGCTTGCACAAGTCCATAGGGCCTGATGAATCCACCCAAGACTACTGGGGAAGTGGGAAGAGGTGCTCACCAAGCCACTCTCCAGCATTTATCAGTAGCCCTGACTAACCAGGGAGGTCCCAGTTGACTGTAGGCTGGCAAATGTTATGCTTATCTGCAAGAAAGGCTGGAAGGAAGATCTCTGGAACTACCTGCCTGTCAATGTGACCTGATGCCAGGAAAGGTTATGGAGCAGATCATCTTGAATAGCAACATATGGCATGTGCAGGAAAACCAGAGAATCAGTCCTAGACAACATCGGTTTACAAAAGGCAGGTCCTGCTTGACTAATCTGATCTCCTTCTAAGACAAGTGAACCTTCTTAGTGGATGAGGAAAAGACTGTTCTTGTCTACTTGGACATCAGTAAATCCTTTGGCACCATTTACCACAGCATTCTCCTGGAGAAACTGGATGTCGATGGCTTAGATGGGCGTACCCTTAACTGAGTAGAAAACTGGATGCATATCTGGCCTCACAGAGGGGTGGTGAATGGAGATACATCCAGCTGGCAGACAGTCACAACTGAGCATGAGCTAGCAGTGTGTCCTGGTGGCCAAGAAGGCCCAGGGCATCCTGGCCTGTAGTAGGAGTAGTGTGGCCAACAGGACCAGGGCAGTGATTGCCCCCCCTGTACTCAGCACTGGCAAGGCTGCACTGTGAATCCTGTGCTCAGTTTTGAGCCTCTCACTACAAGACAGACATTATGGTGCTGGAGTGTGTCCAGAGAAGGGCAATGAAGGTGGTGAAGGATCTGGAACACATCTTATGAGGAACAGCCGAAGGAGTTGGGGTTGTTTAGACTGGGAGAAGGAGGCTCAGAGGGGAACATTATTTGCTCTACTACCTGAAAGGAGGTTGTATTCAGCTGGTAGTCAGTCTCTTCTCTCAGATAACAAGTGAAAGGACAAGAGAATATGTCCTCGAAGTATTTAAAAGACATGTAGATGCAACACTTAGGGACTTGGTTTATTGCTAGTCTAAATCATGAGTAATGTTAATGCTTGGACTTGGTGATCTTACAGGTCTTTTCCAACCTGAATGATTCTATGATTCAGTGAGTATCAGTGCAGGGTGTTCATCATGAAACTGTCACCAAAATGCAGAATGGAAGCTGGATTATATTGTCCAGCTTTGCCAGTCTGCTTCTCAGAAGTAATCTTTCCATACACTGAAGAACCTTAGAAACTGGAATTACACCAAAACCTGCACTGGTTCTTAAGTCATCTAAGATTCTTTGAAAATCCATTCAAAATTTTTAAATATACTTTGAATGTTCAGATTGGAAAAATGAATCTAAAAATTTACCACTGCTGTAGAATTTTGGTAATATACTATTTATCTATTACCTTGAAAATTCCACCTAGTGCCTGAAAATATATATATATATACTTTTTTTTCTTGTTGCTTTTCAGCTGTAAGAGCAAGCAGTTTTCAAAACATATTTCATTGTTCTGAGTTTCCTAGAACATTCTTTTTAGACTTCAGCAGTTCCAGTTCAGGAAATGTGGGATTAAGACTTTCTGGGGTTCTCCTGTCCCCTAATTTCTGTGCTTCCTTCCCCCTCCAACCCTGTCTGCAGCTAATTTATAATAAAGGTTAATTTTGAAAAGTGAGCTCCATAGTATTTACACAGTGAAGTCAAACGCTGAATGAAACACACTTGTAAAAACAACAGCAGCCTTTTCCTTGTGCAATATAGGATGTGGTCAATCATTTGGCAATTCAGTTTTGGCACAACATGAACTATTTATTTGTTAAGGCAATTTCTTAAGAATACAGAAACTCTGGGAGGGATTTTTTCCCTTTCTTTTCGTTCTTTTTTTTTGTTCCTTTCTATTTCCTCCACTGGAAACTATTAAATTTGCAGAGCCTGATGTTTATTTCACACTGTAACATGCACTATTGTATCGATAAATATTTAATGGTGCTGGGGTTCAGTGGATATAGCCTCATATGTTTCTTTTAAAAGGTGTTTTATTGCCTGGTGAATGCACTGTGGTCAACTGAGCAAGAAAAAAACAAACTCATACCAAAAACTTTCCACTACAAGCAGACACAGCGTTCAGTTTCAGTTTGAAGAGGGTGTGGAGGAAACAAGTAACCATATATTTTTCTGAGTGTCCATCCTGGCACTGAATAGACAATTCCATTTGGGATAATCATCAAGGGCATTACATAGATCATAAAAGCATTTGAGCTGAGAAAGACAAGTGCTAGAAAAGATAAAGTTCTAAAAAGGAGCTTTCTTGAACAGACCTCAAAAAACCTGAAATGTAAATCCATTCTTCCTTGAACCTTTGCACCTTCTGTGATAGATTTGCTGTGACACATGCAAGCTCAGACTGCAGGACTGGTTTAAATGCTCATGCAAAGTGTTTTCAAATACTTCTGGACAAACATTTGTTGAAATTAAATTTTAAATATGATGTTAAATTATTTAAGCATATCTGCCAAGCTGTTGGCATGCACTTTACCTAATGTTGCACTTGAAACTACCTGGAATCACTTTGGCAGGAGAGGATCAAACTATGACAAAGCAAAAAAGCTTCAGTAATAGATAATAACAAAAAAATTACATTATTCTCTTCCTTATAGTTGATTCATATGCTACATATCTACAGCTCCACTAACTCTCTAAACAGGCTTGGAAGTTAAATTTTACCTCATCCAATTTTAAGAGGTACCTTAAAATGTCCGAGTAGAATATAGTTTCTAGGAAAAACTTTGAAGATTCCTTAAGTGAATATCTATTTCTAAATTAATCTTCAAGTCATACTCAGGTGTAATTTAATAAATCTGAAAAGCTGTTCATGTTTTTTAAGGAATCTCTTATGGATCAGTAAGCAAACACCATCTTTACATCGAATTAGCATAAAACTCGCATAAAAGCTTGTAATTCAGAAATTACATCAGAAATCTCTATCAAGCATAATAAATAGGATCAGTGCATGGTGTCTTGCAGGCAATTTTATTTTCTTATCTATGGTTAAGACTCAGCAGTTATTATGCTTACTCAATAGCTTAGTTATAAACTAAATACTTTAATTGAGGAACCTTTGAGGATATTACGTCAGCCTCAGTGGATTTGTTCTGAGAAAAAAAACATGATACTGTGCCTAAAAGATGCTTGGTTCAACTTACAAAGAAAGAATAAAAATTACAAGGGGTCAAACAACCTGCTACTCTGATGGGAAATGATACAGATGAAAAATAAAGGCTAGATTAGAATAATGAAGAAGATGTTTAAAACCATGGTGCCAAAACAAAAGGAAAACCAATCTGCTTGCAATGAATCTTCTGAGCTATTGTCTTCTTTGCTTCATGGAATTTTAAATGTAGGACAATAAAAATTGCCTGAACTCAAGTTTCTACTACGCAATAAAAGATCACATTTGTGTATCAGTAACCACAGATCATAAATATAAATTTAAAAAATGCACACATTTACAATTAGGACCAGTGTTCTCTCAATAACAAGTATACATCAAGAATACTGTGTCAAATATTCCAAAATTCAGGTGAAAACCTGAATCACAAAGCATGCAGTGAGTTAATCAGTCTGGCATGTCTGAGTTCCCATGCCTTTTTAGTTAAACACTTTACATAATTTAGGTATTGAAAGTTGTAGATTGCTTTAAAGTTTATTGAACTGAATACAAACTAAAAAATAGACATTCAGCATTAAATTAAACTCCTGATGGGTCCTAGAAATATTATCCAGAGAATGTCCTCTTAGTAAAAGAACTGATTTCTCTATGGCCATTTCCATACTTTGCTCAAATCCTCAATTCATCACCACAGGCAAAGTTCTGTCTTTTTCTTCCAGTATTATTGAAGTGTAAACTTGAACTTGAAATCCAAGTGATGTGGAGTAATTTTTGGTGATGAATAGTGTCTTTTGCAGCAAAAGAAAAAAAAAAAGAGAGAAAAAAGGGAAAAAAGTTATGCATACCTGCACATCTTATTTTACATATCTCATCAGGGTCTTCTTTGTCATATTTTTGAATAATTGTGCTATTTATTCAACTTTTTTTGTAAAAATCTTCTTTATCTTTGTATCACCAGGAAACAGTAACTAGGTGCTCAATAATAAGTCATAATACAGATGATCTTCCTTAAAAGGTACTTGAATATTGCTTAGTCTCCCTTTTACTTTGGTTCCAAGAATGTTGTCAGGATCCATTGTTATTATACAAAACTATACTGAAGAAGCACAAATATGTTTTTAAATGGCAGTCAACATCTCACTGTGCTCTGTAGAAATGAAGCTAAAGAAATGAGTTCTCATTTGTCACCATAAATTATTGAGTTAAACATCCACAGGTGCTGTGCATTCAACTGCTGTGAAAAATACTTATATTCAACATTCACATACGAAAAGTACTACTTTCAAGAGGCTGAGAATTGGGGCTCATGTGAGAAAAGACTTTTTTTTTTCATAAATAGTTGTTTTATCACAAAAATTTATACGATTTCAGTTTCCATTCAAAACAATGGCTTTAAGCAACTTGGCACAAAGAAGACTGCCTGGATGTAACCAACTTTCACCTTCTTTAATTTGCAATGTTTGCAGTTAAAAATCAGATGAAATGACTTCAAGTTCTCCGGTTCCCACTGACTACACTGAGGGAATGCTACATCTCACAGGAAGCCATCAGAGCCAATACCTCACACGACTGAACTCTGTGACTTTTATGGCTTTCACAGAGAGATTTATCCAGTTTTTCTGGCTTTGCTTTTAGCTCAAAGTAAATTCTGCTATCTTCATTGTATTTCTGAACAGAATGAAAATGTTAAATACTGTAAATCATTCAAGGCAACTTTTACCCACAGGATTGCTAGAAATTTTAAACCAGAAGCTTGAGTTTATTTTGGTAAGCATCTACACTGAACCTCTGAACTTTCAAAGATTAACCTGTTGCAATGAAGGATGTGTGTGTTTTGACACAATAGCAAGAGAGAGAAAAAGAGATTCTCTTAAATGTCTGTGTCACTGAGCTCATTAAGTACCTATAACTTTCTTTTGAGAAGGATACCCTGTAGACCAAAGGCTAAAAGAGTAAAACTCTGAAGCTCAGCAAGCAGAAGACTAGTTCCAGTTCTGTGTGCATGTAATTTTAATGTTATTTCTGGTTTCTACATTAGATGTCTCTTTTGACTGTATCACACTACTTCGTTATTGACATTAATTTTAGCCATAATTTTAGTTACACATTTTTAATTAATATGTGCTTTAAAATCTAGCTTATAAGCACAGAGGTAGAAAGATCATCCTCAGCAGGGCAGGCAGGATATCTTGGCGTGGACTGGTGGCACTGAAAACAGGTAAATTCAGTATTTCAAGTGAAGACTGTTACTTGGACCTTTTGCAATGCAATAGAAGTATGAAATGAGAAAAAATACATATGTAGTAGGGAATAGAAAGTAGATCTGGAAATTATATGAAGGAAACAACAGTGCTGAAACCTCAACATGTTGTGGCTGCAGTATATATTGACACAGAGAAAACTCAGCAAAACATGCCTGAGCATCATATTTCACTCCTATCTGACATAACAATGTGCGATACAGCAATCCACACCGACAAGCAATCTGCTCTCCGTTCTGATGAGTAGGCCACATCAGTGTCTTTCTGTACTCTCTAATTACATGAAACTTCGATTTGTAAACTTGTATTTTTACTCTCAAAGAGATTTCTACAGACCCTTTTCTGAAGCTAGCTCTCTTCTGCAGCTCTCTTGCAATCATTGAAGGTACAACATACAGCTGCTACATTTTTTTGTTTAGATATCATTTCCATAAACTAAAAAAAAAATAGATTAAGAGATTCATAAGTCTCACAGAAAATGACAATAATACAATTTACCAGATTATACTATTGCCAAAACTGTCTCTGGGATATCCAAACTATTAGTGGGAGGGGTAAGGTTCTGTCAAACAATTTTGTCTTTTGCCAAAATTTATTTGAAATCAAATGAGACACAAGGAGATAAGAACATTTTTAAAGCCATGTCACGTTGCAACAACAGCAGAATTTCTACTGTGTGCGCAGGTGCAACCCAAACCAGTTACTGTATATGACCAAGGAAAACAATATATCAGAAGGGTGAGGAGAAAGAAACAACTGGAAGGAATAAGAATTTCCAAAGCCATATGAGTAATTTGGGCAAGGTCTCACTTTAGTTACAATTAGAAGAAATCTGTCATTGTCACTTTTAATAGACAGCACAAGTCAGTTCTGGACTTTAGTAATGGAGATTTTGTCTTTGGTTTTTCATAACAGTATTTTTCAAGGAAGAGAAAACATTGAAAAAGATCAGACAATTAAAAAGTAATTTTGCACACTGTTACAAAGAAAGACACATTAATTTAGAAAGTTTTGTACCTCACTTTGAAACAGTTCTCAATTCCTTGTATTTCATTTAAATTAGAATCAGGGTTATTTTGTGTGGGTTTTTTTTTTTTTGATAATGAGGAATTTGGCTTAAGTTGCTTGTACCTGTATTGACTCAGATTTTGATCCACCAGCTGACAGAATGCAAATTAGCAGCCATATCTGCTGGCAACCAAAACAGTGATGAATACTTTCTAGACAGATGAATTTTTTAAAAAATATTTTGTGTCAAAGACATTTACTAAAATGCATTGCATAAGTCACTTGCACTTCACTGAAAAGAACCATCTTAGAGAGCCTGATTTTTCCCAAAGATTTTGTATTTTATATTTCCTAGTTCTATTTATTCTTTTATATAAGATTATTTGCATTTGTGAAAATGTAACTTAGGGGTGAACAGCAGCTTGGCTCTTTTCAGTGTTAAATATAGTTGATCCCTTCATGTTTGTGAAATTCTCTAGGATTTGGAACATATAGTGGATCTTCCATTACTTTGATGATGCTAAAAATGATCATCTCCAGCATCTGGAATCCCAGAACACTCCCTGTGTTCTGGAGCTATGCACCTGGAAAGCAAAGATTTTCAGATCTCATGCTGCATCACTGCATGACAGATGCTGCCATTGTTGTATTGCTTGAGGTTTTTATGATGAGGGAAGGGAGAGGGCAGGGGAAGGGTTAAAATGCATGAAAAATGGGCCTGTTCCTTCAGGGAGATAAATAAATCTCAAATAGGCCGTGGAGCTGCCTATGTCTTCTTGATCTTATTAGAAAGAATGTGTGTGGGCAGGAAGAGATGAGACTGGGATTTCTTGCTACAATGCTCTCTGGAGGATCACAAATCTGGTCATTTAAAAATGATTTATTTGGGTTTATTACACTAGTATTCTACAATTCCAATTTGTCTTTGCTCCTTTCATATTATTCTTGACCCCTTGGTGAAACACCCACAGAAGTCCAGATAGTTCTCTTTAACAATTCAAGTAAGCCTTCTTTATTCATTTAACAATTCTGTTGTTCTTTCTCTTTTCCCCCCTTTTTTAAAAATGTTTATTTTCCTAGAACTTTTTCTCATAACCTTTCCCTTTCAGCTATTGATTTATAATTTCTCCAGAGACATCAATAATAATAGAAGAAATTACACTGTCATTTTGAAGAGGAATATTTTACATTTTGTTGAGGATCTCAAAGCACTTTCCTAACAAATGATCTAAGCATTATAGTTCCCCTATGCATGCAGGAAATATTACTATCTTCATTGTACAGATAAAGCAGCAACAGAAAGTCACCTACCCAGGGTAAGACTATAAGCCAGAGAAAACATTTTGAATATTAGCAAAAAAATCCAGACAGTTGGTCTCAGAAGCTAGCCAGGAGACCATACTCTTTTAATTTAAATTGCCACATCACTTTGGCAAGACACTGTAACAGAAAACAGTAACTTATTGCTTTTCTTATGAAAGAAAAGGAAGGGAAGGGAAACAGAGACTCAGTAGCAGAATAAAGTAGTAAGAAATCTCACCATTTCATTTACAGCCAAAAGAGGGATTGGGAGCAAATGCTCAGGCTATTTAATGCTTACTGTGGATGCTTTGGTTTATTTTCTCTCAGTGTTGGTAAGGAAGGTGGTGATTTATCATTGTCCAAAGTAGGCATATAAATTGCACCTTCAAATCGTTCATACATAGGGAAATGCCATTTTTACAGACGTATTTTTACTGTTGCAACAATAGGGTTTAGGCCTTGCCTCTGGCTGGCCCTAGCAGGTGCTGGGATGCAGCAGATGCTGGGAGCTCACAGATGCTGGGATCTCAGCCATCAGATTTCCTCTGTCCACCCCTCGTTTGTATGAATGGGGAATCAGCGAGGTACCACAAGCTTAGGAACATAGACAATCTGACTGAAAATTATACTGTATTTATGGTTTCTCCTTTATGTTAAGCAAATTTCTTAAAACTTACTGTCTTTGTTAGATAGCGAAATCTTCCTGTGGAGATCCTTCAGCAGATGCTCCACTGCTCTGCAGGGCCCAATTCTGCTAAAAGTACAAAGGTGACAAGGAGAGATGGAAAAAATTGTGCTGTTGACAAACAAGCCTAAGAGGAAGAAAGAAAAATGGCACAACTGTGTGAAGGAAGCAGCCAATCCAGCACGAAGACAGATATGAAGCACTATAAATATGTTCAGCTCACCACTTTCCTGGCCAGAAGAAGACATTGTCTTGTCCTTTGATGCTAAAAGTTACTGTTTCCATTTGATTTAGAGCCAGAACTCTCTATTCATTTTAGGCAAGCACCAGTTGCCAAAGGATTCCCACTCTGTATATTTTACTTCTGGCTCAGAAATGCATTTTATTAGTCCGTAAATTAAGCTTATGGAAGATCTTCAAGCTTCAAATTCACTGGGGATGGGAAGACGGGTAGAAATTTTGAGCTGGATCAGAAAACTTATTTCTACTATGATTCAGAATGTTGTTGCCATTTGTAAGGAGTAAAGAATGGGAAAAGCTCTTCTTTTTTATAAAATTGTAGTAGCAGAGCTGCATTTTGTAAAAAACCAACAGTCTTTAGAAATATAAACAAAAACATTTTGAAAGAATTACCAGATTCTGAGCTTGGAAGCTTGAGAGTCCTGTTATGTTTTCTACTCTTTCCCTAAGATAACAAAATAATTTGTCAAAATCTAATACTCAATTAAAACACACCCCAAAAAAATCAGAGTTTTTTTCCCTTTTTTTCTTTCTTTTTTTCTTTTTTTTTTCTTTTTTTTTTTGGAGGGGGGTTGCAGGGAGGGTGTGTGGGGATGTGTGTTTGTGTGTTTATTGTTCAGTTTTTCATTTAATTTTAAAATGCCTAAGCTTTACTTCACAACAATTTGGGCTTGGGAACGCCACTTTCAAAACAAAGGGTTTAGGCACAGGGCCATTTGCAGTATGACAATTCTCCCAAGCCGCAGCTGGGCTGTTGAGCCAGACCCACGGAAACAGGCAGCATTTAATCTCTGCCATCTAGCGGCAACCACTCTGAGTTCTCTGACTCCAGCTTCCAAGGTTTATTTTTGCAGTCTCCATCTGACTTCTGTGAAACCTATCATTGCTCTTTGCAAACAGAGGAAAACAACCTAGGTAATTAAGTTGAGTTAGAACTGTGGTCTGACTCATTCCAGCTGACTTCCTTTACTAAATTACATTTTGACTACATTTCTTTAGGGTGTGTAATGTTGGTTCCAGTGGTTCCTGAAACCATTTCCAATATAGTTTAAGAAACAGATAAAAAATGAACCAGGAAGCAGACATTGGTGGTAAAAGCAAACCTTTAAGATTCAGTGATTTCAGTTCTCTTTCTGCTTTGATAAATGGTATGACTTGGTAAATCATGCAAGTATTTGATCCTACTTATCACTTTCTAAAACTGGGTTCAGTTTACTTACTAGCTTAGGAGTGTTTTCTGAGGTTTGATTAAAGAATGACATGCTAAGCCCTTTTAAAACATGACAATTAAAGAAGCTAGAGAAATGTAGATTATTGCTATATTTATAATTATTTGTTTGTTGGGGTGATGCAGTTCCCATTTTATTGATAGCCTGCAATTGCACATCTCCCTCAGATAAGACCCAGAATAAAACTTTCTTATGTAGCAGGGAGGAACTTAGTGCATTTATGTTTTCCAGTCCTGAAACTTCTTCCATTGCAGTAAGGTCAGAATATTCATCTCTCAGTGCTCCCCATTCCTGGGGGCAGTTTATGCTGTTAGTTCATTTTGCTTGTCTGCTAGGGACCTGTCTTCCTATGACTGCCAAACAATTGGAGCATGTTTTGTTTTTGTTTGTTCTGATTTTTGTTTGGTTTTGTTTGGTTTGTCTTTTTGGGATTTTATTTTTTTTTTTCCCTCAGGTCAAAGAACTTCAAAATTACATAAACTTCTTTATGGTGTTGAATCCAAAAGTCCACATCAAATATCTGTAATTTTAATTCAGTGTTTCAGTGGGTAAAATTTAGATGCCTCAAAATGGCAGTGCAGAAAGCCTACAAAGAACATACAACTTAATAATAAGCAGAAAAAATTTGCAAAGGTAGCCTGGGTAGTTTCTGGATCAAAGAACTCTATAAAACCTTGAGAACTTATAAGAATTTTCTGGTATGTATTTGCACACATACAAATCCAAGTGACAAAATCAGGCTGCTTTTTTTCCTTTCCCCTTATCCCCTTATCGTTCCATATTTCTCAACTTACGTAGTCTTAAAAAAGGAGAAAGAGGATTGCAGAGAAGCAAGATTTCCTACAAGCTAGCATTAGCTGTATTTTACTGAAAAATAACTCTCATTTCCTCAAACTAACAAGACCAGTGAATATTCCAACCAAGAGAAAAGCAAGACACTGTCTTGAGAACCACTGCCAGTTATAAGTAGATAGATCCATATCCATGCATAACATGTGGCTCTTTTCTCAACCAACAGTTTAAAAGAATTTTCTAAACTGTGCCTCAAATAACTTGGTAGAATTTTCTATAGCTTAGCTGTCTAGACAGCAGTAACCTCTAAAGTAACTGCTATAAAGCAGTCTCCTCTAAAGGGAAAGCATTTCCTAATACAGGCTCCCCTAGATTTTGAAAGACAGGGAAAACTACTGAGTTCTATGTTTCAGCTATTACACTACTTTGTGTTTTTATCCTTCTCTGAGGTGTCCCCCCCCACTAAACCACTACCCACTAAGGCCTTGTGATTGCAAAGTACAAATGAGCTGCAGGTGCTCAGATTTTGTGATTACTCTAACCTACCCAGTATCAAATCAACAAGGTACCTATAACCTTAGACTTAGCTATTACTATTTTCCTGAGCTTCTATTTATTTTTTAAAGCTGACTACTGTCATGTTCCCACACACGTGTGAAAAAATAAATAATTCTGATTTTTCATATGGTCTACACCAGAGCAGTAGTGTTAAATAAGGGCAAACAAGATATCGAACAACATTTTTTATGAATAGAAAATTTAGAAGTAGTTCAGAATTAATCACAGACAATGACTAAATGCTTAGACTATGTGAAGCCCAATGCTTTGGGCTATGTGAAGTAGAAGAGCTATTAGGAATCTCTTGGTATTTGAGTAAAAAATATACATAATCTCCCAAGGTAAAAGGGCTGATTCAATCCTCAAGGGCAAGGTTTAAAGCCAGCATTTGTCTCTGTGATCATCCGCTGGCTCTGTTCCTTACTGACAGCATAGCTGCTCTTGAGCAGAGCTGCCAGTGTGACTATCCAGTATTGTTTGATTTGAGTCACATTAATTTCTGGCTGGAGTTTTCAGGTGGAAATCCAGAATTCCTGGAAGGCTTGGAGGCCAGCAGCAATAGCAAGCATCACCTGATATGTGTGCCAGCTCCAAATTCCCACTGCAAGCCGTTAGTTTCTAAGGATACCTATGAGTATAATGAGCAATTGGTGAAAACTCTCTATTTTTCAGCTAGAAAAGCAAATCAAATTTCTTTTTAAATGAAATGACATCTCAAAACACAGTCAGAAATTTGACATTTTAACTGCTTAGAGATCTGCCTAGCATATTTGTTTTATTTATCCTTTTTATGTTGGCTGAGAGTAAAAAAATCCTCCTAACGATGCACCTGCATTGTCGATTCTATTGCTTAGATTTTCTGATCACAGCTTTCTATCCCTCTCAGACATGTCACAACCTTGAGGAATTATGGTCATTTAATAAGCATTGAGCATTTCCATGTTCAACCTTCAAAGCAATGATACCAAAACTATTCCCAAGTGACAGCTGAATTCACTTACTCAATTGCTTTCTGTATAGTAGTACTATACAAATCAGCTAAAGTTCACCTTTTTCAATAAAGCAGAGTTTATCATCCCAATAACTTTCTAGAGACAATTTTTTTGTATGCCATTTTATAACAAATGATTAAATATCAGTATAAACATGAAGATCCTGAGAGAATAACAAAGGATTCAACTGGGAGCCGAGATATAGTTTGCAGAAAATATTTGCCTCTAGAATGCTTGAAAGAGACAATCTGTGATCAGCCTGCAGATATTCTGCACAACTGCAGAAACTACTTAGCTATCTGTCCAGTAACAGAATAAAACATTTCCAAGGAAAGCTTCTGTCACATTATGACCCTAACTGTGCTGTGAAATAGTGAGGAATGAGCTAAAATGTAAGTTTCAATTTCTCTTTGCTCTGTTCCCTAGTGACTTTTCTGTTCTCCAAACTTCTTCATGGCTTAGTTTAATCCATTTCAAAACTGCACTAAAAAAAAGAAAAACTGCACTAAAGTGCACGAAAAAGTGCTCCTATTATTGCCATGCTAAACGAATCTTTCAGACAGAGCAGGAATCTATGCACCTTACACACAACGAAGCATGACTCTGGTCACTGCAGAAAGATCTATGTGTGAGATCTACAAGGAGAGTTTTTTTCAGGTGCTGTTGTGCTTACAGAATATTCCAAACTTTCCTTCACAACAGGGGCTTTTTATTTAACATTACCATCTATGCCTACTTCTTCCCTTTGGAAATACTCTGCCATTACCAGACTGAGAGACAACTGAAACTTAAATTCCCCCTGGGTTTGGTCTGCCTACACAATTAAATATTTATAAATCTGAATCTCATAAGTATCCCTGAGTATCCTTTCTTTATAGGTATTGCATAATTCCAAAGTATTCATAAAGATGTTTCTAGGCAGTGTTCAAGTGTGTGAGGCAAGAGGGAAGAAGAGTATCCATTTCCAGTAGTTATGCTTCACAAACCCATCTTCTGTTGTTGTCTCTTAAAGAAAAATAATAAAATCAGTTATTAAACTAAGGCCCACAATTGCCTGAAATGTTTCTATAGGAATTACAGAAGGTGATGACTGGGCTTGCAGAACACAGATTTTAATCAATGAGTTTTAGGAGAAATGTCATATTTAACAAAAGGAAGTTAAAAAGAAATATAGTGGAGCATAGCATGAACTTCACTTTGAATGGTTCAGAGGCCACAGTTTGTGCAAGGAAATGTTTCATTATAAACTCTACAAATATGAAGGAAGTGTAAAGCTATGTTTCGAGTGGAATTTTTGGGTGGGGTAAGAAGTGTCTTGGGCTTTTTTATGCTTTTTGCCCCTCTGGGGAAAACAAACCAAAAAAAAGTTGTGAACACAGAAAAAAACCCTCAATAAAGATTAGTCATTAGTTGGAAAAGGAGGATATTTCATTTTCTTTTGAATTATTTCATTCCCAGAGATTTGTTTTATGTTACATCTGAAAAAGATCAGGAAAGTTGAGGAAAAAACCTGAAAGCACTTTTGCATCAGTTTTGGGAAGGGGGAGGAGATTTACATGTATAGCTCCTTATCATCATTAATGGGAGCTCTTTGTGTAAATGTTAATATCAAAAAGGGAGAATAGAATTCTATGTACATCATAAAACTTTCAGTGGAAATTATATGGAGAGTATGCACATATGCACTGAAAGTAATTTCAGTTTAATAGGATATATTAAATTTAAATTAATTTATAGATGCATAGCTAGTTTGTTTTACAAAGGCACAGATAACACTGAAAATTAAAAAAAAGAATGAATGTGATTGTAATTAAAAGACTTGTCTGGGCTTCAGGCAAATTGAGATCAGTTCTCTCTGTCATTAAAAGGAGCCAATCTCATTTCATGCAATCTTTTGGTGCCTCAGTCATGTACCAATAGATATAACAACCTTTCCTTTCACTCATGCATCATCTTTCCTGACATTTTTGATTGTCAGCTCTTTGGGATTTGGATATGTTTTAACACATGCAAAAGCCAATACACTTGCAGTCAAATGTAAAGTAAATTAGATATAATGCATCAGTTCAATTTAGGAATTTCAGGTGTCAAATGAACATTGAAATTATTTCTGTGTACCAAAACCTTTTCTTTTAAAATATCTGTATTATGAAATTTAATTTTCCTAGAGTTTCTACCAGAATGGTTAATTTACGTATGCAGCATTTGTCTCACCTAACTGAACCAGTGACTCATTATGTCTCTCATACAGCATTCAGAAATGGATTTTCTAAAACAGCTGTCAAACTGAGTTTCAAAGGAAAGGAATATGACACCTTCATAGGATAATTCGGGCTGAAAAGGACTTCATGAGGACCTTAGTCCAATCCTTTTCTCAAAGCAAACTTAGTTCTGAGGCCAAATGAAGGCTCATGCATTTATTCACTTAGGGATTTGAAAAAAGTCAAGTCTGGAGACTGCACAGCCACTGGACAAGATGTTCCACTGCCTGAATGTCCCCACAGTGGCAGAGGTTCTTCTTATAACTAAATAGTCTTAGCCTCTGTTGTTTCAGTCTGTGTTGTCTGTCATCCTCCAACACTGCAATGATGCAAAAAGTAATTGTCTTTATAATCCTGACAGTACTTTTCAATTCTTGCCAATATGGGGGTGCTGCAACAGCAACTCCACTAAAGTTCTCTCCTCCTGGCTGAACGAACCCTGATTCTTCAGCCTATCCTCACAGGTCAAATGTTTCATCTCCCAACCATCTTGTGGTCTCTGCTGAATGTGTTCTGATTCAAAGAGGTAAGTCTTTCTCTTTGTTCCTGCACCTGGAAAACTACACTTGTACTGAAAGGTTTGAATTTCACTTGCATTTTACACAAATTTACATTCTGTGTAGAGCTCTGTCAACAAGTTAATTCTCAGTCTCACACTGACGAACTTCTTGGTAAACTGAACTCTCCTGAGGCAGCTGACATTTTGTGAATTGAAGCAACATACCTCTGATTAGATGCATTCTACTGTATCATGAAGATTATGCTTCAGTATTTCCTTGTAGTGCTTTCTTCAGTGGAAATCAAGAGTCAAATTTAAAAGTGAGATGTGCCTTTTGTGAATCACAACAGTAACTTCTAAAAAGCTTGTGTGACAGAGATTTTCACATACTCTTGATCACAGCTTACTGTAAATATATCATTGGCAATTATTCTCAAAATATCATATTGGGAAAAATATTTTGCCACTTTTTACCAGCTGACCCACTTATCTCGAACACATATCTGATCCAGAAAAAAATATATGCACAGATCAAACCTGAGTTGTACATTTTGCACATTAGTGGAGTTCTCATCCAACATAATTCTGTACAACAAAGACTGAGAATAAGAACTGGAAAACAAAATGTTGTGATGTCCAAGGTTTGTTTCACATCACTCAATTCAACATGAAACAAAAAACATGTATGAAACATTTATGCATGTACAGAAAAATTGATACAGAATATGGAAAAACAATAAGGAAACCCAAGTGCTTCTGACAACTGCATTCTAGGTTTGTCCAAGCTACTGTTGGAAACTTTGAAAACATCTGTACTTTTGTTTTGTATGAGAGATAATCATTTAAATCTATTTTACAGAGCTTGAACCTTTGAATTTATTTTTTTGAGAACTTTGGGGGGAAAAAAAAAAAAGGAAAGAGAGATTCTACCACATTTAGTTTACAGCCTGATGAAACTCAGCAGAGAATGGTGGCCAGCAGAAAAATTGTCATAATGACTCAAAGGCAGCTACAGCATTTAAGAAGAGAAAAGATAAGGGTCTGATAGTAAGGTTACTGAAGACCTTTTTGTGTTTGTTTGGTTTTCCTTTATTTTTTTTTTAAAGTTCATGTTGTAATACTTCATAGGTTCTTCTCAGTCAGTACACTAGGCATACAGCAAGCAAATTGCTTTAAGCTTTTCTCCACATTTGGATCTGTTAGTTTATATACAGAAACTTTTTGCATATATTTGAGTAACACCAAAATTTAGTTAAAAATTCCACATTATTCTCAAAATGAAAGTGTGAGTTACTCCACCAAATGTAATTTACCTTGTTAGCGTTCTCAGGCACTAGTACTTAATCCAAGAATTGCTCCATTTTGCAAGGGAAAAAAAAAAACCAAAAAAACCAAATAAACAACCAGCAGATAAAAAATATCACATCAGTTACTAGGTTATGTAGATTTTTTTACTTAACTTTGTGAGGTTTTATCAACATTTGTGAGGGAAACTCAAATCATTTTTCTTTATCAGTGAATCAAGTATTTCCCTTTTCCCTCCTCCTCTTTGTCATCCTTGTCTTTCTTCCTAACCTTTCCCACTAGCTTAAACAATCACTTTCACCGTTATTTGTAATATCTTTGGGCTTTAATTAACTTTCCATGGCCTTGAAACTATACATTTGTTTATTCAGTATTATTTTTCAAAGAAATTTTTGCCTAAGTGCTAACTATTCTCTTAAAAAGAGTATGTTATGAGGCTGGTCACTGAGGGAATTGACAGAATGAATAGCTTGGTGAAATTATATTGTTTCTATTGAGAGTCTAATACATTAGCTTGTGAACTTTTTAATATTTATTATTTATTTAATATTTTTTTTATTAAAATTGTTGACATACACAGGGCCTGCTTGGTTCTTTTAGTTGCTTATTTCAAGTTGCAAGTGTTTTTCTTTTGTATTTTTAGTTTCAACTACAAGATTCTGGTGTTCAATTCTCTTATTTCATCTAGTAACTGTCACTTTCTGGAAGCAGCTAGGGTTGTCATTAGGCAAAATTTAAGCTAATTTTTCTTAACAGGATTTTGTATGCATATTTTAATGTTAATAGAGTAATTTTGTGTATGCCTTTCAGGAAAGTTAAACACACTTAATAATTTAGTCCATATTGATTTAAAATTTGCATTAATCCTGTTTTTAATCTATGTAGTGCTAAGAAATATCAGGCTGTTTCAAGGCATCTCTTTGAATATCTTTGTCATTCTGAAATCTATATTGAAAAATTCTGGAGATTCAAGTCTAAATGAACTTGATAATTAGTTTCACAAAATAGCAAAGAAAATGTCTTGTAGGGATGAAATTTTACTATCCTCCAGTAAAATCCGGACTATCTTTCTAGCATTTTACAAAATTAATTTTTGACAGCTGGTAAATACTGGTGATGAGCTGACTCTGTGTCCACACCAAACACAAATCCCTTTTGAATAAGTGATATATTTTGAATGTTTTAAAAGCCTTGGGTTAGGACACTTGAGCTATAATCTAAAGTCTGACACAAAATTTTTAATCCAGCTGTTCTTCCTGCTAATATAGGCACACTCCTTAACGGACTACTGATTGATAGGAGAACTTTTATGTCCAGTCAGTAAGAGAATTACAGATGCTGTACATAAAATACTGAAAATCTCGTGGCCCCTTGTGTTAGACACACACTATTTCCCTTCTCTGGACTGCAGCTGAACATATCAGATGCCTGCTGCCCCTTCATCTTAAAGATGGATGCCTTCTATCATGTTCCTTTATTATATTCATGACGGTCCTTTGTTGAAGTAACACAAGCTAACCTTTGACATCGTTTTGGATTGTTTGATGCTTTCTATCACTGTGGCATAACACATAAAGCAGAAGGTACTACATATGGTAAATAGCTGTAAAAAGACCTAGCTGAGGGCTAGGTTAGCACCAACTTGTTGTTTAGGCTAATACAGTGCACAGGAGTCCATAATCTTAATTTTAGGGGGGTTGGCTATGCCAAATGCATCAAAACCTCTGAATCTGTGTATTTGAACTGAACTCTTATGACTAATGAATCTGGATATCATTGTAACTAGTACTGACAGTAGCACTCAGTCATGCAGATAATGACTACTCTAGATTAGAAAAAAGTTATTGATCTTCGTTTTCATGTTCTTTTTCCTTTTTTTTCTTTTCATGCACAATGAAAATGCTATACAGAGATAAAATTTCATTTTCTTTTCTTTGGAATGGCCTTTTACATTAAACGATATTAAAATAATCTGTTTCAGAGAAGGAACATATGGACAAGAAGAACTGTAAACCAAGAATTTCTTCATATAGCTGAAGAGAGTTCTGTAGCAAAATTGACAAAGTAACACTTTCTCGGCTATGTGTGTTAGCCCTCAGGGTCTTGGTTGTACAATGAGCAAAATTTAACCTCAGGGAGCAGAACTATATTGTACACATATGTAATGCACTAGAAGTGAAACAGCAGAGCGACAGCTCTAATACATGCTGCAGGGCAACATCCTACAATGTGAATGGAGTTGCTCTGCGTCTTGAATTTCAGGGAAATCAAATAACTTACTGTTATGTGCCTGTGAAAATTTCATCATTTCTGTTGTTTTCCACTCTATCCCTTGCACATATTTTATTAAAAATGATTCACATTCATACTTGAGTAGCCACAAGCTGTTTAGGCTCTAGACCCAGATAGCAAGCTATAGACAGTTCTCACAGTACTCTTAAAATGTAAAGAAGGCTAGAATATGGTGTATGGCATTGGTGTACATTCTGACTGTTGTCCTTTCTTCTGTTTCTTCTTGCTTTTCTATATATTCTGTACCTTCATTTTAATGTTATTCTACTCCTTCAATTGGGCTACATAGGACAAAAATATTCTAAATAAAAGACAATTAACTTTCATGCAAGACTAATACTTGGGCAATCCAGATAACACTCAGCTGATTGGGATTTGGAAGAGATGTTCCAAATATAATTTGAGATTTTCCCTTGGAGAAACTATATTGAAACTCCACATTTACAAGCACAGCATTGTAAAACACATCAAAGAAAAAATTTCCTTTTGAAGCTTTCATTGAACTTTTTCCATTCTTACAGCTTTTTGTCATATCCATGCATGATGTCTTCGGCTCTAAAAGGACAATATATATAAGATTAAAGAAAATAGGGAGATATCTAAGAGAGAATCATAGAATCACGGAATAGTTTGTTGTCAAAGAGACTTCTAAAAATCATCTAGTCCAAACCCACTGCAATAAGCAGAGACATTGGTTAGATTAGGTTGATCAGTGCCCCATCCAATCCAACCTTGACTCTTTCCAAGAATGGGGCATCTACCACCTCTCTGGGCAGCCTGTGCCAGTGTTTCACTGTTATCATTGTAAAAAAAATTCTTCCTCATACTAAATTTGAATCTACCCTCTTTTAGTTTAAAAATGCTACCCCTTGTCCAAAGGGTGAGAGAAAGGGTACAGAGCAATATAGCAAAATTCAAGTGCTGTTTCACTTAGGCCAGTTTCATACTGTCCCATTTAGTGTGAGTGGAGAGTGAGACCTGCCTGTCAACTTTACTGCACAAAAAAATCAGAACCAAATATGTGACTTGCTCTGAAAATTTTCATCTGCAAGGTGATGAATTCTTCTGTTTTTCCCTTACCTACCTTCATACGGAATATCAAACATGATAGCTGGAAAAAGAAAAAAAAACAAACAAAGAAAGAAAATGCTTCCCTGTGTTAACATATGGAGTGCAGCAGGGGAGGACTGTTCTGGGATTCTGACTTCCTGGAAAACAGGAGTTCAAAGTTACAAATTTATTTTCAGTGACCCCACATTATTAATAGACTGCTAATGGGTTCCTGACTATTTAAGTATTAAGAAATAAAAAATCACTCTTTGCTGCTCATTTGGAATATGATTACTCAATTCAATGTCAACCTCTATGGTTGTTAATCTCTATGGACTAAATTCAACATAGCATATGTAGGTCAACAGACAAAACCTCCACTGAAATCAATAGAAGAAATAAATTACTCTGGTATAGCATGTCAATCTGCATTTGATTTGCTGATACATGATTACACTTAACTGTTAGCTTCATTTGCTTTTATTGATTGTTACTGTGAAATGCTTATTAATTGCAGATCAGATTTTTAAAGGTGTTTAATTGCATACTTTGCACTAGCGTTAAATTCCATACATTGACTGTCTGTGAACCATGTTCTAGGGAGTTACATCTCTATACCATACCTGTTTTCTGTAATATTAGGGGCCATATCATTAGTTCAATGAAAGCTGACTCTAGAACTGCAGCTGGAGAGATGGAGGAGAAGAGAAGCTATCTACATTTTCAGGGTTTGAAAGCTACAGGCAAGATCAAAACCGTTTTAAAACAAAAATTGTGTGATCCAGGTCCAGACTTTGAACACTACACAGTCCAAGCAGTTTGTGTCTCAGGTCTGAGTCAAGCAAAGATTTGCCACTTCATCTACCACCTTAGTAGTTAACCTATATTTAAGTGCTCAAGTCATAGAGCAGAAACAAAAACTCAGTCAGAACCCTTAGACCCTTACCTAAGTTAGAACTCATTCTCCATACCCACCTTCTTCTAGGAAATTGGAGATATCCACTCTTAGACGACTCAGGGAGTAACACCTCCCTGACAGGGCTGTGGTTATAAAAGTACTCTATGACAGTCAAATGCTGTCATCAACACTCAGTGGCAATAGATGGGAGGCTCCAAATTCAGTGAGTTTCCTCATACAATTAAGAAATTTAGGCATGACCGCACTTGCCATCCAGAGCCCAGTCAGGTTTGGAGGAAAGAGTGCTCTGGTTAGGGTGAAACTGCACAGACCTCCAGGAATTAATCAGATTTAGAAGTGGGTATTGTACATGGGGTTTTTTATTTTGTATTCTTAGTAGCAATTTATATGTATTGCAATTTGATTCCCTTTTTCAGTATCTAAATTTTTCTCTTGACATCGCTACTTGTGTTTGAACTTAAACCATCATTTACAAATAGGACTAAAATGTATAGAGAGATTTAATGTCTCTGTCCTATGTATTTATGGATGTTCTCTTTGAAAAGTGTTTTAACTTTGAGTCAGTCTGTACTCAATATTTTTTCAAATGATATTCCACTGAAGTAGAAGGAGGCCTGTAAGAGGTACAAGTTTGAATAAAATGACAATAAGAGCCAATAAAATTACTGGAATTTTAGCTAACCAATTTCAAATCTGAAAACAAAACTCGAACTAAGAGCTGGTTCTTATTTTATTCAAGTCACTCTGTTAATGCCTATAAAAATATAAATCATACATCTTGCTAATGTGTTCTATCTGGAGACTGTTAAATCATTCTGCAATAATATTGTCCTGAGTTACTTTGTGAGCAATGTGGGTTTAAAAGGGTCTGATGGTCAAGACTATCTGAAATGTGTCCAATAACCACAAAAATGAGACATAATTGAGGCAAACACTGGAGCAATGTGTTAAATCTGCCAGGCTTTGCATTATAACATCAGGTAAAAATTCTCCCTTGGGCATCACCTGGCATAAGAATTCTCAGGTTTGATGGAAAGTAAAATATCCAAATGCTCAATATTTTTTGAGTCACAAAAATATACAGAAAAATCAGTCACTGTTCTGTCTGCTTCTGCAAATCCGAAATGAGATTCATTTTTTTAAACATAGCATTTGGGTAGTAAATACTCCTAGCTAACTCAATGTCTAATCTTGTTTAGGGCTCTGAGTTAAGAAGTTAGTTCAGAAGTGATGAGGAAATTCTGATATTTCACTTCAAACTTATTAAATATTTGAGGGCACACAGTATCTGTTTATCATCACATAACAAACCTTACTGATGGCTTTTGTTTGCTGTCTGGGTCTCTTGTGGCCGGGAGCAGAAACATTTTGGGAAGATGAGTGATCTTACAGCCACGAGGTCCCTTGTTTGCTGTGTGCTTTAGGTGTAGCTAACCAGTTATGTGACCAGTTTCAAGATGGAAATGGTTGGTTGGTCTGATCCTTCACCCAAGTCTTCAGGCGTAAAGTAGCCATGTCCCCTCATGCCTCTGAAGAGTGCCAAGTGCTCCAACAGGGTGAAAAACAGTCGTGGTCTAAGCATTACTGCTTTTAAAACCTTTAACTTCGTGGGCTACACTGCTACAGAGATGACAAATTACACAGTTGACTCCTGGGAAAGTGCAGGAGGCAGTATATTGCACCTCCCGTAACAAGACGAAGTATAAACCACAAACCACAAATCATCCTCATGATTTGGAAGCTGGTAAATATTTTTCTGCCAGATTCCTAGACAGTTGAAAAAGAGGTAGGAGTGCCCAGGTGACAGGCTCCTCTATGCTCAGTCAAGAGTCATCTAGATTGAAAGCAGAACAAATGCAGTTAACTTCTTTTTTCCCCATTGAAACTGGAGAAGTACTTGGCTGCTTTTTGCTTCTAATGTGGAACTATGAATATTTGGCTCCAAACCAGTTCTGGGAAGAAAATTGCAGAAAGAATGATTTCTCATATGGTATGTGTCTGATATGGGTAGAAGTAGAAAATGCTGTAAATTTTATGAGAAAAAGTATCTTGTGGTTATTCGTACCCCAAACATGTAGTCCGATATGTTGAGTACAGCCTTTAGGTGCCCACCCACTGTATGAGAAGCTGGGTCTTGATTCCCAGCCACTCTGATTTTGTGTCTCTCCTCTTGGAAAAGGTGTGAGGCAACTGACAAAGTGGGAAATGCACCAACAATCCTCACCACCTGCCAC
This sequence comes from Dendrocincla fuliginosa, assembly GCA_035047845.1. Taxonomy (NCBI): domain Eukaryota; kingdom Metazoa; phylum Chordata; class Aves; order Passeriformes; family Dendrocolaptidae; genus Dendrocincla; species Dendrocincla fuliginosa. The sequence continues at coordinate 44,810,292 of JAWWMO010000174.1, read as the reverse complement.
AACAAGATGTTGTGACTCTGAGCATATCTAAGACTTCTCTAATTTATATTCACAGACAAATCAGTGCTTTACAATGTGGGAAATGGAGGAATCTACTTTTACCCATGCTGAAAAAACAGGATCAGCTCCCCAGATCTCTGAATTGTTAAAAGTTCTCTTATTTTTGCACAAATTCTATGCACCAGATGAGGTACTTCAATTAATTAAAGGGAAGTATTATTAATACTAACTACATTATTTTGATTTCCTTTGAAGTATTTCTGATTTCCTGTGCTTAAATAAACTCATTTTAGAATTACCAGGGAAAAGGATAGTGAAATTTATAAACGCAGAACAAAAGCACTGAACAGAGGCTAAAGGATGGGAGATTTATGTTTATAACTATGTGGGAGGAATCAGAGAACACAAATGATTTACAAAACCTATTGAAGTGCAAGAAGAAAAGGATATAAAATATCCATGAAAACATTTACGGGAGATATCAGAAAAAACGTTGTCAGGGAAATTTGGCTCTGAGAGTCACTCCATAGGAGAAGTGGGAGGTGGAATGCCAATGGCTTTTGAGCAAAAAGACTGCCTATATTTATAGCCTTTTTTTTTTTTTCTTTTTCTTAAAAACATACTGGAGTATAAAAGAACTTAAGGAACCTTAATTACTTAACTAAGACATTACTAGGAAGTGAGAACTGATCTCTTCACATGGTAATGAATCATGATATCTTCTAGAGGTGAAACGACAAAAAACACTAAGTTCCTAAGCAAGATTGCCCTTCAGTGGAAATCATGAGGATGACATAGTTACAGTAAGTTTTGAAATGCAGTACTGGGCAGCTTTGGGCTCCTAAATGCAAAGGAGGAAAGGAGCTGCCCAGGCAAGGCCACTGGTGCAGGATGAGAAGCAGTTGTCTCTTCATGTCAGCACTGTGCTACCTTCGAGGGCTCTGCTGGTTTCCACTGCAGCCACGTAAATGTGAGAATGCCTAAATCAAGGGTAGTCCCTCACTATTCAGCCTACTGGTAGTTAGCGCACATTGCATATATTTAAAAAACACACTGCACTATTTTTACTTTCCAAGGCAGTGTTCTGAGCAGCATTCAATGCAGCTAACTAATCTTGAAAACCCAGCAGGAATGTTGGAAGTAAACAGCTGCAAACAAAGCTGCTTGAAAATTTTCAAATACATTTTTATGTAGATGAACATACTTTACACAACACTGAATATATTCCAAACAAACTACTGGTTTTCCTCCTTTTATTTCCTTTTTCTATTCAACAAATCCTTCCCATGAAAGGAAAAATAGAGGAAAGAAAGGATGACTGACAAAAATAAAGGTAAAATAAACAAAAGTTATGAAATTAAAAAATGGAAATGTTTTCAAAATCACAGCAGATTAAGACAAATATTCACAAAAAAATTGAGAGAACACTGATAATATTAAAAAAAATCTCTGTTAGATAATGTGTGTTTTAATATGTTTTTAGGGAAAGTCTAAATGAAAAAGGAAGGAAATCAAAACAAAGAGAAAAAAAGAAAAAAAAACAGAAAAGATGTTCTTGTTGCTAAAACATATGTGCCTATATAAATGTCTAGAACATTTTAGGTGTTAGGCAAATCAAACATTAATTTCCCAGCTAAAATTATTATAGTCTTGAAGAAATGCATCTCATTCCCTCATAGGAAAAATATTCAGATTGTTTTGAAATCCAACCTAAAGAGGGAACTCAGTGATGAAAAAAATGTAGGTGATTAGACTGCAAATAAAAATTTCCTAAGCAATGGGGCTATCACATTTCACAGCTTGAGTAGTAGCTCTTTTTTTCCTGATGTGTTTGTTTGTTTGTTTATTTTGGTTTGGGTTTTTTTGGGGGGAGGTGGTTTCAGAATACAAATGTCTCTGTATAGACCTATTGTTTTGTTTTCTATTAATGCCATTTATAAACACTTAGAGAACCAGACTATACTGCATTTCTCTCTGTCCCTGCTGTCTCTCAAATCTTCTATTCTTTTTCAATCAAAAAGACAGGGCCATTTAATAAAGACAGAATTTGGGGCTTACTCTGTACTTCTAAACACATCTCATCTCCTTGAGAGTATATCTTATGTATGCCTGTGTTGAATTTAAAATAGAGCCATGGACACTGAGCAACTCAAGTGTTAAAAAGTTATCACCTCACAGTTGCAAGACTCAGTCCTTATGACCCTGCACTACCTTGGAGTGGAGAGTAGATCTTACATCATCTTGGTAAAAAAAATGGTATGACAAATATTTTGTAATTTTCTTTAATATGTACTAAATAAATATAATTGTATTGGTAACTAAAATATTAAATTACAATTGTCTTTCACAATTCATTGGTCTCCTTTCAGGTGCATCTCCATAACTTTGGAAATCTGTAAGATGAAAAATTTTAAGAAAACTCCTTTTACTTTAAATTTGTAAAAATTATCTTGTGCCCTACATACCTGTAAAGTTTAAAATGAGTGCATTTTTTGTACTAAAAAAAAAAAAAAAAAAAAAAAAAAGTTAAAATTGAGTGAAATGTACCATGGTTTTCAATTGCTTTCAATTACCATTAAACCTTTCTGAGAGCAATTTGCATAATGTTTCATAAACATGTAGGCAGATTAACCTTTTTAGTTAATTTATTCATTAGCAGTAAAAATTCAAAGCACCTCTTATGAGAAAATAATGTCTTGCTGTTAAATTACATGGAAACAAAGCAATTGGAACATAGTTGCCTTACTTCTCCCTGTGTCAAAGCACAAAATAGTGGAGAGAATAAAGCTTTGCCTGTTAGCAGAGTGTTGATTAAATCGCCTGTTTGTGAACAATTAGCAGTATTACAAGAAGATTAGGTGAAGTATTAATTAGAGATGGGTTAGAGGTGTCCTGCCTGGAGCAGGTACCTGCCAATGCAGGAAACAGAAGAATGAAAAAATATGAGAAAAGACAGAGGGTTTGACTCTTTCCTGCCTTAAATTTTTTATAATCTCATACATTCTGTCAATGGAAAATGTGGTAATTGAACACCGTTCTTCTGTCATTTTGTGATCCCTTTACAAGTCTGTAACTGGCTGCTTGAGATAGAAAGGAATGGTCACATTCTTCTCTCGCACATTGTGGTCTCCATCCTTCATTTTATCTCTGAATTCTTCAAATGTTACATTATAATCCATGTGTGGGAATGCAAAAAGCAGCTGAACTTTGTACACTTACGTAATATTTTATTAGCCAGGTTGTTAAGCCATTTTATACAACACAGAATTAAACCCTTCTCATGAGCTGGAACTGAATCATTTGCAGATTGATCTTAAGGCACTGGCAGGTCTATCACTTTGGGTAAAATTATATAAGATCAGGTGACACAGGCCACAATAGCATGTTTTGGTTGAGATAGTCAGAGCTTGAATGGGCAGTTTGAGAGTTTACACCAGTTCTGGACCTTTCCTTGTATATCTTCGTTAGGAAATAAAACAAAACCTTTCTGTACATATTCAAGTGCAGACTGATCTGAGTTCACACTTGCTCTGTCATACTTTGTAATGCTGTTCATTGTCTTTAGAGTGTGTCCCAACCAAATACATAACTGAAATGAGTGGCACCGTCTTTATCCTATCTACCCAGCTATGTGTGTGAATATTTAGATTGAGACATCTGTTATATAATATAACTCTATTAAATCTATAATCGTTTCCAATTTTAAATGTCAGGTCAATCAAGCTGATACTTTTACAGTTTCTCATATCTTTTTTTCTGAGTTTACATCTGTAAGAGAAATATGGATCAGGGTTTCAAAGTGGAGGAAATTCCACAAGCACTTTTGGGAACTCAAAATTGGTAGATTGTACAGGTGGTATGAAAATGTTAAAATCACTAAGTGCACAGGTATGCATAAGCATTACATTACCTGACATTAATTATTATTCATGGTCCTTTTGCATTGCTGTCATGCACTGCTAATGGAATGTGGTTGACTTAACTGATCTAAGTTTCCCACAAAAGTTGCAACAATCTCAAACCAGACTCTGAAAAGAGCTCATAAAAATAAGTGCATTCTCTATAGAAATTCAAAACAGATTAAATGTTTAAGGATAATTCTTTAGCTTTTAAAATGTTTACCAAATGTCTAGTTGAATTATGTATTAAAAAGCTCTCTTTCAACAAATAAACACAAAATGAAAATCAGAAAATGAAACAACGTATTATTAAATTTAGGGCTGTAAAAGTCTAGAGGAAAACACAGTGGTTTTCCCTAGAAAGGTCTCATGTGAAATTGGCACTACACTTGCTGTGTTTAGTTTGTTTTGCTTTTTACCATGCCTTACAAACCACTAAAAGCACCTTTGAAATAAATAAAATTTGTAGCACAAACAAGATTCTTGAACTCTTCTATATTTATGATCAAATGAGTCTGTCACAGTAAAGAAACTCCTCTTGTCACAGTTACTGGAGTGCAGATTCAAATCACAGTTAAGTCTCAACATAAAACTCCTTTAATGTTTTACCTTCTCACTCAGTTCAGTTTTCTCCCCTTTCAAGCCACTCTCTGTATTCCCATGAATGACCATCAAAGGAGGGAAGACATTTTTCCCAGACAGGTCTGTCTTCACTAATTTTTGTGTTCCACTAAAAGTACATTTCAAACATTGAGGTAAGATGCTACCCTCACCTTATGTCCATGCCTGGATTGCAGAGTAATGTGCAGGTATAGTTCTTAGATCATAACTGGGAACTGTGGAAAGCCCTGCAGTATAAACTGAAGTAGATACCTGCCTATTCTCCTACCAGTAACACATAGTTTATGGGTTGCCAGAGAGGTTGTGTTGTCTCCATCCATGGCAATTTTCAAGACATTACTTACTAAAACAGTCTTTCAAGAAGGGCAAGAAACATCTGTGGCAAAAAACAAATTAGGCAGTTGCATGACACAGAAGAAGCAGGGCTGTATCACCAGGTCTAAACCCTCAATCAAGCATCATTGAATGATTTTGCTGAAGTATGTGAGAGCTGCACATCTGGTTTAAAACAAACAAATAAACTAGCAAGACTCTTTTCATTCCATACCTACTTCATACCCTGTGAGAATGATTAAGGTCCAAGCAATGCTAGAGAAGCATGCAAGTTCAGAGATTGACGCAGCTAAATAGAAATCCGTGAGGAAAACAGGGAGTTGTATCTTTGATAGCTAAAGTCTTCTACATTCTAGGCATGACTATCAGACTTGCTCTATGTTTAAAAATAAGAAACCAATGAGCATAAAAGTAGGAATAGTCTACCATATACAAAACTCACTATGCTTACCATTCCACAAAAATGGTAATATGGGATTTGCTTACTAAGAAAATGCCAAGTGCTTCACATATGCATGTACAAAGGCTGTCAAACACTCTCTTAAAGCTAATGGATATTTCACTGAGTTTCCACCATGTAATAGATCTGTGTTCTTTTTATATCTATATTAGACACATAATTCCCTACAAAATGCCTGAAGTAGCTGAAGCAATCACCTCAAACATGATGATAAATTTCAGTGATATGAAGCCTGAATATTGAATATAAGAATACTTTTGTATAAAGTCTACTTCAGGAACACTTTGATTTTACTTTCATCAAGAAGTCAGTTTGTAAGTTTATAAAATATTTAAGTCAACATCAGAAAGTGTCATAATCTTCCTGACAGAATCCAAAATACAATTTATTTTCAAAACACCCTAAGGAGCAAAATCCCCTAAGGAGTAATTAGTATTATAACTGTGGCACTTTGGGGTGTTTTTGGGAAGAGAATTGGAGTCAAATGGAAAACAAAGCTCGCTCTTATTAATAAAAAGGTTAAATATTAAGTCAAACAGCAGAGAACTCTCTTAAAACTCTGGGGATAAAACCAGAAATCTATTTTAATTTTGAAGCGCCTGTCGTGAACAATTGCATATCCACCTTGACAGGAAAAGCTTCTCTTAATGTCTCCTTTTGGAGTAGCTTCCATTATTCTTCATCCGTTAAGCATAAATCGTAGGAAATTAGACATATTTTAAGGGTCGTAAGCTCATTTCCCTTTTTAAACAAGTATGGTATAAAGTGGTTAAATGTAATGCAAACTAGTGTCTATTTAATGCAGTGGTGATTTATAATCATTGCAATGCATCTGTTTATTTCAATGCCCAATTCCAAATGCAGACTCCTCCTGCTTCCCAAAGAAAACAGAAACTCAAATGTATGTTTGGGAAGGAAATACCAGTGTTCAAACAAAGAGGTCTTAAACAGAAAATACTGAAGAAACATGATGGAAACACAGAAAAGGAGATGATTCTGCTATCATAGATGAAATGACATAGCCAGATATTTTCTAAATCAACTTTATTTTGTCAGATATATTAACTTATTAAATTTCAGTAAATGTGGCATTTTTAGACAAAGCAAGATTGTACCTTATGTTACACCAGTCAGTGACCTCTTCAGTCATAGGGCATATAAAAGATTAAGGTTCAGTCACTTTACTGCCTAAATAAACCCAGAACATGGGAAGTAATCTCTTCTTGACCTCCGAAGTGCTCTAACTCCTCAATTATTCTGGACTGGCATTGTATCCATTGGAGTTGCTCCACAAAATATAAATAGATATTCACAATTAAATATTCATAAGGGAAAATAATTAAAACTGTCCTCTATATCTTCCCTGTCACTGGACTACAGAGCAGTTATTAATCATGCTGTCATACGAGTCATATCAACAAGAAGTATGCAGAGATCTTCATTTTTGCTGTATCCTGCTGGTATAGAATACTTATAGTTCATGTTTGTGAAAGCTCAAATGAGCACAGGTAGGACTTCACTGAACTTGGTAACCCTTTCTTGAACTGAAGTACCAGTTTTTATGTACCCAAGGAGAGGACAGATAAAGGCA
>JAWWMO010000174.1:44763254-44803288 GCA_035047845.1 Dendrocincla fuliginosa | reverse complement strand
CTTCACTGAACTTGGTAACCCTTTCTTGAACTGAAGTACCAGTTTTTATGTACCCAAGGAGAGGACAGATAAAGGCACCTGTCTCACACCAGTGAGTGCAGAGCTGGGGGAGGCACTTACCTCTGTTTCAGCTGGGAGGTAAAAACCTTTTCTTGTACATCACTTTCATGAAGTTAACCAATGCCAGGATTTCATTACTAGGTACCTCATTCTCCTCATAAGCAAGACACAGACATGTTGCTACTTTAGAATCACAAAGACTACTGAATAAAAGTAGTGTCATGTCATTTGCTATGACACTACTAAATCACTGCCTAACAATTAGTTTAGATTTTGCAGTTCTTTCTGTTTTATTCAGTTGATTACATAGCTTTTGAATATCAATGTAAATATAAAAGCTTAAATTTTCTTATTTTATATATATTATACTTAGAAACATAAGCATGCCATTCAGATGTCCATAGAGATGACACTTAGAGTTGTTTGTTAATTGCACAGAGAGATACAGATTAAGGATAGGACAATCCAATGGTCTTCATAATCTCCTTTCAGATTATTTCTTAATAGTCTGCATTACAGTCTATCAAGACAGGAAAAAGAAAGCAGAAACAAACAAAAAAAAATCATAAATGACCTCCCACTTTGAAATGTAAGGTGGTGAGGTTGGCATGCCGCAGCCCAAGGCAGATTCAGGGACTCTCTGTATTTTAACCAGAATACCACAGTTGTAAGGCTGTTCACATTTCTCCTTCCTGTCTCTCCTCTCCTTCTTTTTTACCTTCCTCTTGTTCTTTCCTCTTTTCTCATTTCTTTTTCTCCCTCCCTCCTTCCCTCCCTCACATCCTTCTGTCCTTCCATCCCCCCTAAATCTCTTAACTGGCAAGATATCTAACTCTGAGGTTTTCATTGTGAAACTTGGAAAAAAATGAAAACCAATCACCTTAAATGTTTCAAAGGGCTTGGAGGATACCATATACCTAGCAGTACACAGCTTGAAAGGTTAAAGCTTCAAAGAGTTTCAGGTTTTGGTCTTGACAGAATTTGAATAAGCCTCCTTGTTTATCTGAATTTTCTAAAAAAATATATACAGAGAGAGTGTATTTTGATCATGAACAACTATGTTCCTATTGTAAGATAATCACTGTTTCTTTCTAATAGAGTTTTATTTCACTGTAGATAACTCTGTAGATAACTCCTGAGTTATTAACAAATGCTGTAAAATGGTGTGTGTGTGTGTGCATATATATGTGTATGTGCATGTGTGTATTTTACTTTGGTTTGTAAAACGTAGGCTCTTAGTGAACTCACCTTTTCTTAAGTGATTTAACATTCCACTTCCTAAAATAACAGCATATTTCAACATGAACATATAATTATTTTAAAGGTTTATTTGATTCCATAGCTTCTTTATCTGTCATGTAGCTATTTTATGCTTCTTCCACTTATATGAGTTTAGATTGTGTTTAAGTTTATATAAACACAATACAGAAATACTGAAAATAGCCATTAGCTTAGACTGCTATATCACTGTAAAACCTGCTTCAGATGTTTCCATAAATGAAATGGAATTCAACACTAGGTGAAGTGAGGCTGGGCGTAGCAAAGCCACTGAATGCTAAAAATCAAAACAGCTCATGAATTCAAGGTACAAATATAAAATTAGGACTACTGAGCTCTCTGACGGAAATGAGAAGGGGGTAATGTTTTATTCTTCCATTACTGGGTGAATATTTACATTATTATTAATAGGCCAACTCAAGCAGTTTATTTTAAAACTTAATCCCGTAGGAAGGAAAAAAAAAATCACGCTTTCTGTAATGGGAGTAAAAAAGAATAAGGGGGGAATGTAAGAACACAAGGATTTAGTTCTAAATTATGAAAGCATAATGCTGAATATAATAAAAATTGTTTCAGCTATGTATGGAAGTTCTTCAGCTGAGTTTGACACTGGAGCTGTTTTTAACCATGAGCTCATTATTCTTAAGGAAGGCAAGGCCCAGATTTTGCTTGAAACAGTAAAACCAGTGCAAAATATACAATAAATGATAATAATGTCTGTACTAAATATCTATATTCTGGTGTTGAACTAAGGGCCTAGAAGACAGATGAACAGGAACTAAACTCCATATTTTCCTTATATCATGCAAATATGTTTCCCTATGCATTGCTCAGCAAATGAGCTTACATAAACTGCTTGTATCAACCTTTATTCATTATTATACTGGATTTTTTTTTTCTGAACTTGAAAAATTTCTTCAAAATAACTAATTTTTTTCTTTGTAAGGATGGGTATTAATGGTTGTTGCTTGTGGCAGGGCAAATAGTATAGATATTTGAACTGAACGGGGATACTCTGCATTCAAGACATGATTCCTAATTTATAGTAATCTGAGGACCTCCTAAGTGGTGTGAACACAGTAGGCTAGAGACCCAAACTCTTGGATTAACATCAACATGTAACAGAAAAAAATGCTCAGAAGCTGCTTTCCACCACAAAAATCCCAAAATTAACACAACAAAGGCAAGATGGTGACATCTGTAACACACTACTGAATATTAGCTACAGCTTCCAAGATATTTTTTTACATTGAGGCATGTTTTGTGAGTCACTCCATCAAAAGGAGGAGGAATACTTGTAAAGTAAATACTATATTTAAGCAGTTGAACTGGTTCCCAGCTCTGTAACATCTGAACACCTTTCTCATAAACCAGGTCACAATGACTGCAGCAATTCATATACCCTTTGGCACTTCTCTTTTGAGTTACTCCTTTGCATGAAGTGTTTTCACAGCTCAGGCAGGAGCAAGGTTGGTTTATGTTATGAATATGCCTGTATTTCAGGTGGAAGTCTTTTATCAAGGACAAAGATTTGGCAGTACTCCCTAAATGTAATGAAACACCAGCTTTGTTCTGTGTACTTTGGAAATTTATTCCACAATCAGTTCCACCAAGGTGTACATTATTAGCATGTCTCTGTGTTACATACTGCCTATAAGTAAATTTAGTCCCTCTTACACATACACAGTACTAGAACAAAACCATGGTGCTGTCGAAAGAGGCAGTGTGAAACACCAGATTTGAATCTCACAAATGGTTATTGAATTATTGGGTCAGAACCAACGCAAGCGTGTGTGTGTGTGGAAGGGCTGGGCTGTATCCCACATGGCAGCCCCAGAGCTCACTTGGCAGGTGTGCAGCCTCATGGGGCAGCCCTGTAGCAGCTGTCAGTCAAAAGGCAGACTAGAAGTCCCGCCTGGGAGGGATGGCCACAGGGGCCAGAGGACATAAATACAGCAACACATGGTCTCCACTTCTCCCTCTACTGGGACCTACCTCCACCATGTGAAGCTGGACTTCCATAGGACTCTCTCACAGTAGCTATTTAAGAATTGATTTTTTTCTTATGCTACTCTCTTCTTACTTAATCTTTTTCTTTACTCATGTTTCTTCTCTTAATCTCTTTCTTTCTTTACTCCTTTCTTAATATTTTGGGTAACTTAAAACTGGTGGGTTGCATTTTCACTAGGTTGTATGGGTTAACAAGTCATAGCTTTGTGGAATGTTTTGTTTTGATTGTATGTTATCCTTTCAAACTTTTGCCAAGATCCTTATTTTCTCTCATATTTCATCAGTAAAAGTATCTCCTGAGAAAACATGTACGGTGTTCTTTCTTTATACTACTGAAGGTATTGAAGATCTAAAAGCTCTACAAAAGTTTGATCGGTAAACTTTTGGAGTCTTATGTATATTTTCAAAAGTAAAACTCCTGGTCAAGCTTGTGGCTCCATAACTGGGGACTTACAGGCATGAGTCTCCTCCCTCCTCTCCTTGCATATTTCCCAGTTCTTCAGTCTTGGCCATAAGGGCTTTTATGTAGTTTCTTTTTCCCAGAAGAGGATCCAGGTACTGGCACAGCTAAAAAACTAATCTCTCAATCTTTACTTTGCCTCGCAGCCCCTTTTTGATCAGCTTAGTTTCTCGCCATCTCAGATATGGACTTCTGAAATATGTCTGGGAAGAGGCGCAGACCATCTGTTTATATTCTTGGAGATTTATTCAGAATTCAAGTGACCATATAACCACAGCTTACATTAGGTTAGTTTTCTCTGAGCTCCTGCTGCAGTTAAGGGAGAAAGCATGGTTCCTGTTGTGATTTACCCTCCATAACAGGTTAACATAGGATCTGTGAACTGCCTTCTGAACCTAGGCTCAGATGCTTAAAGGTAGTAATCCCCTGAGTGTCAATGCTCACTTTATTTTCATCTCTCATGTGTTTTAGCTAATGTTGTATGATTAGTTTGGTATGAAGATAGTAGAAACTGGCCCAGAGTCCCAATGAACTCGATCTTTTTTGTCAGATTGGAAAGGTTATAACCCGATTCTGACATTTCCTATTCTGCTTTAGAGGATATACATCTATGTTCTCCAGATAAGCAGAAACATGTAGATGCACCTTTCAGAATGTGAGGGACCCCATAAATACTAATACAATGACTGCACTACAGCAATGAAAGTATTCACACCACAGTAAAGAACAATAAAAGAGAAAAACATCTCATGAATATTGTTGTGCACTGTTGCTGAAAGTACTCTATATAATGACAAAAAATTGTAATGGTAGTTTTTCACCATCACTGTCATTCACCAAAAGTGTATTTTGTTATCTATTTTTTTAATTTTTTGTGTGGGGCTAGAGAGCATCATTTTTCTTGTCCTGTAGATTACTTTTTTATTTCTCTATTGCCTCATTTAGGCTATGTGCAAACTGTGAGACCTACGAGAGTTTCTGGGCTTCTGTAGCCTGACTCTCACATCAGAATGAGGTTTGGACTTGTGCTGTTTGTCTCATCCTGTGTGCCCTGATTTCTGCAGAAATGAAACCCAGGTAAGTGCACAGACAAGAGCTACAAAATGCTTATTGTTCAGACCCTCAGCACAGGCACTTATTTCATCATGTACTAAACAGGCACTCACAAGCCATATTAAAACATAGTCCCTGCCTAATCCATTATGATTTTTTTCAACAGATTCTCTGATTTGTTCTTTTACCAAAGCAAGACAGATGTTTGCATTGAATACGGCTTTTCCTACAATTAGAATTCTACTATCAATACTGAACATAAAAGCTCACAGGATAATCTTGTATTTTATGACATACTGCTAACACTTTTGCAATTCAATTAATTTGGGCCTCAGTATAAGTTGGTTTGCTTCTACCAATTGCAAAAATGCACAGCTTTATTGAAGTTGTTTAGAATTTAATATTTTGCTTCTAATCTTACAAGTCACACAAATGCACTATGTCTGGGATACTTCTGGTAGGCTGCTACTGTGAGCTGGCTCTAAAGTACAGGTAAATTGCACAGTAAAATTTGCCCCTTTCTCCTCACCAGAAACCCAGCTTTAGTGGACTCAGACACCCAGCTTTATACCAGTAATGATGATATTTCCAACTTCAGAAGTCAGGTCTTCTCCTGTTTGGATACTCCTTGCAGTAGATGTGGAAAAGCCCTTCTCAACAGGCCCATGCAGAAGGCAGAGGATTTTTTAGGAAGTTAGAGTTTCATGAATCTAAGGAATGCTTTGAAGTAGCATAGTCATTTTCTAGAGGATATTGTGTTGGCTAAATGCCTGTTATCATGGAATTGTACAAGATGCATATTCAAAAATTTTGCTGAAGGAAGAAGAAGAATGAGTTGGGCACATATGAGTCATTTACCTGAGTCAGGGTAACATCTCAAACTTTATGAAAGAAAAACATGGAAAGTTAGATTTCACCTCCCAGGGAGATATAGGAAAATCTGGCTAAAAGTTAAGACTAAGTTCCAGCACCTTTGATTGCCATGTTAACTGATAGAAAATATGAGAAACTTATTTTAGAGAGGGAATGAGAAAAGAACAGTGGGAAAAAAGGATAAATGTATAAAAAGGTAAAATGCTCTGGTACCCAGAATGGTCAAGGTGTTCTGAGAGGAATTAAGCATGGAATGCCAGCTGGTCAAAGGAGTTGATCGTCCTGCTCTACTCTGCACTGTACAGCTTCACACTGAGTGGTGTGTACTGTTTTGGGCGCCGCAACACAAAAAAGACATTAAGCTGTTAGAGAGCATCCAAAGGAGGGCCACGAGGATGGCAAAGGGTCTGGATGGGAAGCCTTATTATAAGAGGCAGCTGAGGTCACTTGGTTTGTTCAGCCTGGAGAAGACTGAGATTGAGTCTACAACTTCCTCGTGAGAGAAAAAGGAGGGGCAGGCATTGATCTTTCTCTGTGGTGACCAGTGACAGGACTAGAGGAAATGGCATGAAGCAGAGTCAGGATATCAGGTAAAAGTTTTTTACCCAGAGGGTGATTGAGCTCTGGAATGGGCTCCTCAGGTGTCACAACACCAACCCTGACAGAGCTCAAGAAATATTTGGACAGTGCTCTCCACGTGGTGTGATCCTTGTAGTGTTCTGCACAGAACCAGGAATTGGACCCAGTGATCCTAATGACTCCCTTCTAACTCACCATATTCTATGATTCTTTAGTTCTGAGAGCACATGTCCGAAATGAACTTTAGTTTGGCTGACATTGTAGCAATATATTCATTTAAAAAAATAAAAAAGAAAATTAACCTGGTGAAAGTAACAGCCTTCTTTTTGACTAAATAAAGAAAAATAGGTATGGATTTTTCTATAATGACTAATACAGCAGAAACTATTACTCTAATGAGAGACCAATGTGACAAGGCCAGAGAAAGACTTGAAATATGTGCACTGGGGAGTTTTCCAGGGCTTAAAATTCATATTTATTTTATTGTGTGGCCATATGTTTCCATTAATGAAAAAGACCAGAGAAGGCTGTTGAAAGCCAAAGAGATAACAGGAAAAATGTTGCTAAGGTATCTTTGAGGGAAAATTTAAATAAAACTTTTTGGAGCAGATGGATACTTAGAGAAACCAATATGTCCCCTAATATATATCCTCAAGCATTTTCACTGGAAAATTACCAACCACTACTATTAGACTCTGGCATTGTAAGGATTTTGAAGCTGTTGGTTCTGCTGGATTTCAGACCCTCTCTGACACTGAAATATTTTATTGAGGATGGAAAATTCAGTGGGAAACAGAAGTAGCAAGTTCAGATGTATTTTATGGGGAAAAAAAAAGACACCATTTTCATGGAAGTATGCTTTTGTATAAATAAACTAGAAGAGAAAAAATAGTGTAGATATATAAATTGCATATATTATTTACCACTAAATTGTATGTTAATCAATGTTTTCATCAATAAACATTCCAAAATTAATGCAGGAATCTGAAGACTTAGTTATATATGATCTGATAGACAAGAAACAAACTTGTAACAAGTCAGATTCTGTTAAGACTGAGTAATGATTTTACCTATTTAAGTTCATGAACTCAGCAATAGCCAAAGGATTAGAGATAGTAATAAAACACTAGGTAACTGTAATTGTGTAATTAGCACAAGTGTGTATCTAATTGAGTAAAGACTATCATGTGATGCCAGGTTCAACAGCAGACAATAAAATTCAAGCCTGTTGGCTGATAGGTCTGACGAGTTTCTCACCATTTAATCTGTGGTAGGGTGTGCTATGGTGTTCCTTTCCCAGATTTGGAGGGCCAGGCTGGCAGCAGCAAGTGGGATTGTGGCTTAGTCCTGCCCTCTTGGCTTCACACAGGTCATGAGAAACCTGCAGAGGAGGACCAGTTTGGGATTTTTCTGGGCACTAAGACTATGGAGATGGGACTATTGTTAGAATTCAGGTAAGCATGAGGAAAGCAGTAAGCCTGCCACAGAGGTGCAGGCTGAAAAAGATATATTCCTTACCTCTGGTTTTAGGTATCTAATATGCATATAGATTATTATGGGCTCTGTACCCTCTTCTGTCTTTAAAACAAACAGAGAAAACGAGACACTCTGTATAGGGATAGGATATTATTCTAACCATATAGAGATGAATCACAGCTATAAGGACATGAATTACACTGTAAAAACATTTCTGTGTCTCCACTATAAAAAAGACAGCTTAAGGGGATGTGGGTGTTTAGATCTGGATGGAACAGCTCCAGCCTGAAAGGGTCTTTCTTACTTGTAGCAACAAATAAATCAATTCGCAAATGTGATGAAAAGGAAAATGCTTTTTAGTGACCTAGATAGTACTGTGTGGCTTGCATAAGACAGAACTAAACATGATCAGCTGCAAAGTGGTGAAATGTGAGGACCCATCTTGTGAGGACAAGGAAGGGAAGATTTGTCTTCAGAACTTTATTTCATCTGACTCATTGAACAACTGTGAGTTTATGCTGTTTAAAGTGCTGCTTTCCTGTTCCCATATATATGCTAGTGACTTCCAAAATACATACCCTGTTAAACTGAGGACTTTTGATACCTACTTGTGTCTACATTTAAAAAAATAAAATAAAATGTGGGGAGTAGATTCACACAAAGTTTTTGGTGACTTAGGATCTTGT
The DNA here is from genome assembly GCA_035047845.1 of Dendrocincla fuliginosa. Lineage (NCBI taxonomy): Eukaryota > Metazoa > Chordata > Aves > Passeriformes > Dendrocolaptidae > Dendrocincla > Dendrocincla fuliginosa. The sequence continues at coordinate 44,794,813 of JAWWMO010000174.1, read as the reverse complement.
CACACAAAATTAACTCCTACCCTGACTTGGCTCTAAGAAAAGTTCTGTCTTTGTATGGGGAGCTTAGTGAGTCTAAGATACTGTAAAGATATCTTTGCTGTATCAAGCCTGATTCAATTAAGTTTTTATTTAGACAGAATGGGATTCACAAGAACTTTGGTTTTGATCTTTTCGTCTGTTGTGGGTGATTCTTGTAAGGGAATCATGTAATGGAACAGATTTATGAAGCCCAAGAAGAGATGAAGCAGGTAGGTGCCTTTGGAGGGTGCCCAGTCGCACTCTTCTGCTGGAAACAGGTTATTCAGGACCATGTCCAGCCAGGTTTTGAACATCTCTGAGGATGCAGACTACACAGCGTCTCTGGGCAAGCCTTAAAAGAGGAAATTCTTTTTCTTATGTTTAAATTCAATGTTTTGTATTTCAACATATGCCTGTTGCTTCTTGCCTTACCACTGGACATCAACGATTAAAGCTTGGTTCACTATTAACAGACTTGAGTCAGATATTTACACATATTTATAAGATCCCCCTTAAGACTTCTATTTGTTTACCTAAATGTGACAGCAATTATTACTAAACTAAATTATTGTTATTGTTACTAAACAATACATTAATAAACAATTATTACTAAACAAAACCTTTCTGTCAGCAGAAGTTATCCTTTCAAAAGATAACTTTATTTGCAGAGAATTAAAATAACTTTAATCATTAGTAATTCTTTTCAATATCTTATGTGTAAATTTAAAGTATGTATATAAGGAAATTTTAATTTCAAACTTTTTCAACATTTTAAATACTTATTTAAAGCATTTTTATTATTCAGATCTCTCCTGACTTTTATAATTTGTTTCTTACCAGTTCAAACAAGCTTTTCTTGGATCAATAAGGGAGTTACCAGAAGGTTTTCAGTACAACACACCAAGTGATGTTTTGACTCATCTAAATCTCCGCTGATTATTTGGCCAGTTCTTAGATCAGGATCTGCAGTAGAAATTTACATTTATGTGATTTGGAGGTGAACTGTAGGACAGATCTGCACTTCTCATGTTACACGCAAATAGATATTTTTAAGAGGTTGCACTCACCACATGTCCAGTCAGATCTTTCATCTTTTCAGGAGTTTTTGTAATATCTTTAACACGGTACTAAGGAAGGAAATATCAAATTAAGCCTCAGTGTTTTAAGATACTTCATTAGTTGCATTTGTAGATGTAGTTGTACCAATTATAGAGGACTGCAAATTTTGGCTTTAATTCTAGTTCTGTTTCTGTGAAATTATTAGTCACAATAGACGTAAAATCAAAGAAAATTGTAAGTTAAGTCTTGACATATTATACCATGTTTCGAAAGAGCCAATAAATTTACTCAAATGTATACATTATATTTTAAATCAAATAGTACTAAAACTTTTAATCTCATTTTTGAGCTCACAGAATGCCTATAAAATATTTCATTTTAAAGCATGGCCATTGTAATTCAAAATAAAAAGAATATTGGCATTTAGAATCTACATTCTGACATTAATTTATGAAGTATTTGACAGTTATAATTCAAACTGCTGTGAATAGTTCTGATTTCTTACAGAAATCACTTTATTGATTCTAGCTTGAGTATAAGCTAATAAACAGGATCATACTGTGCATCCTCTTGGAGCATAATTTTAAAGTTTGTCTTCAGAAAACTAAGATAATTAATCTTATATTTTCAATCAACTTCCTGGGATTGTTTAAGATTTTAAAATTTAATAACTTTTCAGACATAAAGGCCTCCCTTCATAATCTAAATTATCCTCTTTAGCACTATTTTTTTTTGAGGATTAATTTATATGACATTTTGAAATGTGGGCCATTCTGACATGGAAATGAGTTGTTATCATGCAATGCCCACAAGTAATATACAACAGCTTCAACCAAGAAACCAAAATTATTATATTTCTGCATAAAATTTAGTGTGAATGTAGCTCTGCAGAATGAAATCTGTTGTGAAAAAAAGTAATCCACAGATTACAACAAAGCAATTCTGGCTTATTGCCTAGCACCTATCCTCATCCCACCAAAGAGTAGGGAAGCTGTTTTGGGTTTTTTTAATGCTAATGGTGCTGAAGATTATATTTAAGAAGAATCAAGACGACAAAAATTTTAGTTTACTGAATCTGAGCTTAGTAACCATCTTGGTGGGCATATACAGGTTTGTACATGCACATATCCATGTTTCTGGAGAAGATTGTTTCAAGGGACAGTCCCAACTTTTGTTTTCAGTCAGTTTCAGAAGCAGCCAGCCACTTCTATATCAGCCACACAGAATTTCTTCATTATTATTTTACACTATAGCCCAGGTTTTCTAGTACGTTATGGCACCTTACTCATTGACTTCTTTGCATTAGAAAATCACTCATGGTAATCAACAGGAAAGAAATCTAGCAAACAAGGAACAAGGAATTACAGTTCTGAAAGAAAGTGGAAGTGTAGTAATCTACTAATATTCTTGTATATTGGTATTATTTTGTCTAGAGGTGTAATGATCCTTCCTAAAGGAATGGATCAGAGGTGAACTAAATCCCTAGAAGCCTTCAGGAGTGTTATACAGGCCAGGTGAGGAACAAGACTGTATATATCTTGTGCACAGAAAATGTTAAATTATGACAATGAGTTAAAATCCATAACTATATACATAGGATACATTTTCAATATGATTACTTCTGTGCAAATACCTCCATAACACTCTAATAAATAGTGAAGGAGATAAATCTATTATTGTTTAATCACCAGTAAAAGAGAAGGGAAATCCAGTCGATGCATCCCTTTAAAAATATGACTTTTCAACTCAAACATACAACTGAAATAGCTTATACTGAATGTTTGACTGGATTATCTCATTCCTTCAATTGTTTCTCACAAAATAAGAGAGGAAAAGTAGCACTTTTACTTCTTGCAATGGTCAAGCATTCAGCAGGTTCCAACATAATTAAAATGAGTCATAGAGCTGATGCATTCTGTTTCACAATGGTAGGCATAAAAGAAGAGGCAGGATATAAAACAAAAATTACTCTGACTTCTGCACTCCAGCCATTGTTGTTGATACTCTGTTTCTCATTTCTCTTCATTCCACTCATTCCCCCCAACAAACAAAAAATCACAAAAAAGTGTCAAATATTTTCTTGTGAAATTATAGAAGGAATTAAAAAAGTGTTTCTGGGAAAAATATACACACTTCAGAGTATCAATATTTTTCAAGGGAAAAAAAAAAGTATAGCATCAAAAACTAATTCCATCTTGTAACTTTACTGACTTTTCTGGGGATGTATGTTTTCTTCAGTCATTTCTATTTTCCAGTTGTATATTGTGTAGATGTATTTAGCCTTAAATTGGCCCTAAATTAGCTACATGTTTCATTAAAAAAAAAAAAAAAATCCCAACATGTGAAATGCAGAGCTGTAGCAGGATTGTCTGCTTTCCAAGGTACGTGGTCTGGAGCTTTGGCCTGGACCCAGGGTCCAGGGTCAGGGAGTGAGCTACATTAAAATTTTAAACAGTCACAAAATTCAACAGCTTGGCTCAGCAAAGCTTCTAGCTTAATATTGAAATATTTCTGTATTGCATGATCTTAGGAGCAAGCACTATGAGCATTTTTTAGCTTAGGATTTTGATTTGGGATTTTATTTCAGAATGTGATGGATATTTGTGGAGTCATGACATGGGGGTACCTTTTTGAAGAGGCATTTATGATCTTTGGAGATTTCTTCCTATACTGCATCATGTGTTCTTCTTGGGAAAAAGAACAGCTGGGAAACACTACAGAGAAAGACTGAGTAGCCACATAAAGTTCTAGAGTACTTCCATTTGTACATCTCTAGTGCTTGAAAATTGCATGTCAACTACCTACACATACGAGCCTCAGATTTTGAAAGGGTTATCATTCATGTACCTGTGTCATGAATATCTCAAAGCTGTATGCCAGTATGCTCATTCACGCAAACAAATCACAAATGTTATCCCACTATGTCACAAGCTGTACTTACTAGGTGTTCTAAAATATTTGACTCTATTGAAAATGGTCAGTCTGCCAACACCCATATGTATGATGTAGTCTCATAAACTAGGAAAAATTGTGTCCAAAGGTTTTCTGTGTTAATTCCACTGTGAAGAATCTGAACCAATATTTTTGTTGAATGTGGTTCCTTTTCATATTACTTTTCAGGTCTATGACATTTTTTGGCTAAATTAAGTTAGCTAACAATATTTCTGGGTTGAAGAAAAAAGCTTATCATTCTTTAACAAAAGCGAATTCCTAGCTGAAGTTTTTGCTTTTTGACTGCCAAAACCCAATCCAAAACTAACTGTGTGATTTATGAAGACAGCCTAGCTCTTGTTCTCTTTCAGACCTACTTTTACTGTCTGAACAAGAGTCTCTAAAGCAGTGAAACATTAGAAATAACCTATTCCACCTTATTTTATAAAAATGCTTTTATTCTAAAATATCAACACACTAAACATTTCTAAACTTAATTTGTACAAATAATACGTTTAGTTTATGCTAGAGTTGGCTGACTGTTTAAGCAGAAACGTTATCCAGTTACGGTCAGCCTGGAATGACTATTCTTTTAATAGGAGCCATAAAGACCAGGCACTAAACATTAGCTGCATTTTTTTTTAAGAAAAGAGCACATTTGCTATGATTTATTAATTTATAATCCTCTTTTGCATGGCCAGAAGTGAAGCCATTAACACAGCAGATCACTCAGTTAATAAAGGCGGCCTTTAATGTAGTTCACTCTGATGTATAACTGGGCATACAATTAAGAAGCACAGGCGTACACATGATGGTGAAAAAAGTCTCTTTCTCACCCTAAAAATGACCTCTTGATCAGGTAAAAATGACCTCTTGATCAATTGACAGGAAGCTCACAGTGAAGTCCTTTCTAAAGGAACACTTAGAAACTGTAAGACATAAACATTAATCTGTCATAATTGTACCTGAACAAGTTGTCATTCACTTTTGAGAATTTTGGTTTGCACTTTTCATCATCTTATTATTTCAAATGGTTTGCTTTATTTTAAAGTATGGCATCATTCATTATGAAATTCCCTGACACTGTTCTTAGGTTGGGATTTTTTTTGTTGTTTTTAATTTTCTGTTATGTCTTCATCTACTATTTTGCATTTTATCATCTCTTGATAGAAATGGATTAAATTCCTACAAATACACTAGGAAACATATTCTTAGGAGCCCAAAATTCATGATGAAGATAGAACTAACTAAATGGGCATTATTGTCAAAGCACAGCTTTTCTATTGAACTGTTCACTACAGTAGTTGCATTTCAGCCTAGTCTCAGCTTTGAAATACTGTGATAGATCTCTTCAATCAGTAGAGCTGCACTGATATGTATTATCATAAAATTTGGTCCAGAACCATCTTACTGAAGTCACACTTCATAACAATGTCTTCCTTCTTCTAGTACTGTGGAATATAATTACTGTTTGCACTTAAAACTGTTTCAGTATTGTCACGTGAAAGGGGGTGTTTAGATTTTGTCACCCTTTCACGTGACAAGTATGGTGCTTTGTAGTACCATGTTTCAGAGCAAAATATTTTCAGTTTACAGTGAGAAGAAATACCTTTCTGCAGAAAAACAAACATACACAAAGTATTTTTTCCAAATATATTTATTCTTGACTGTGCTACAGAATTCCTTCTGGGCAAGTAATTTAATATTTCTTTGCCTCAGCTTTCTACCTGAAGATTGGCAATAGCACTATTTTCCAAATGTTTCCTATCAATCTTGTCTGACTAAAATATTGGCTCTACTATGCAGCAACTGAAATTACATTTTACTTCATAACTATTTCCCAAATTCAGTCAGAATTCTCATAGAAATAAGTCAAATAGAAAACTTTGCCTCAAATGCATAACATTTTCTTATTTTTGAAGCTTTGAGGGAAATTGTGTAGAATTCCGTTCACTTTCTAAATTCTTTTTCTGAAGATAATTAATGCACAATTATAATCAGAAACCAGGATACATTTATGAGATTCGCAGGAAAATAGACAGTGAAAACTATCTAATAGCCTCTGGACTCATCTGTGCAAAACAATAAGGCAGGGAGACCTGTCTATTCACTTTGCTGATTAGCTAAATTCACTTCTTCCAGACAAAGAGCAGTGAAGCAATAAATCTTTATGCATAGACAGAAACAGGGCAGAATATGTGGGAATGAGATGTTAACTTGAACATTAAGCTGTCATGTTAATGGATTTATTGCTTTCCCTATCAGAGAAGGCCATGCTTCAATATTCTTCTTTGACCAGATTTTCTTTATTAACTCTTCACAGTGCAGTATTCGAGGGTACCATTGCAATTGCTGCACATATCAAGTGAAAAAGCTGTTTGTTGGCTATGCTATTGCTCGGTCTATCTGATGTGTTGTGGTAGATCAATCAATCTATTTAATCAAGATTAAATGTTACTTTCACAAAATCTTGGATTCTTTAATATTAATCTGAGATTACTTTTTCAACTAGCTGTGTTTTACTGCAGTTTTTTCTTCTATAGATTGTTTAGATTTCAGACCAGTAGAGTTCTGACTAGGGCATTTCTTGTATTCACTTTCCATTAATTATCCCTCAACTGCAACAAAGAATACTGGAGTCAAAATATTAAGTAAAAAACCAGTCATACACTAATGTCTCTGAGTGAATAACACAAACACACACAAATTGTTAACTAATGTTCTCTGGAGTCAGTGGCAGTCCGTTGAGTTTGGACACTTCTCCTGTTTTCTGACTATCACTCCTCCCCTGGCATTTCATTCTCCAGTTCACTATAAGGTTATAGAGGTAAGCAAGGCCTTAGACATTGCAGAGTTGGCTTTAGAATGGTTTCTTTCTTCAAAATTCAATTTGCATTTTTAAAGCCATTAAACTGAATTCAGCCAACATGCAGAATTTAGTTATGTTCAGAAATCACCTCAATTGTCTCCACAGTCAGGATTTCTGTCTATAGCATATTGACTGTTGCTACATTTATGTACATTAAAATTAACACTTGGAATTTCAGCCCATAAGATCCAACCACAACAAGGTCTCTTTCACAAATAGTTTTCAATACTAGAAATATCACTCTACTTGCTTTATAAATATACCAGAGAGTAGTTCCGGAGGGACCTTTGAGATTATCTGTTCCAATTATATGCTTAAAGGACAAGAATCTAAAAACTCCAAGAACACAGAATTAATAAATTATTACCAAAGTAAGACCAAAATATTTCAAATATATTCACTATATGTGAAAAAATATGATATTAATAAAGAATCATACAGTTGAGAACAAAATGAACTTTTTCTGGTGAGCATGCAAGCAGATCTATACCTAAATGACTACTGATTTAGGTGTTGGCCAGACCTAATGACTTGACATTTTGTAAAAAACCTCCCAAACAATTCTATTCCATCATTACAAGCTTTTCTTATTTTACCTATTTTTGCTAATTTTTGCATGAAGTTGTGATGTTGTAGGAAAGATTTTGATTTGTATTTAAATTCATGAGCCAAGTTTATAGTAGACTGACTCAACATAATCTGGTTCGTGGGAACATTCCCTCATGTATCACTGAAGTGCATTCTGGAGTCAAATTTGTCAGCTATTTTAACAGCAGACAACCAAGCTACACAGCAATTTAGAACAAGAAGTCAAGAGAAATGTCATGTGAGTGTTCTGAGGATTTAGTTTGGGGGAAAGACTTTGTAATTTTAAGTTGAAAGAGAGTAGAAAATTCTGCTAAGTAGAATTTGCAAGAAATCACCTAGCTAGAAAGTTAAAAAATCCTTGTGGTTTAGAACCATTGCTACAAATAAAAACAGAAAATAGAGTTTAACCTAATTATTAAATAATTTTAAATTATATACTATTATATACTACTATACTATTTAAATTATATACTATTATATGCTAAATATAATATATTATATTATTATATAGTATATTTTAAATTATTTCGTATATTTTATTAATATTCTAAAATTCTATTAGTATATTAAAATAACTCTTTCCTGTATCTTGGATTTTCAAGATAGTAACTGCTGAAGGAAAACGTTGTAATTTAATACCTTGAGGGTTTTTTGTAGTTGTGTTTTTTTTTTTCCCCAAAAGAAGCTGGAAAAAAAATCATTAAAAAAATCTTGAAATGACACAGATGTCCATTAGATGAATAGTTTCTTTCAAGTGAGAACTATTAATGCTTCTCAGGATACTGTGACATGAAAACCTACTCTGCAAAAGCTAACCTTCTTATCTTTCATAGGATACTGCCGTTCCAGTGTAATGTAAAACAGCCTTAGCATTCTGTTGAAAGTTGGAACACTGAGGAGAGTTCATGAGTACAACATTTGGATGTAGATATCTTTAAATTTATTAAAGGTTGACAAAGCATTGATGCTATTTTCCAAGTCAATATATCACATCACCTAACAATGAATTGTTAGGCTAGAAGTGAAAAATTAGATCTCTGAAATGTTTATTTGAAATAATAAATTAGTTGAGATATGAAGTATCCCAAGAGTAGATTCTTAGGTTCTGTCCATTGATAAAGAAGTCTGTGGAGATTTGGTTGAGGGTAAAAACTGGTGTAATGTTCTCTTTTTACATGAGAAGCTAAGCCAACACACCACATTGAGGACTATCTGGAACTGAAAATAAATGAAGGTGGCCAATGAAAATATAATTACGACAATTGGCCTAGAAATAACAACAGAATTTATGAAGAACAGCATGAGCTGTGTGGGCCAGGAAGAACTCAAACTCCCATTTCACATTCTGCCTAAGTGTGGGAATTAGAGAGAAAATTTCCTCACATGGAGTCTCATTTCAAATAGCCAGAATTATGGAGTGGAATTCATGTGCATCCCAAGAGTAATGGACCACAGCGTATTCAAAATTGCAGATTTGCTGGTATTAAAAGCAAACAAACAAACAAAACCCACCAAAAACCCACAATGAAAACTAAAAAAAAAAAAAAAACAGCTACAAAAAACAAACAAATCAAAACAAAACAAAAAAACCCATACATAACAACAACAAAAACCCACAAGGAAAACAGATATTGTACAGAGGAATATCCAGGTGCCCTTCCAGAGTCAAAGTATTTACTGCAAGAATTTAGATAGAAATAGTTAAACATGAAAGGAAAATAAAGATTAGTGGCACTCGTATTGAGAGGGAAGAATTACAAAATACAGAAAATAGAGCAGTCTATTTAAGTTTCCTTCCCTTCCCTACCTGAAGCAGTGTGATACCACAGCAAAGAGAAACAAAAATTCCTGGAAAAGTAGATTTCATAATACAACAAAGTTTGTCTATTGAAATTACAGAATACTGTACTTAAAACTGCATGTAATAACAAATCAATGCCATTTCCTCTGAACAGCACTATGGAAAGGACTACAAATAAAGTATGTGACAAAAGAATAAGAATTTGGAGTTACATATTTGAAAGTTTCCTGGGATGGCTTAAGGATGTTCATCTTCTGGCACTCTGTAGCACACAAAATCTTCAAACATCGAGTCCCCTACATTGAAATTAATTCTTAGCATTTCCAACCTTGATATATTATAAAAAAAATAAAAATAATAAATTATGAGACTTTTTGAGATACCTCTAGACCAAGAACCTGTCCTTTTCTACTTATTGTGGAAAATAAATGTCCTGAAGACTCTGTCTGACATTCACACAGAACAAATTGTCTTTCTGGTTAGCGTGCAGCACAGCACAGTGTGACATCAGAAACCAAAGAGTGGGAGACCTGATATGAAACCCACCTTCTGTGGAAGGTCTGATGAAACTGATAGTTTCTCATAAATTTGTCAGTTTTAATGATTATAAATATATACAAAAGAAGAAAATATTTCTGCAAATACTAGGTAAACAATTTAGAGTTGATATTTTAATAGGTATTCACTAACATTAAGCCTCTAGGGTGCCTACAGATAAACACTGAAAATATAAAACTGTCAGCTCAGGTACTGGGGACTCGCTCTATATACTGGAACCAAACTTTATACCCCTAAATTTTTTGCTGCTCTGTGAGACTCTTACCTGAACTTTTTTTATTAGCTTGGTTATCTACACTATATGAATGTTCTGCAATATCTTGGAAAATAGCTTATAGACTCCTCTTCAGGGTTTCTTCATAATTACATGATTCTGTCTCCTTTTCTGCATCTGAAGAATTGTTAAACTTAATCTGATCTTAATACTAATGTGAAGGAAGTTTGAGATAAGAGCTGTGTAATTTAGTCATTAAAAATGTTCCTTATTTGTCTGATCTTTATGTATTTATTATAGAAAGTATATTTTTAAAATTATCAGAAAGTGTTGAGTGACAAATAGAATAGGAGGGGAGAATATATGATAAACAAACAAAATGGGTCAAGTTCATCTTGGATGTAATTTATTTTATTTTAGCATCATTATGTCAGGAATTTATTTTACCCACTGTACTCAAAGCAGCAAGAACTACTGTAGAGCCAATGCCAGTCAGCTCCAGGATGGGCCTGCCACTGGGCAACGCTGAGCCAGTCAGGAGTGATAGTAACACCTCTGCAATAATATATTTATGAAGGAAAAAAAAAGTCATTGGTCAGATGAAAATTGCAGCCAAAGGGTGGAGTGAGAACATGAGAACAGCTCTGCAGGCACCAAGGTCAGTAGAGAAGGAGACGGAGGAGGTGCTCCAGGTGCCAGAGCTGAGGTTCCCCTGCAGCCCGTGGTGCAGCCCATGGTGCAGGGGATGCAGCTGTGCCCCTGCAGCCCATGAAGGTCTACAGGAATGCAGAGACCCACCTACAGCCCATGGAGGAGCATGTGTTTGGGGCAGGTAGATCTCCCGTGGGAGGCCCATGATGGAGAAAGGTCCTGGCAGGGACCTGCTGACCTATGCAGAGTGGAGCCCATGCTGGAGCAGGTTTTCCTGGTAGGATTTGTGGCCTGTGGGGGACCCATGCTGGAGCAGCCTGTGAGTGAAGGACTGCACCCTGTGGAAAAGTGACCCATGTGGCAGCAGTTTATGAGGAACTGCTGCCCATGGGATGGATTCAGTTGGAGAAGTTCGTGAAGGACTGTCTCAAGTGGAAGGAACCATATGCTGGAGTGGGGAAAAGACTCCTCTCACTGAGCAGCTGCAGAAACAACAACTGACCATAAGCCCCACTCCCTGTCTCCCTGCACTTTTGGGGGGAGCAGATTGAACTTGTAAGGAAGGAGGGGTAGGGCTAAGGTGTTTTTAAGATTTATTTAACTTCTCATGCTCCAGCTCTGATTCTGTTAAAAATAAATTTAATTAAGATCCCCACTTTGAGTCTGTTTTGCCCATGATGGCGATCAGTAAGTGACCTCTCCTGGTCCTTATCACAACTCATGAATCCTTCATTATATTTTCCCTCCTCTGTCCAGTTTCAGAGGGGAGTGAGATTAATGAGTACCTGGCATCCACCCATGGTCAACCCACTACAAGAAGTTAAAGCTACATGAAGTTTTAGAAGATATGCAGGTACAAAACAGTCAGAAAAAGGCTTTAAAGTTGCCAGAATAAAGTTTTGTAGATTCACAGTAAATCAAATACTCCCATAGTGGCAGTGATCTGTGAGAAAGTAGTATTTTTTTTTTCTGCCAAACGCTGCCACACTAAAAGGTTTTATGCAGATATTTTCTCAATTTTTAGTGTTGTTTTTGTTTCTACTGTTACTGTATTTTCCAAGCAATGTGAGGAACCCTTTTTGGTCACTGCACAGACTCTCAGCCAAAAAGAATATCTGCCTAAATTATTTTATAAATTAGACACAGTCATACAAATGATAGAAGGGGGAAGAGGACACAAGGAAAGAAGATATCTGCAGTGACTAACCGAATTCAACTTTCCACTTTTAGGTAAGTGCTACCTCTTGTATTAGGATATTTCAAATCAAAAGGGTCAAGATCTCTTCACAAAATCCAATTATGAGTGTCTTGGTTTAAAAACAATATATCTCAGAGTTGGGAATTCCAGTAATATGAAATTCCTACCTTTTTATTCCCCTCACCCAGTATAGAAAAAGACAAAAATGCAAGGAGGTCTAAGTGAAAAAAAAAAATAACTATTTACTAAAAGAAAATAGTAACAACTACAAAAGCTACAGGGAGAAAAGAGTTTACCCATGAAATCAAAGATTCACCAAAACCAAGTGGTGCCCCTACCCTTTAGGAACAAGAAGAGGAAAACAAAAATGGTGGAGGATCTTTCCCACCAAACCACTCCCCATTTGCCCAACCAAACAAAAGCCAACAGTGGCAAAACAGGAAAAAAACAGGAAAACTGTGCTGCTTACAAGGGAACCACACTAACAAACTGACCACTTCAAGCCTCCTGTGTAGATTCAGGTCTTAACTGCAGTAGTGATACCAGTTTGGAGACTCTTTGTTTCCTGCCACGTGTTGTCATGTTTATCTTGGCTGGACTGTGGCCAGTAGGGACCTTTATTTTCTTTCACTGTCTCTGAGCAAAGCAGGGGGATGCAGCCACTGTAGCAGCGGGCAGGCAGCAAGCAAAGCAGTGCCACACTTCAGCAGCGACTCCGGCACAGGCAGCGATTCCAAAGTGGCTAGTGAAGCAGACGCAGTACAGGCAAAAGCAGCAGGCCACATCTGGGGGCAATTTTGGACAAAATCAGCAAGCCACACCTGACAGGGAGTGAAAGCAGATAGCTCTGTCCGACTGCTTTGGCGGTTGAGGCAGTGAGTGGCTTTGCAGGAGTAGGAGGTGGCTGTGGTGGCTCCAACGGTGATGGTGAAGTTGCATCGGTGCTATCTCTTTCTCCGTCTCTCTCCAGGCTCCAAGTGACCACACAGTCCTGACCCCCATTTCTGTCTGTGGGGTTTCTGGGGTTTTTTTATTGTTGTTCCCCAGATGACACAGGCGGAATGGTCCCCCTTTCCCATGACATAATGGGAAATATTCACAGCTAAAGTTTCATCTCCAGTTTTGTACCTGTAACAGTAAACAGTGTTGCACATAACATTTAGAAACTTCATAAAAAAATAGCTGAAAACTGAAAGAAATCCAAGAGCTGCTTGACAAAACCTCTAAATGTTTTATTAATCTGAATCAGAAAGAAAAAAATCAGGTATGATTTACCTTATTCCAGGATCTAGAGTAAAATGGTTTGTTAGCAGTTGCTTTTCTGTGTGGGGAACATGAAATAAGTTGAGCTTTAATTCTCATAGCTTACACACTGAGAAACTCAAGACAACCAAAAGGTTAATTCACTTAATACTACAATGGCAATTGATAAGAATTCAGAGGGTTGATTTTCTCTCTTTGGGAAAAAACTTGGACGATTTGGATAGCAGAAACAGTGGAAGAATCTCTTAAAACTGCTGAAGCACCTTTAAGAATTAAAAGCCAAGAAGAGCATGAATTCCAGTTCATATTAAGCATCATCATGTGCAGAAATGTTTTCATAGTGTGTTGATGACTTGCATCCATCATCAAAGCATGGGCTGGCCAATTATTTATATTTTCATTATTTCATAGGTATACTGAAACATTGCATTGACTGCAAGAGGACAAAGTTTTGAACCATACCAGGTCTTCTGAGTTGTGGACTTCAGCCACACATGTCCCCCTTATAAGCACTAGCGAAAAGGCACATTGGAGTTTTTCCAAAATACGTAATGTGATGAGAACACAGGTGAAAATTTCTATCAAACTGTGAAAGGCAAGGTTGGAAAATGGTCTACTCTCCTGCTCCAAACTTTGACAGAGACAATTTATCTTCTTACACCTTCTCTGAGTTTCTCCTCTTCCTCTTTAATCTCACAACATGTGTATTCATGAAGTCCTATGACTAGAGAAATCAAGAGCACTTAGTTCATATTTTACCTGTAACTGTCTCAGTTTTGAGAGAAGCATGTGCATGACAATTTAATTGTGACTATGCTTTTGAAAAAAAGCCACCAGTTCATTTTGCAGAAATATACACCACATGATGGCTTGTATGTTGTGTCAGGCTTTTAAGCAAGAGATAAAGGACTGGAAAATCTATTACACTGTTTCTCTGCTCTGAAAGTCACCAATGGGAATACAGGAGAAGTAAAAGAGAGGTAAAAGAGGGGTAAACGAACCAATAAACATGCAGATAAATATATATACACTGGTGTGATTCTCTGAGAAGTACTACTGTGAAAATATTATAGTACCATTTTTAAATGGATAATTTATAAGATCCAAATATAATTTTCTTCAAGGATGTGTTTTTCTTCACTCATCTTATCAGGAGGCAGTGAAAATATTCTGGGAACTTAAGTCACCCATGGCAATAAAGAGACAACAAAAAGTAGCCAGTTAGAAAAAGCCAACAGTTAAAAAATGCCTCTGTAGTATCCTTACTATAACTTTGTGAGCAATAGATGGCAATTTTTAATGGGTTTTTTTTGGTGATCACTAGTGATCCTGGTCTCTACATTCTTCAGGCACAGGAACAAACAGAAAAAGCAATTCATTTTAAAGAATGCATTCATGTCTGGTTTTCATGGAGAAGGGAAAAAAAATGGAAAGATGACCCAGTATATTAGAAAGGCACAGATACAAAAAATCAAATAAAATTTTTATTACTAATAATAATAATTTATAATGTTATATTTTCAAAATATCCTTATTTTAATGATATCTAATGATTCCTGGCTTCTGATCTCTTAATGCTTAATGTAGTTTATGTTACTTTTTAAGAAAATAATAACAGCTTGGCTAATCATTAAGTAAATTGCAAAATATATGAACTTATAGCAAATGTGGCAATATATACATGGTATTTTCAAAGTCAGTAACATCTCTTTGGTATTATACTTGTTTAGGTGAAAACACAAAAACACTGTAAGTATATGTGATAATCCCCACAATGTGACTTCTCAAATTCTGATAATGAGAATTAAAAAATTTAAGATGTTTCTCAGAGACAACACTCGGAACAAGCAACTGAGAAAACAGTTTTTCTGCCTCTGTTGGAAAAACAGTGATTCAAAATCAGAAGATATTACTTTTATGAGGAAACATCACTAATCTCCTAAAAGATGCAATGTATTGTTAGATAAATTATGTGCTGAACATCAACATATTGTTGATGTAAATGCTCCAATTTTCATAAAAGTCAAAAATGAGACTTTCCCTGCAGCATTCACAGTATCCTTTGCCAGGACTGTTTCTTGTGAAGGGAGTTCAGTCTCCATACTGTTGTTAATCTTTGACCTTCCATCTATGCCTGCCAAGCTAAGTGACACTTAGTGTCAGTTAGAGTGATATGTGTTGTGACTTGGACACAGCTCCACTGGGACCTGGCTTGCAATCAGCAACAAATTACATGAAGGACTTTGAACAGGTCAGATCATACAGTAATGAAATTTAAGCCATTAGGCATGATTTAGCCAAATTTGAACTAGCAATTGATAAGCTGGTAGCACTGTATTACTGCTTCTGTTGTTCTACTGACAATTTGCTTATCCATCCAAGATGTGTCTAGTTCATATATCTTCAAAGACATGCATTAGGGTACGCAAGATTGTTTCTGTTGCATAGATGAGTTTTTCAATCCATTGTAGTCAATGTGCATTACAAACCCAGATAAACTGAATATAGAATCAAAGGCAATCAAAAAAATTTGATTATAAAGGGCTACATATTATGCATTACATATTTCCACCACCTACCGTGCAATATTTTATTTTAATTGCTTTTCTGATGTAGCTCAACATGTTGGTATGTGTACTGTTTTAGTCTTCCCTATATATTGATCATTAACTTTAGCAAGAGTTAACTAGAATTAGGCCTCAACTACTATATATACTATCAAAAATTGCCTAGACATTATCAGTAGGCATAAATTATATTTCAGTTTAGTTCATGGTAACTCTGGATAACAAACGTTACTCTTAAAACTGAAGAAAAATATGTGTATTTATAAATAGCATATCACTGGACATTTTTACAAGAAAAGGAATTTTTTATTTTAAAGAGTTAGAAACATAAGGAGCCATCTGAGAAGGATTTGCCAGTATAGCTTTAAAACAACATTGTGGTGTGCCAGAAACTCTGGGAAATCATTTGAAATGATAGGAAATACAGTAGAGTACTTTAGATGAATAAGCCAGAAGGAGTAGTTTCAGAAATATTTTCTGCTTACCTGTAGGAAAGACTGGATTAAACATAAGGCTAAATAGATTCCCACTCCAGCTCTGAATGTCATTATACTTACAAAAAATTTAAAGCATGAAAACTAAAAATATGTACCTAAATCTAAAATATATTTATATATTTTTATTTCGAATAAGGACTTGAATCCATACCTAATAACTGCAGATCCATCCTTTTTAATATGCAAAAATATGTAAAGTATTCTTAATTAATCTTGGGGACAGCAGATCACCAACTTCTCTTTGTGGAAATGAATGACTAGAGGGGAAAGATTTGTATTAAAGTTTGCCACTGCTCACCAGGGTCTTCTCTCTTCATATGAAAAGGATCACAAATCAGATGGTGCCTCTGAAGCTATGACCACTGCTAAACACCTTTCCATTGCAGTATGCAACATTGATCTTTGTGCATGCAAGAGTCATCAAATATCCAAGTTTTCTGCATTTTAGTCCAGGAGAGAATCTGAGCTGTGTTGATTATATTCCATAAAGGTGAAAGGACTTTGTGGGTGGCATCATTATTGACCTGGGGACTCAGCTGGGCACACCCAGAAAAATCCACTAAATCCTTTCCTGAACAGAGAATAACAAGAATATTTCAAGACCACTCATGCCATAAATATTTGTGGGAACCAAACATTCTTCTGTTTATTGATATGTGAAACTAAATGAATGAATGATCTTTTCAGCAATCACCCACTTTTAGCTCCAGTTCAGAAGCTGATTATTTTAAATAAAATATTGACACTCTAATGTAATGCTTATTTTATATCACTTAAAGTCCACTGAAATCTGTAGAATTATTCTTAATTTATGTTAACATAAACTACTTTAAAACCAATCAAAATCTCAGATTCTCCTCAAGTCTGGGCTTTTTTGATTATGTTTCTTTGCTGGGTTTATGTCTATTAACTGACTTTCAGTTATGCAGTTATAACTTTGCATTTCATTTAAGGAATTTTAAACTTTGGTAAAAATGTAGAAAAGAGATGCAGATACTGGATTTTCAATACAGAAATGCTTCACTCTCTCTCTAGAAAA
The DNA here is from genome assembly GCA_035047845.1 of Dendrocincla fuliginosa. Classification (NCBI taxonomy): domain Eukaryota; kingdom Metazoa; phylum Chordata; class Aves; order Passeriformes; family Dendrocolaptidae; genus Dendrocincla; species Dendrocincla fuliginosa. The sequence goes on along the minus strand of JAWWMO010000174.1, from coordinate 44,777,560 downwards.
TAAATTAAATCAGTACTTACCTAAATGAAGTTCTCTATGTCTTCAGCCAAGGAAAAGTTTCAGCTGATAGTTCTTTGAGGATTTACTTCTAAAAGAAAAGATACAACAAACAGAAGAGTTTTTTAATATTTTTAACTTCCTGGAAAAGCTAGGCTCGCTTTAATAATCTTCATGATTTCACATATTTGATGCCAGAGGAAAATTAAGGTTGTTACAACTATTGCTTTCTCAGCTTCTTAAATAGAAGATGGGAAACCAGACTGTCATTGTCATTCTGCTGTCATTTTCCAAGACCCCTTCTAGTTAGTTTAAGAAAGCCTGACAATAAGCAGCAAGGCATGAAAACTGAAACTTAGTAGGAGTCTTGGTAAAGCAGGCAGAAGAAGTTTCAATCTGTGTAACAGATACTTCAATATGACGTATAAAGAAGTTTGATTTTTTTCCTCCAAGTGTTATAATAATAAATGAAAATCAAAAGAGAGGCACCCACTGGGGTCTTTTAGATTCTCAGATTATTTCGGGTGACTCTGGTGAGCTCACAGATCAAGGGACATTGTCTGGTCCAAATGGAAGAAAGTCTAAAATCCTTCCTGTTGAGACTGTGGCATGGAATACACAAAGGCCTTTTTTGAGAACTGATCTCTAGGATTACTTATTTTAAATGTGGTTGAAACATTTTAATTCAAGGAGTAATCCACCTCTCCTTTGTAGGCTTGTTTCCTTTGGAGGCAAGGAGGAGGGGTTGAAAGTTTAATGATTTATTGCTATAAATCTATTGTCTATGGCCACAGCACCATGGAATGAATTTCATTTATGCATTGGTTAATTAATACAAATTTATTCTGTTAAACTGAATGAAAGGTGATACTGAAGTTTATACTGTGTTGTGCTTTGAAGCATATGAAACAGACGTCATGTCTGAGAGATGCAGTTTTAATGATACAGTACTTTAGAATTCATTATTCTCTTAGAGATCTGTGTGTTCTGTTATGCATACAGAGAAATGTATACATGGGTACAGCAGACGCTGTCAAATGAAAGAAAAATAAATTACTTTGTTGTCAGTGCAAAATCCCCAGCCCTTATCGCTATGCTTTGCATGGCCAACGGAGTCCTGAATTATTATCTCTTCTGTAGACATAAAAGGCTAGATCCACACAGAATACATGCTGATAATAAAAAGTGGCAGTGTTTCTCTGGACCTACTGCATCCCAGCTCCTTAGTGGAATCAGACACAGTAAAGTCAACTTCACATGAAGCACAAAAAACTGCTGCATGGACTATAGGAATACTTAAAAGGTTGAGAAGCATTGATCTAGAGAATCTATGCCAGTTTTCGGTACAATCAGTTTCTAAAAGTGTTTTCATAGCAAGTGTAATTTGAGATATATGAACACTGTTTTGAGAAAGCAAGTCCTTTGGAATGGCCTTCCTTTTTTTTTATTTGCTACAAATAAGAAATTGTTCTCAAATTGGTAGCTATTTCCAATACTAAACAACAGTTTCTAAAATACTTTTTCTCTTTGCAACTCCAATTTGAGTTTCTTTCCAAAAAACAGAATGAAAGCAGGAAATTAATCAAAAAAAAAAAATTAAGAAGAGTGTTAACTTATCAGGCCTAACCAGATATGATTCATTTGTTTATTTTACAATTTACAGTATGAGTAGATTGACAAGAAAAAGTATTTCTTGGGCTGGATGAATGGGATATTCTTCCATATTGAGAAACAGAACAGTGAATGCAAACACATCATAGTGCAGCATGGCTGAAAAAACACAGAACTGAAGTTATCCTTTAGCCAGTTCTGCATTAACACAGATTTCATTATTAACAGAACATACATTAGAGTTCTTTTTAATGGGACATTATCAAGTGCTTGGATATAATTGTATATATCTGGATTTTGCTCTAGCTGTAAAAGCCTCTGAGGCACTTTTGCTTTGTCAGAATGGTTTCTCTTCATTGGGCAAATGGTTTTATTTCATTCTGAGCACATGACAGTTTGACCTACTAAAAATAATACTAGCTTTGTTGCTTCAATCCAAACTCACAGTCACTGTAACAGTTGACATTATTATACTCTATGGGTATAATCTGTTTAATCTGTTTTATACACCTATGTGTGAGGAGAGAAAATAATGTATATTCAGCCAGCAATGGAAATCCCTTGGCATACAGAAAGCCACAGCAAAGAAACATCAGGTTGTTATCTGTGACATATATGTGTAAAGTATATATTTCCCTGTTACACAGTATTCAGTGGAAGTAGACAGGTTCCCTCCAGGCTTCCCACAGACTATGTGAGATACATGGCATCAACTTTACTGCTAGCTCAGTGTGCTTCTTCAGCCCAGCACTGGAATCTGCAGGGTAGAATATCTGTCTCTGCATCAAAACCTGTTTCCTAATGGAGCAGCAGTCTCATGGAGGTCAGGCAGGGATGATAACAAAAAGGAAGGGCTTGTAGAAGGAGAGAAGACTTCTGTCTGAATACATGGGGATAGCATACCAAATGCAGGTCGCTTGGTAAATAGATTTTTAAATTTAGCCAGCATTGCCAGTTTACCAAATAATCACAGTTTTCAAAGAGTAGCTGTCCATCCAGCGCATAAATTAAGAATGAGTAGCTTTCTGCTTGCTGTCATTTAAGAGGGCAAAGGTAAATGTTTGATTATTTCTCTTCATCCTTTCTAATTTGCCACACTTACCTAGTTTCAGGGTTTTTTTTCCTTTTTGCACTGATTATTATTGCTTAAGGGAGAACAGAAAAGGGAATGATTTCAGAAATTAGGTAGCAGTGAATTTTAGTGCACATTGGTGCCCATCATCTTTCCTAGTGCTAGGACAAGGGAAAGTCTAGAAGTTAAAAAAAAAAACAAAAAAAAAAACCTAAAAAAGTGTGCATCTTTTTGCTGAAGCAGTCACTATTAATGATCTACAAGTTGCAGACTAGTAGACAGTGGTGTGTCATTTTGTCCCAGATAATGTAAATTTTTACTATCATGCCCTGTGTTTATAAAAAGCAGTTAATGTTGATTGATTTCATAATTGAATCAAGCACTTTCCATTGCTTGTTGTTGGAATTCAATGTACTTTTCTACTTAACATGAAATTTAAAATAACAGAGGTCTAATTGTATTTACATATTAACCAGTGATTTTTATGAGGCAAAAAAATTGCCTGTCATTTTCTATGGTTGAAGGCTATATTGACTTTATCTAAATATTTCTTTTAAATTGCTCTCTCCAGTTTTAAATCATTGTCATTGGTGAGTAAGGAGATAATGAAGTGTGGGAAAAAGATGTAGTACTGATTTAAATTGCTAAATTTTATGTAAAAAAAAAGAAAAAGAGCTCATTTGATAACTTTGCTGCATTTTTATGGCTGAGAAATGTTCTTCAAATCAGTTCATTTTTGTTCAAAGAGAATTGTTTTACTTTAGGCATTTGAATATCTAGAATAGCTGGTACAAATATGTTTATTAATATTCTTTCTGTTCACAAATACACACAATCTTAATATACAAGCATATCAATCTTCCTGAATGTGTGCTAGGAATCAAATTATGTGGGCTTGAAGACTTTTTCTCTTATGGAAAGGGTCCATTCTTGGTTGCACACAAAAGTGTTGTGATCCTAATTACAAAAAGTAATTACAAATCAATCAGGCCTTTTTATTTTTTTCTTTTTTATTCTTTTTTTTTGTTTGTTTGTTTCTTGCCTAAGTCTTGTCTCCTCTTATTTTACCTGGAAAATATTTCAGAGAAAGATAGATTTTAGCTAAATTAAATAACAGTTTTTTCTTCAGAATCTACAGGGATCGTTTCTTTCAATGTTGTTATACAAAAATTCTGTTCGAACTTACTTCTTGGGTAGTTAGTTTTTACTGAAGAATTGTACTAAAACATTATTGCTTTAAATATGGCAGTTACACAGTCTCTATGCTGCAGCATATTAAAAAGTCACATGCAACATGATTTTGGTACCAACAAATTTTCACCCTTATGCTGCAAGCTAAAATGAATCTGAAAGCATCTATACAATTGTCAGAAGAAGTAGGAAGGTATAGATTTCATCCCTGTTTTTCACCTGACTAGGCTGGCCAATCTGACTCCAAAACACGATATAGTTATAAGATCACTATTAACAGCAGCTACAAAATGAAGAATGATTTGGGGGTTAGACTAAATATTGCACAGGACAAACTGGAACAAATAAATCTGCATAGACTGTTTCAATTGTGTGTTACTAAAAAGCACATTTTAATTCAGCAGATTTGGGACATATTTGGAGATATTAATCCAATCCCATTTACCATGAAACCAGGACATCTTATTAACACATATTTGACTTCCTAATATGCTTTCACAGATATTTTGAGACAAAACTACTCTTTTCCATAAGAACATTTATTCATATAAATATACTCAAATGTGTAAAATATCCTGAAAGTTTAAATCACTTCTCTAAACTCTGGATGAAGAATTAATGAGTCAATCATTAATGCTTGTTAGCTATAAGCAGAAAGTCACAGAGCTGAGCTTGCCAAAGGCAGGCATGAGTATCTAAGAAGCAAGACAGCAAACTTATATCCTGTTCGTGACCTATAGCAAGGGAACTGCAAAGCCTGTAATTTAGCTTTCAAAATCATCTTCTTGCTACTTCCTTAACCCTCTTCCCTTTGAGAATATAATTTGTGCAGCTACATTAAATGCTTTTTATTTTTGTTTTAATACATGTGCATACAATGCAGAGTGAGGCTGCAACCCTTAAAGGCAGCAAGACACAGGGAGTGGAGACTACCAGATGTAAGATACCAGCATTTCAAACAGCATTGAGAACGCTCATGGGAAGATCCTATGCTTCTCACTGAAGTAATTAATTGGATTTCTAAATATATGGATTCAGAGAAAACTTTGAAAACAGAAAATTTTAAACAAAATCCATTTTTGGTAAGAGACATCCATTATCTTACTGTTCTCAAGCTCAGCTGGTACTGGAATGGTGCTGGGTTTTTGCATGTGTTATGAACTGGATCAATGAGGAATAAATAAAATAAAGTACTTGGTGAGAGGCTCCTTTCTCCCAAGACCCTTTGACCTCTCTTTGGGATGGCAAGTACATTGGTTTTCAACAGGGTGACTGTAATGGTGCAATTTAACATGTTTCATCACTTGGCTTCAGCTGACTGATTTATTACTCAGTTCCCTCTAAAAGTGCAAACTTAAGGAATTTTATTGAGTATGTGAATGTGTAAGATGATTTAAAAAAAATCCAAGAAGGTAGAAATTAAGGTTAATTTCAGAAACTCCATTAGTTTAAAGCAGTTTTTTTCTATATTTAAAAAAAAAATTGTTATATTTAAATTAGTACTTATTTGCCTACTTAATAGCAATTATACTTGAAAATGCAAAGATGACTTTGAAGTTCACCTAATATGTTACCTCCAGACCCTGGAAACCTATTGTAATATAGCTGACATTATAATCAGATTTCAGATAATAAGAAAATTGCAACCATCTTCATACCTCATCTTGGGGGTGGGGCAGGTGCAGTGTGTGTACATGTGTGTGTTGCAAAGGTATAATTCATGGTTCTACTAGTGAATTGCTTGTCTTGAGGAAAAATCAGACTGATGCTGCTGCTTGGCATGCTATCTATCTGCTGAATATCAGTAAAACATCTCCTTGGTGGAGACTGGGTGCTGTAGCATCTACATCATCTGCATTAAATCCCGAACTGGAGAATGATTTGGGGAGGTTTGTTGTTGTGAAACTCAACATGACCTGACAATGTGTGCTTCAAAGCCATCCAAATGCATCAAAATAAGTGTGACCAACAGGTCAAGGGAGGTGATTCTTCCCCTCTGCTCTACTCTCATGAGACCCCAATTGGATTGTTGCATTCAGGTCTGGGGCTCCCACTAAAGGAAGGACATGGACCTGTTGGAATGAGTCCAGAGGAGGCCAGAGGGCTGGAGCATCTACAAGGCTGGAGGTGTACAAGAAAGCTGGAGAGGGATTTTTTACAAGGGCATGCAATGACAGGACAAGGGGGAATGTCTTCAGACTGAAAGAGGGTAGGTTTAGATTAGATATAAGGAAAAAAAAAAATACTGTGAGGGTGGTGAGACATGGGAACATATTTTCCAGAGAAGTTGTGGATACTTCATCCCTGGAAGCGTTCAAGGCCAGGTTGGATGGGACTTTGAGCAACCAGGTCTGGTAGAAGGTGTCCCTGCCCTTAGAAGGGCATTGGAGCTAGAAGTTCCCTTCCAGTCTGGGCCATTCTATGATTCTATCATTATGATTCTATGACTACCACAAGTTTTATTGAAGTGATTGTGACAGGAGGGCTTATGATAGCCAAGGAAAACCTACGTAGGATTGTTGGGCTTTTTTATTTATTTAATATATTGTTATTTGGCCTCATGCTTAATGGGAAGCAGAATGCATTAAATACTTGCAATGGAGTTTCAAATCTGCTCAGCTGGTAATAATGGCTCAACTCAGAACTGTGTGGCACTGGGTATTGCCATGGGAGTTTGAATACTTCTGTTGTAATGTCTTTGTTTTCTTCTGAAATTAAAGTCACTGTCTAACTTGATACATAAAAAATATTTTCTTACCTTTTGGAGGCATTTTTTCCATTCCTCTTCCAAATCAAACTTCACTTTCTGGATAAAATTGGAAATCATATCACCCTCGGAGTCAGTGAGTGCCTATAATTCATGATTCACCAGCTTAATCTGTATACACAAGGTTCTCAGTACAGAAGATCTGTGAAGCATGCCAAGCCTGCAAGACTAAATTCACATAACAGACAAGTCAACAATAAATTCTTATAGTAAAATTAACTGTGCACGTATAGGAGAACAAAATCATCATACACTCTCTCTGCAAAGAGAAGCAATATGCTTACTCCCTTTGGTGCCACAGGTATGAGTGCTATACAACATTAAAAGACATTTTTTAAGTCAAAGGATGGCGTGGAAGATTCAGTCTTGCTGGGTCTTTGATGGATGTTGCAAAACTTTCTGAGAAAGTACCTCTTTGCAGCTACAATTTCATCAGTTATTTTATGGTTTAGATGTGTATACACAAACAAGTTACTGTGGGTCAGTCTGACATGTGCAGATCACCTTCTCTACGGTCTCTATGCACAAACAAATATCTATGATGTATTAACTCCTTCAAGAAAATAATAAATGCAATTAAATACCCCTTTTTCTCTGTGTGAAGCCCTTCTTTTTCTCAGATATATTATTTTATACATTCAGAGAGACAGTGCAGCACTACTGTACAATAGATCAGGTTGCTTTTGAATTATGCCTAGCTGACCTTTGTCCATGTGTGGACAGGCTGATTCTGACATCAGACATTCTGTGTTTTCTAGGAATACTACATTTTGTTTATACAGCACATTGGGCTTGCTGCCAAAGACGTAAACTGCAACCTCAAAACCAACATTATAATCACAAGGATGTTTTACACCACATTGCACTCAGCCTTAGCAATCACCTTATTCCTTTCAATGGCAATTGCTAGTAACAAGACTGAAACAGCATGACTGAGTTTATGTTAGATCATTTAAACTGCTAGTTGCCAAAAAGTGCAGTTCAGTCAATTATCAAGTTCTAGAGAAATCCTGCAAAATGTAATGCCTTTGCTTCTCTCAACATCACCATGACCCAACTGCGAGCCAAAATTTCTCACATAATAGGTAGCTCAAAGGGTAGCTGAACTTAAGAATTGTCTTTTTCTGTGGCTTTCATTTATAATATCTCTCTCACCTATGGTTTCTCTTATATCTTACAATAACATTAATTAGCAGCACCTTCCCATCAGTGATATAGGCAGTGTCTCTTCTTTCACATACTTGTCTATTTTCATTAAATATATAAGGACTTTTTTTTTTTTTTTTTTGTGAATTATCTGTCAAGTGTCAGTAAGATATGAAGCTGTTTGTGAAGGACAAACAGGCAGAAAGATAGCACAACTGAGCAAGGTGCATTGTCTGAACAAACTGTTAAAAATAACCAGAAATCTCTCAAAAATGCTAACTAAAACGCCCAAACATAATTTTAACAAATACTATTGGCAGGGTGTTAGAGCACCAGGTAGAATAGCAAATCTCCTGTCCTTACCTCAGACCAAAGCTGGATTTGGTTTCCAGCAGGCTTGGGGAGCATTTCATCTCTGCTGCTTGCATTACAGGAGTGACTGTGGCAGCTGCAGCTCTCGCCACATCAGCTCTTCAATGCACCGACCACAACCATGATTCAGGGCCTTTGCAATGGTGTGGGTTACACAGGGCTCTACAGCTGATAGCATGATGACTGAGAGTGATCACAGGACTGGGTGATACTGTGGTCAAGTATCAAGGCCTCTTTCTGTTATAGCAGAAGAGTGACTTAATGCAGTCAAAGTGGGAAAAATCACAGCAAAAGTCCTTTGGTGACCATGACTGAGTCTGCCTCTAACAAAGTGGTATTCTTGCCTCTGCTTGTAGGATGAGGCAACCCCTTTCTATGAATGCCAGGGAGAGAATCCTTATGCTATGTTCTTAGTTTTTAACTTCCTCCATCCCCAACCCAGAAAGATTTTTATTATTTCTTGTGCCTAGATCCTAAGCATTTTGTTCTCCATTGTATAGCTTTGACAATGTTCATGTTTCAGACCTGATCGAGATTATGCACAAAACCCCTCAGCAACTTCCTTACCCTTACAGCGCAGACAGGACAGTGCCTTTGTATGGCCCAATGCTAGTGACGTGCAATACGAGCAGCCTGCTCCTCAAGAGACCAGCAGCTCACAGATATGCACCAGCAAGCAGACAGGGCTTCACTAACCACCTACAAAAAGTTGCAGACTGTGGATCACACCACAGAGTATCTGTCTTGCTCTGACTTTGCTGTTGCAGTTTCAAGTCTAAGGTCAGCCAGAACAGTGTTTCCTTATGGCTGATACAAGAGCTGAATATTTTCTGCTTTGGAGAAGATAAGCCACTGCAAGGCAACCTATAGTAATCATGAGTCTCTTCCTACTTCAGCAAGCATATTTTTTAATTCAAGAAATAGATTTCTAGAATTATGTATGCCATTCTGGAAATACATGCACTGAGACTTTCAGGTCCTTCTCAATTTTTTCAGTAATGAGCTCTGTTGAAGTAGTTTCTGCACCTTAATATCTTGTCTGCTGCAAATGATCTCATGCTCTACATTTAAGACAGTGTGGCTCACAAAGAAACCCCTGTCAAAGAATATAGCTTTTCTGTTAAATCCGCTCTATTTCTCAAATACGTGTAATTCCAATTATAAAGGACTACACTTGTTAAATAACTTCTGAACACAATTTGTAACATGTGCCATGTCTCTACACAGGGTGAAACTTTAAACAAATAGTAGGATAGTAACTCACAAGGGAGTTGAGTGTCCTCATTGTACTTTTTTTCTTAGACAAACTGTTAAAGTTCTGGGCTTTTTTGTCTTCACAAGAGCATGTAATTTTGCTAATGGATTTAACACCACCATTTGGTCCAATTTCCTCATGTCTGCTTCAATCAGCACACAAACCACTACACAGGAAGAAAAGCATAGAGATTCATCTCCTTCATTTCAAGGCCCTCAAGGAGACAATCTATTATTTCTTTTCCTTTGAAAAACTGTATTTAGTGATGGGTTAAGAGATTGAGGAATAGCATGCAGTGAGACCTTCGCAGGAGCAGAACTGTTTCCAGGACTGTTGAGACAGATGCTGTTTCAAAACAAATTACAAAAAAAAAGCATTGATTTTCCCTAATTTTTAAATTTTGTCACCATTTTTTAAATTTTTATTTACTTTCCTGTTTCTTTGAACTCTCTTTACCTCCTTTCCTTAAATCATAAATTTGATTCTCACTCTCACAGTCTTTTGACCTTCTCCATTTGCCTTAATTGAGACATGATTTTGGAATTGCTTTTCTTGAATACAAGATGTATATTGGCTTTTGTTTGTCAGTTTTCACATTTTCTCAAGTCCTCCTCTCAGAGCAGAGAGCATATAGCAAATCTCATTAGAACAAAGTAATCAAAGATGATTACTTTTCAGGACTCACCTTTGTATTATATATTGTCTCTATCATGATAAACTCAAGGTTTTATCACCATAAAAGCTGACAGCATGCTGGAAAACTCTACTGGTCCATCTAGTCTTTTAATTATAATACCTGAAATTAAAGAGGTGTTTTTTTCCTGTTTTAGTGAAGCACTACTTTATTATGCACTATAGGAAAAAAAAAGAAAAAAAAAAAAAACCAAACCAAACTCTACAAAACAAACAAAAAACCCAAAAAAAACCCCCAAAAAACAACAAAAAAAACACTCCATTGTAAAATGATTGAAGTAAGCAATTATGAAGGAAAATCAACTAATAACTGAAGATGCTTGGGACAGCTTATTTTGCTGTCAGGAGGTGGTGGTTACACAAAGACAGGTTTCTTTGCAAGAAATGCCATGACTGTTTGGAAAGTTATGGGGATTCTGGTCTAGAGTTAACAGAAAAATGTAATTCAGTCCAAAGAGACAATTTGGTCAGTAGCCTGGAAAGGGATAACATTTTTGAAATTTTTGCTTAGTCTGACTCAGAAAGAACTTAATTTCAGTCTGCCATATCAGAGATGGATTTCTAATGTTCTTCAGGAGAGAATCTTTATTTTATCTTTCATTACATTTTTCTGCATATCAATAACGGAAGAAAATTGAACCTAAATCACATTATGAGTGATTCTCTTTTCATTATGATGATAAACTACATAAAAATGTACTTTTTTTTTCTTTTCTGGAAAAATGTTTTCAGAAATCTACAATTTCTGAAATCAATGGAAATTTGATTTCTTGCAAAAGTACATAATATTAGTCACTATTTACTGCTTTCTGAGACATTTCCTATGTGACTTCTACTATTAGAGGAGATGTGTTAAATTTTACTTTCTCCTTCTTTGTTGCATTAATACTAAATGTGACAAGCACTTACATGGCTTACACTATTCATTATTTTTATATAGTTTGTACTACTCAAGAGGGGTTTTAATGTGGTTTTCTTAATGGCAGTCTAACCCTCTAGACTTGCATTTTCTGCTGAATTTGAATTTTACTGGCTGTAATGCTTCTGGAAAGCAGCTTCCAGATTCTTGTCTGTGAGTAATTGCAGAAATAAAGTAGTGACAGTAATGATGCTTTTGTATGTATCCACCCATAGAACAGAAACAAGACCATATGACTGCTCTGGCCAATCTCAGATTATTAAAGGATGAATACTGACAGTCTGCAAAAATTATGATAAGAAAAAATATTCTTTTTGGTTGCCAGAATATTCAAAAATGAATGACTAGGAAGAAATTGTTATCTTTTCATAAATAAGAGGGAAAGACATTAAAATAGCAGACTCTTATTTTAATATATTTCACTGAAAGGAATGCTCATATAATATGAAGAAACTATTCATGCGTTTTTTTGGCATTTCTAATTGTATATTCAATTTTATGTTATATACATTCATTTTTTTTTTATATCACCCAGACACTATTTGAAATCAAGGGGAAAAGAAGTTCAACATTATATTATTTTTTATATATTAAAGTAATTCAGAAAACTTTTTGATTTATGAACATTGAATAGATGCAAATTTTGTATAGCAAGTTTGTTCAAGAGAATATTCACTGTCTTGATTGAAGGACATCACTGAGATCCTATTAGTCAAAACACATACAGAGAAAACAGCATGTGATTTTGTTATCTTTAATTAACTGTCTAGGCATTTGAAATAACTAATTACATTACAAAGAATATATCTAATAGCAATAATATATTTGCAAGAACAGTATCAGGATGCTATTTTGTAGTATTGCACAGTGCAAGTGAGTCTTGTTTTGACCAGACAGTTAAAGAATCTAATCTGTGGGAAAATCAACTCCTGTAAAAGCCACTGAGTTTGCCTTCAGAAAGTGCCAAAAGGAACCTATATTTCTTAAATAAAGATTGTGAGTAGTACTTAATATGTACATACAACATGGTTGGTCCCAAATATTGTGCTGCCAAATTAGGTCCATGAAATGCAGCTTCCATGAACACTCCGTAGTGGAGATGCAGCTATTTTATATTCTTACTATGAAGAGTGAAATTATCCATGAAACTTTTCATTGTTATTCCTACCTTCTAACTACTCTTACTTCTTCAGGTTACTAAGCATCCATAAAAATAGTAAAAAATATTCCCTAAATTTAAAAAGAAATGCATTTTAAAAAACCTGTGGCCAAAAAAAAAAAAAAAAAAAAGAAAGAAAGAAAAAAAAAGGATGAGCACTAGACTGTTTATACATCATTTCTGTGTCAAGACAATCTTAGATGGACAACATTACTAACTTGAGGCTGTTGCATGGTCCGTTTAAGCTGATTGATGACCCCATTTCTGTTCATTCTAAATGGCTCGGACATCACAATAGTACTTTAGCATCCTTAGGAAAGGTCATGAGTTTAACAAACTGCACTATTATATTACTTTGTCCCTGGTGGAGTAGACAAGACCTGGATTTATCAAGACAGCTAAGGGGACATTAACTACCTATGCCTCAGTCTAATTATGGTGTGTACAGTCTCAGTCACATGACAGCAACAGTGCATTTGGTACAATCATCCCATCCATCTGTTGAGCTATTCACCTAAGGAAGGCTAATAAATATTTGTTGCAATGTTTTCTCTTGAAGTAGATAGTAGATACATGACAGACTTATTGCCACAAAAACATTTAAAGGCACTTAGTATTTTTTTTTCCAAGTAAAATGGAGGGAAGAGTGCATATTATTGGTCCCCTAGGAAAGAACTCTAGCAGCCAATGTTAAAAAGTGAAAAATTGAACAATGCTGTCTATTACTACATTTACACTGAAAACTAGTAAAGTTTTAACTGCCTTTGTTGTGAAGTTCTAAACAGTTTTCCACTAGATAAATTACATAAAAAGTAAGCTCTTTTCAGGATCAATCTTGGTTCATGTTAGAACTTGCAAGTGTCCTGAATATGTTATCCTATATATGATCCTAACTCTATGTAGCTTTTGAATGGGAGATTGGCAGTCAGGAATTGAAATTGTCATTGAGTATTACATTTTACTCCTGTAGTCACTGCTGTTTTTTTTCTTTCCCTAATTGCAGGCATAATTTTACAACAGCTTAGATGATTTTATCTACCTTTGATCAGAGTGAGCTACTTTATTGTTTATAAATTTATGTCAAAACTTTATGAAAATAAATTTCAACTTCTGTTTGGTTCATGAATCATTTAAATATTGCTCATGGTAACGCTTTCTTTGAACAGAGAACTGTGTCACCCCAGTGATATGTTTTTGTTCCATGACTAGATGACCTCCAAAGTAAAAAAATCTATTTTATGTAGGAAATATTTCTGAAATTAACATTTCTGTAAATATTTTCCACATGAAAGTGAATAAATGTTTTCAAGTAGATGAAAGTTTTATTCAAGGTAATACTTAGGAAAAGTTTTAACACTTACTAGAGTCTAGACTTTAGCTACTGTCAAATGATAGTTTTTTGTGCAGTTGTTGATTAATCTCTTGTAATCTAAATTAGTACTTTTAAAAAAAATGGCTTTGTTTTTGTTTTTTTGTTGTTGGCTTTCTTTTGCGATTAAATGTAAGGATGGAAATATCTTTTATGTTATACCAGATGTTTATTTCAAGTAGACTTGGGAACTACTTGGGAGTGTCACAAAATTTGAAGTAGCAATAAAAGCCTGAGAGGAAAAAAAAAATATCAGTATCTCTGCAAACTAAGTCTTTTTCAACAGATGAGTATCTTTCCATATGTTTAAGTAGGCAACAAATTAGATGAGAAATTAAATGGGAGTAATACCTTCTTATTCATGTTTTACATACAGGTAGTGAATCCTTTGGAAAGAGGTCTTCCCTTTCCTGCTGCTTGGTCTTATCTTGAAGAGGTTAGATCACTTAAATTGATTCTTCCTTTGCTTGTAGGTAGGTCAAATGCCAGAGGACATTGGCCAGAGAAGATGGTAAAAATAGACTCATCTTTATGCCATTGAGAATGGATGACACCCTTTTACTTGAAGGAAACTTTTTAATGAGCTTCCACATATATATACATACATAAAACCAGCAGTTTCATTTTTTTGTCACACTTGTTTATTCACTTATTTTTTAATTTGTCTTTGTGTATCATTGCTTACCCTCTGTTGATGTAGCAGACAAACTAATCTGTCTTGTTGCTTTAAGTATCTTGCAAAATATAAATCATAA
>JAWWMO010000174.1:44732617-44758539 GCA_035047845.1 Dendrocincla fuliginosa | reverse complement strand
TGAGCGGAATTAATGGAAGAGGAGGTTAATTTTATTTCTAAAAGTTTATTGCTGAATTTTTCTATGGACAAATAGAGGTACCTTGTATATGATGATAATACCATTTCTTGTGTCTGTATGAGTTTTCATGTATATATATATATTTTCAGTTTTACTTGAAAAGATTTATGTTAAGGTCATTCTTTTTCACAACCTTTCACTGGTTTAGTTAACTGAGGAATGGAAGTTAGAAAAATAAAAAATGAAGTATGACACTTCTGCATAGTAACATGTTTGTGGCATAATTAACAATCCTGAAAATGCCTTCTATGCAATAGAAATGAGATGTACAAATTCCTAGCCAGGAGATTGTTGTAGTGTTGCCTGTTGTTTTGAGCTTGACATGAGTCTGATGTTTTTCTTAAAGATTCTCTTTTGGATCCTGCAGCACAATGCATTTCACATTTCTTTTTATGTTCTTTGGGAAAGAAATAAAAGCTAAAAATTAGGATTTCTGAAGGCTACCATGAGCTAAAAGTGTGGAGATTTTGTCTCATGATCTTTTAATGAATAATCCTTGTATTTTCAGTCCTTCATGCTGCCAATATTTTTCTATGTCAGAAAAACTAATAGCAAACATTATAATCAAAGCTCAGCTCTTTCCCTCATAAATATCACAAAGTATGTTATTTCCCTTCATAAAATGTCAGAATTTTTTATCACATTACAAAAAAGAGTTACTAGTAGTTCTGTCATC
Organism: Dendrocincla fuliginosa; assembly: GCA_035047845.1. Lineage (NCBI taxonomy): Eukaryota > Metazoa > Chordata > Aves > Passeriformes > Dendrocolaptidae > Dendrocincla > Dendrocincla fuliginosa. The sequence goes on along the minus strand of JAWWMO010000174.1, from coordinate 44,757,803 downwards.
TCATCTGACATTACAGAAAATTCTTTTTACAATAAACAAATTAAGTGAAATCCGATGCCCACTAAAACATTAATAATGCTATAAAGTGTTATTTAATTTGGACTTTTTCCAACTCTGTATAATGAGATTTGTTGCTTGTGGATTAACATGATGGTCAATTAGTCTACTCTTTAGTGTAATTAATCCATCTGCCCTAAATCATAAAAGTTCCTTAAGATCTATTTCATTTCAGCAGATTGTTGTTTTCCCTCGTTTTAAGTCATGCTTTGAAGACTAAATTTGTTCTGTTTACTCACTCACTGCTGTCCTCCTTGTGTCTCTGGGGAAGTAAGAGCACAAGGTGTGGGAGTAACTATGACTCCCTTCAGGTCTTAGCTGCTTGCTTAGTTGTCACTTTGAGGCTGCCAAACCACATAACTGTTGAATATTCTTTCCTGAGGAACCCATGAGTAATTCTCCTAGTTCAAAGCATGATACAGTCACAGTCACAGGGTCAGCTCTGTCACCCAGTTTTCACCAGACTGTCAGGTGAAAACCACACATGGCAGCAGTTTTTCAGGACATTATCCAAATTATCTGTCCAGCAAAAAATAAAGCAATTGTGATAGTGTGACCAGAGAATTGATCTCCCATGGTTTCCCATGTGAGGTATCACAGCTCCCAGAAACTTACTAGTTACGTTGCAGTTAGTGTGAGTGTGATACTCAGTGGCTGCAGACACTGGCCCTAAGAACATTTTTGCAAGGGAGACACACTGCTGGGTCTCCACTAAAATTACCCTTATCATAAAGGCATACAGTCTTGCAGGTGCAGCCAGACCACAGGTAGCACATGTAGCCCATCTGTCCTGCTGAATATGTGATCTCTAGAAAAAGGGAGAGAATTTTCATCTTGAAACTTGAATCAGTAAACTGTTTTGAATTTGCTGAATTTCATAGGGAATATTTGCTCTTCAAATAACATTTCCCTAGAGTCTATAATCATGGATAAGACTAAATTATGCCTCCAAGATCACTTTTGGAGAACCTTACTGACCCAAAGCCACCAAAAGAGGCATCATCTGCTGAGACCACTGCCACAGCAACTGTAATGGGGGCTGGAACAGTCTGTCTTAGGGGTCCTAAATCATAATTGGCACATTTTTAAATGCAGATATTCTTTCTGGCTTCAAATTTATTTTTCCTATACAAGTTAGAAAACTAGATGTGTGGTTGTTCAGGAAGTTTCATCTATTAATTGCTTAAGAAAACCCCCAGGCTCTTGCAAATGTGAAACTTCTTTAAGTCTCAGAGATCTAAACAAATAAATGATTTAGACTCCCACCACTAGTGTATGGGAAGCTCTACAGACAATTAACAAAATTAATTATTTAAAATCTCGTATCAGGTAGATAACTTTGAGATAACTTTGTATGTTATGTTTTCAATACTCAGCTCGAAAAGAAACACTTGGAGACAAGTTTACAGGCTACAAGCTCCTGTCAAGACCCTTTTTTTTACTGACAGTTCAGTTATAACACTATTTTAAACCAGATCTTTATATTACATAGGTAAACAATAAATACATACCATTGGTTTTCAATCAAAATATATGCAGTTTTTAGTGCTTCTAATACTATAAAACATCTCTATAAATTTTGTGTGCAAAGGATATATTAAGTTATATTTAAATAGGGTGTAGAAGCAGCTGGTTTCAAAAGGTAAAGAAGGAGACAAAAGAAAAACTTTAAAGCTCTGCTAGAATTGTGCTCTTTAATGAAACCACTAGATTTGGTTGGGGTCTATGATATGCATTCCTCTTACAAGATATTTTTGTGACCAAAATGAAATTGTTATTAACACAAACATTTCTATGTCATGAAATATTTTATTTAAAAAAACCCACACAAAGCAAAAAATAATAATAATAATAAAAAAACCCAGTGGAAATACAGATATCTGAAATATTCTCAGGATAGAACGTTTCCACTTTTAATTTCTAGTAATATCACTTTTTATTTCTATTTTATTTTAGAATTTGAACATCAAAATAAAGATAATAGGGATAAAAGGGAGAAATTTGACATAACTAATGCTTAACACAGCATGCTGTGCTGTGCTTAACATGACATGCTTAACATGTCAACTCCCATGTTTATGGTTCAATTTATTTCTGAAATATTACAGGATAAAAGGTAAAAAGGAGAAAAAAAAAAAAAAAGAGAAACGGTTACTTTCCTGGACAGTCCTGACTCTGGTATTATTCAATATCTTTATTAATAGAGTAAAATGCAACTAAAATTTGCATTGTAAGATTCAGGGATTGGAATCCAAAATGCATTAAAATGATATTTGAGTCTAAAACACATAAAAGAAAATTCAATAGAAATTATTGCAAAGGGTCTACGCTGAAGATGAAACAATCAAACTTCCTTCTAAAAAGGGATATCTGAAAATTGAAATACACTAATGGGCAGATATTGCAAGGCATTAACAAAAAGGAAATGGGAGTTTAAGGAAAATATATAAATGCAATGATACTTTTGTAAAATTAAATGAACAAACCACTTTTTTTTCTTTTTTCTTTTTCTTTTTTTTTTTTTTTTTTTGTAGCAGAGGAGGGAAAGTGTAGTAAATCAGTCATCTAACATGTATAGCTGTTTTTGTCTATTCAAAAAAAGAGAGGCCTCATTTAAATATTGTTTCCAGTGATAGGCTCTTCACCTGAAGCAAAAATACAGAAGAAAAAAAAAAAACAAACACAAAGAGCAGTTTAAGAGTTTAGAATACATGATCTCTTAGGAAAGAAAAATTAAAAAAAAAAAAAACAAACAAACCACGAAACAACAAAAAAAAACCAACATTAATAGACATGTATTTGCTTAGTCCAGACAGAGACACACCGAAGTATGCTTGAAACAGTAACATATTGTACAATAGAGAGTAGACAATCATTATCCTTATCTATCACAGGAGAACAAAACCAAAATTAAACATCATTGTCAGTTAGAAAGATCTAGGTTGTGTATTAAGAAAGTCAGACCATATATGAAGAGAGGCTCTCACTTTTACCACAGCTAAGCACTAATAGAGTTGTTCAGTTGTTTCCTCTCAGATCTTGATACTGGGGTCTTTAAAAGCAGGAGAGATAAAATGTGGCCAAAAACTATTATAGAAAGAAAACTGAGCCTCAGTTAAGGGGAGTGGCATTTCTGACATCACAGGATCCTTTCATTCTAATATTTTTATGATGCTAAAGATAAAATGTAATATTATTATGTTACATCTCATCTCGAACACTGGAATGGAGCCTTATGATTTTTTCAAGAAAAGATTTTGAATAATGTTATTGGCAGACAAAAGTATGCAGGAAGAAACTGTATTTATTTCTGTTTCAGGAAGAAGAAAAATTCCAGAATTATTAATTAGGAAGCAATATATTTTCTGTCATTTTAATGTGGAGAATAGGAAGTTGTGAAAGACCTTTTGAAAATCAGAAGGAAACAAAAAGAACACTCAGGAAAAAAAGATACCAAAACAACAACAACAAAAAAACAACAACACACCAAAAAACCAACCAACCAACCAGTCAAACCTAATACATATGGATCCTTCTGAACAACTCAGTAACCTTTCTTCCTAGAATGTTTCTTTAAAGTGTTAAAGAAAGCTTCTATTTTATGTTTCTGTCTGGTTGATATGGGACTTATCCCATATCTCCCATCAGCCAAGACTGACTTATAGGAATTTGCAGCATAGAGCATTTTGTAAAAATGTGGACTCCACATGTACAGTGGAGAAACATAAGCAGGGATTTTGCTTCCTTGACTTTTCCACATCAGGAGTCTCTGGTATTCTTCCAGCTATCTGCCCTCCTTCATACATAATGTCACTTTTGCTGCTGAAGAGGCTCAAAAAAGACAGCTGCTGCTGAGAGTTGAGGTACCCTTAATGCTTCATTCACTGGTACTACCAATGGAGTTTAAGAAATTACTTTTCCAGGGATAAATTTTTTCCTGACCCTGTATTGTTGGTATGGTGGAAAAATATACTCTAAGAGTACTTACATTTCATTTCTCCACTTTCAGTATCCCTTACCAATATTCTAATGATGAAATTTGTTTTGGCTACTTCATGCTGTAGTTCCTCTTGAGCTGGCAGTTGGGTGGAATTCTTCCTGGTGAGGTGTCCATCTCATTACTGCTGCACTCCAGACTTTCAGTGAGCTGTGTGATGTGTTTTGAAATGACATGTTAGAGTTCCCCAACCACTTGTAGTTGTAAACCTCCAGGCTATGTGTAAATTAATTGTGTTACTCAGACTAGTGATGCTAATGTATTGGTATCACATATGAAATGTGTGACAAGAACTTGAAAAACTTAAATAGAACAACCCTTCAGCTCCTTCAGTACATACAACGATAATAACTGTAATAGGGAGACAGCATTCATGTGCTTCACGATTAGAACAGAGTAATAATGATGGGAATTTTGGGGGGGTTGGTTTTTTGCTTTGTTTGTTGTCGTTGCTGTTGTTTTTAAGTTTTGCTTGTCACTTAGTCTTGAACACTTTGCTCGACTTGTTTTCAGAGTCTTTCTACTGATAGAAGAAACTGATTTGGTCGTAAAGATGGGCTTCATTTACTAAACTATAACCAATAAGAAACTTTTTAGTCTAGACTTAATTTATTCTAAAAGGATGGGCATTTACAAAATTCTAGTTCCAAAAATTTAGAGACCTTTGCATTTAAGGATTTGATTTAGACCACTTTATAATTTTACCTATTATCAAAGTATCCAAAAATATCATCTATATCATACTGAACACTAACAATACAAATTCATAAACAATACAAATTCATAATCCTTATTATGTTCAAGTGTCTCCTTTTTCTATTGTTTCTATATTCTATTTTTCTATATTCTATATTTCTACTATATTTCTATATAATCCTGCTGTTGCTCTGAAGGTGACTGTATTATGCAGACTCAAAATATACCTACAAAATATTTTGACATCTAAGAATAGCAGATATTATGCATGCATATAGTTTTCAGGAGGATCAGTGAGCTATATCTGCAGACAAATATCTTGTGTATCTTGGGATTTGTTCACATCTAAATCCAGTAAATACAACTGATGAAAGGCAGTGGGACCAAACAGCTAGTACTCTGAAAAATAATTTGCACAAGTTCAAAGTCAGCATTAATTATTTTTTCACATGTGAAGCTCACTGTCATAAGCCCTATGCCAGATGAATATAACTCTATTGCTTCTAAGCCAGATCTGCCCTGTGTGAGGTCAGTAAAATCTAGCAGACACTGAGCTATACTAATATAGCTAAAATCTGCATCTGATATCAAAGGAATTTTAAGTATATATATTTATTTTAATAACTCTTGCTGAACATGTGACAGGGTATGTGACAGCATTCCATATAAAATGAGATATGACACATGTTTAAAAAAATCAATACTTGAAGGTAGAGAAAAAGTCATCTGGGTAACGTGGGATTTTCAAAAGCATGAAGTGTAGGCCTCTGATAGCCCTGAAATCACTATTGAAACATCCAGTGCTTCCAGTGTGAAACATCCAGAAACATCTACAGGAGCAGATCATGTACAATGCTGTTCATACTTTTAACTCCTACTCCTAAGTAATTTTATATATCTGAGAATATGGAAGCATAATATGGTAATGAATATTCATTTACTCCAGAATCTTCTTAGCTTTCATTTGAAAAATATATGAGTACATTTGGCTATAAAAATGTGTGCTGTATCCAACCTATTTTCCTGGCACTTCATAGCATCGGTCCCTAATTGAATGGCTATCCAAATAGACAATTAAAATTCAAATTGCTGAGATGTTTTTAAATAGATATTTGTTCTACTTGAAAAATGCATTTTTAATAAAATGTTTCTAGTTTAAAAATGCTTTAAAATCCTTTAGGAGTAAATACTGTTGAAGACATAATGATTTTCTAGTGCAGACAGGCAGACAAAAATGCTTACATATTCTCCTTGACAGAACTGTAATAAATTTTCAAATGCAAAAAAAAAAAAAAAAAACCAACCAACCAACCCACCAAAAAAAGAAAACACCCAAAGCAGCAATTATAAAGGAGCTGCCATAAAACACATCATCAAATTCTACCGATGAGGCCATGTAGATTTGTACATTTTCAGCTGTACGGCCTGCAGCATAGACAACTGTCTAAAGGATGCTTATTGACATAGCTGGCAGGTCAGCATTAATAATTATACCCTGTACAGTATTATTGTTCAAAATATGATACTTATACATGATATGAATATGAGATACAGCTCCTGAAAATTTAGCTTTCATTATGTTGAATTGCAATCTGAGATTTCATCATGGCTAGGCTTCGCAAACGAAGATTTGGGAAGGGCTCTATGCACGCTTGCTACAAGCACACTGGTGGCTAAAAAGGCCAATGTGAGATAGTGAGGCCAATGTGCAAATCTGAGATTTAACAGCGCGAAATAGGACAATATGTAGTTTGGGTATGATGTGAGGTGACTGGGATGAACCACCAGAAGAATTGGGATGTTTTTGGGAAGGAAAGTGATAGATGCAAGTGAGGCTTTCTGCCTTCATGCAACAGAACTGATGTAAAAATGTATTGCATAATATATCCAAGATGCCTGTGCAATAAACTTACACTGTATGAAGTTAATTAATCACTTGTGAGAATAATTTATCATATGAAAGACAGAAATAAATTAGCAGGAGGGCATTGTAACATTGGTTTATGCCTGTGCAATATGGGTCACACAACCTATCACATCCTCGGAAGGGAAAATTACAGTCATAAATAATAATCCGTTCAATGCCCCTCACTCACGAAATATGAAAGTCTCAGAGAATGTCAATAAACTAATTGAGTTTGAACAAAAAAAGAGTGAAATTTCAACAGAAAACTGCAGCCAATATTAGGCACGATCTAATTATAAAGTTTGAATGGGAATATGAATCTGATTAACCACAGTGTAACAAATATTAAAGAGAAAGTATCAACTATAATTGCCTTTTAAAACTTTTTTCCTGATTGGGATGTTAGAGAGCAAACAAGGAGAAATTTAATAGAAAGAATAAAAGAATGACAGAAATCAAAATAGAACAAAAGAATTATTCCATTGGTCTAGACTGATATTGCACCTATACTGCTATCCTGTCCCTAAAGAATGCATAGGTTAATCCTTTTTTTCTCAGGTCTAATTTTGGGTGTGGAAGACCAATACCACACAGAAAATTAGGACATTTTAAATGATTGAAAAAGTGCATAGGCAAAGCTTTAAGACTAGCTAGACATGCAGTTTGGTCAATACCCTTCAAAGCAATTAGCTTCTATTGAGGAAGTATCTAGAGCTGTGTCATCAGTAGGAGTCTCTTACAAGGTATCTGCAAAGAGGCTGCTGCAACCAAATATCAAAGGATCTTTGAGTGTGTTATCTAGGTCTGTGTCATGACACAGGAAAACAGTTCCTCCTGATAGAACAATTGACATTAATTTTTCAATTCAGTCCTACTTTCATATTAAATAATAAAGTCTGCTAGAAGAGTATTTTTAATACCTCTGCACATTCTCATAAAGGATTTTTAGTGAACATGGTGGCACACTAAAAACAGTTTCCACTCATATAAATCCACTACAACTATATCTAAAGCATGGATTTTATTTTACAGCTAGATGTAATAATCGAAATATTTTTAAAATACAAAACAAACAAACAAAAAAACAAAACTGAAAAAAACCCCAGATATAAAGTCACATTCAATAGATTTAATTAATCTTAATCACATCAATATAAAATCTCACATATAAACATGCCAACTTTCCTTGCCATTTTTATATTGCTTTAATTAATAAATATTCATATCCATAAAATATTGAAAATGAGAAGATGAAGAGAATTTATGTTCAACCAGAACCATATCAAATTTTTTGATATTTAGTCCCTTATTTTTATATTAATAGTGGACAAAGCATTTTAGTATTATACTCTTGTTACTATGCTGCAATGATAAGACAAGAAAACTTTTACTCCATGTATTATTTTTACAAAATTAGGCAACATTTTTTAAAATAACATCTGTTATTAATAGAAGTAGTTATGGTTATGTCTTCTCCACATTTCAAATTGAATCACAATCACATTTTTTTTATATGAGATTACTTTTTAAATCTTGTTCAAAAATTATGTAGAGCTGTTTACCGTCATATGGCTGTTGTGTTTGATTGATAGATGAGGTAATTCCTGTTTATCAATTTGGTAAGCATTTTGAGAAAAAGAGTGTTGAATAAAGATACTATTGATGCACTTAACTTGAAAGGACATGTAATGCAGTTTCATAAAGTCATATAAATCTGAGGTAAATAGTTATTAGGTCATCTGGTTTAGTTCAGCCACAAATAACTCAAATGAGTTTTGCATTATTTTATCAGACCCCCTGGGAAATTTTTCTGCAGACATAAATTTCAATTATAGAAATTGTATCCTGATACTCAAACTAAATTTTCCTTCACTCAATTTCACCTCACTCTCCCCTCTCATGTTCTCAGGTCTAACCAAGGTTGCTAAGCTAATGTCCTTTTATAAAATAATAAACCCTTTTTTTTTTTTTTTTTTAACAGAAGAACAAATGTAAGGCTTGAGACCTTCTTACTAAGGATGAAAAATGAAGAGAAAAGGATATAACCAGTGCACCAAAGATCCCAGAAAATGTTTTGAAAGGAGGCAATAAACCACCTGAAACACTAAGAAAGCAGACTGTAGTTAGGCAACATTAAAAGCAAGGGATTACAGTTAAATTTTGTTGAGTGAGGGACAGCAATCTGAAGGGCAAATATACTTCTACCTAACCGTCCTTCATTGACATGTCACTGATTACTAGACCTTGAGCTGTATTTCCAAAAGTCAGTTATTAAGAAGTTAGGATATGAGGAACAAGAAGGGAGCTTTTTTTTTTTTTCATATTCTCTCATCCCTGTTTAACAGGAATACTTGCAGCTAAAGCATTTTCCCATGCATCTTCGGTAAAGCATCATGATTTTCTAATTTTTACTTAATTTCTTACTTAATTCAGTTCAGTAGCGCCCTTGAGGTCGATGGTCATAGTGTGAAAAGAGCTCAGGTCTCATAGGCATCAACATGAGCTCTCTAGACTTTTTATTCATGGAGACAAAGTTTGCAATGATCTTCAGTGGAACTTGAAGCTTTTGATAACCATGTCTTAACCACAATTTTTAAATGACTCTGTTCTCTACACTAAATATTCAGTGTATTTTCTTTTTAGAAAGTTTTGTCTTTTTCTATATATGTAACATCACAAAATTAGTCTTGGACCCTGTATTTTATTCCCTTTTTCAATGATTATATTAATATACTAAACAAACTCTGACTGTAGACTGAGTCTTTAGTCTTTCTTCTTAACTTTAAGCACAGCTACATACTCTTTATTTTAGTTTATAGTGTTGTGGCTGATGTTCAATCCCAGGCTAAAACAGCTCTATCTAGATGGTTGTAAGCCCTTTTTAATTTCAATGTATCCAATAACAACTACTATTACAGTTTCTTAAATATCCTTCTTTCCATAATGCTAAGCATACCTTAAATTAGTATTTATAATAGTCATCCAAGAGGAAGCATCAAGAGCTGGAAGAGACAAAATACATCTCAGGATGCACCTTCTCCTAATGATGTTATTTTATATGAAATAAAGGAATTTGATAAGACTAGATCCAGATCCTGGCATAGTTCATTTGTTCCACATGATTATTTGCACCATGTTTCTCTTTAAAAATTATGTTGTGGCTAATTTTAATTTCGGAAGCAGAGGCAGTTGCTTTTAGGTTTAAAGAAACAAAGCACTTGGCTGCTAAATTTAATTGTCTGCTCACTATGAACTTTGTGCTGATCTGTCAATACAGTATTCCATGGGCTTTTCCTTAAGCCTTGTGATTTTAGAAAACATAGTAAAAAAGAAAAATAATTAAAAAAAATCACAACAAGATAAAACAAAAACCAACAAGCAAAACAAAAGAAAAAGAAAAACAAAAAAAAAACAAAACAACCTTTATCAAGTTTGAGTAGTGAAAGGGCTTGAATTCAGATAGTTCATTTTCAGTGAATCCAAAGATTTGCTGCGATGTTACACTGCAACAAAGCACAGCAACTTCATAACTTAATGACATGTAGTTACAAGGAATGTTGGTTTCTTTCCTAAACCTCAAATCAAAATGCTCAGAGGTCCCACAGACAAAGGACTTGTTATTTCTTGTCTACCAAATCCTCTCTGCAACACCGAAGTCAAAAACAGGGTGGTGCTGGGGAACACGCCAAGAAGAAAACTCTGTTTCCTGATCCAGATTCTTCCAGAATTGTTTTTGGCCAAGATAGATTCTCCAAGTCTCTATAATTGCATGCAGAAATTCAGTGTAACTTGTCATGGTTCACCTGCTTAATTCAAAGCCTTTTCACTTTCCAAATGATAAAAATATTTATCCTAGCATCTTGTATAACATTGTGGTACAGTATTTATCAAGTTGTAGTGCAGGTCAGATGACTTAGGTTCCCAGTTTACAACCTGTCCATTGAAAAATCCTTGTTTGTTTGAGTGTAGGCCTTGACTCATACCTGTACTACAAGATATGTCCAGTTTGACCTACAAATAAATTTTGTATTATTTTAGCTGAGAAACTAAAAATTGTGAGAAAGTGAAGAAAGCCAGATCACTTCCTTGAACACTTTTGTAAAAGAACTCACCATGCTGTATGGCTTTCTAAATATCTTCAAGAGACTGAAAATATATTAGCTGTCACATAATATCATCCTGTAAACTAGTTAAATACTGTAAACTAGTTAAATAACATTATCTTTTTTTTTTCAGCAGAGGAAACTGAGATAGTGTTAATAGCTTATAGACTTACATCTTTGTATAGAGACTCACAGAGATCAAATTGCAGAGAATGTGAACATTGCATCTACATTCTGTTTAATAGATGGGGGGTGGGTTTAAGATCACCATAAAAGTAACATTTTCCCCATCATTGAAAGATTCTCCCTAGCTTGCTGCACATGAATCAAAACAAAGTCTCAAAATCTGCATCAAAATGTATATGAGAAGCAGAAACCATCTCATGAATGAATTCTATTGTGCATTTATTTGACCTTGGTAATAACTCCAGCCACTTAAGTGACTAAAACTTCAGGGCAAAAGTAATATGCCTTGACTGGCTATTGCTATGGATGTATAAAGGGTTAGCTTAGAAATGTAGTAAATTGTATCAGTCCTTCACTATGATGTTCAATAATACAGCAAAATAGAATCAATACATATCAATATATTATAATACACTTTTATAATGAAATCATTTACTTTTCTTAAAACAGGGACAATTTCATTTTGGCAAGACAGCCAAGAATCTGCAGAAGAATATACGAAGAGGATAACCAGTCGAGGCAACAATGCTTTATTATTTTCCTCCTTCACCTAACCTAGTGTATCTGCATGCAAGATTTGTCTGTATCATTTAGCGTTGCTCAGATCCTGGGAAATTGTGCGTAGTGACTTTGAACAGATACCCTCTAGTGGTTACATTTTCAATACAAAATGGATATCATTTGCTCCCTAGAATGGAGTATTTACTTAAGAACTAAAGAGATGAAAAGAGCATTCTCTCTTTTCGTTTGTCTCTCTATCAGCAAAGGAAAATAACCTTGGGTTTCTCTAATCTCTGACAAGTTAATTGCATTCCTTCTTTTATCAATTCAAGTACAACATTGGGAGGCTTCATGGTCTCTTGGCCCTGTTTTGGACAGATATGACAAAATTCCATCTCCTGAAACAGATGTACAATAACCTTTCGGCCTATTTTCAGTAAAAATTACTTTTGTCTTCATTTCCTTCAATGTCAATGCCAAATGGATTGAATATAAATTACCACAGAAATATTTTCTATAGTTGGAGCAAAGGGCTTACATCCAGGGCACTTGTTCCCAGGTCTGGCACTGAGCTTCACCTTTGACTAGCCAGCTGCACATTGAATGCCTCAGTTTGAAATATGTATGACGATTGCTTCACTTAAAAATTTAGCCAGGAATTAATTATGTATTTGTTAAATCTGTTAAGTTTATGCAGAAAGAAGTATAGATTGAGCCACATCACTGCCTATAGTGTCTGCTCAGAAAAGGGGGTTTATGAAGAAATATAGTCAAGGACCTTTTTCAGGATATGCATATTCCTGATATTCTTGGATGATCCTATATATTTCTGCTACATACACAGGCAACTTAGTCCTTTTTTACCCTGGCCGACCAAAATTATGTCATTGTACAGTAATGCCTTAGAGAGCAAAAAATACATATAAAACTGACATATTAAAAAAATTATCATATGTAAACAAATATCCACAGGGCATTGGAATGACCCATGTACTCCAACCCTCTATGTCCTGCAGGTACTGAAAGTTAGCTTGATTAAATTAACTTTTTTCACTTACTTCAGTGGGCTACAAGTACTATGTGCATAATCACTTAAAGAAGTCTACATGTATAGGCTAAGTAATAACAAAAACAAAGCAAACAAAACACACTCAAAATACTTCTTTTAAAGATGCAATAACAATTTTTGAAATAATTATTTCTGAATTTCAGTATTGGCTATCATATTGACAGGTACGTATGTTTATTTGATCTGTAATTTCATGTATTCTACGTAAGTTATAAATGCTCATTTATTTTCGAGTAAGTATGGTAACATACCAAATTGAGATCTGCGGAATCAAAAGGAATTAGTATTAATACAATGTTTAGTGATTCTTTGTTATATGCTATTATGAGTAAGAAAATATAGTCATTAAAGATAAGCTCAATTCCACTTTGAAATGTCTTCTACTCTTCTGTACCTAAATAGCTCATAGATGCAGGATTTCAGGGAAAAAAAAAAAAAGAAAAGAATAACCATGGTGATATTGTGTGTGTGTACACACATATATATAAAATATAGAGAAAATATATCAGGACAGATAAGTTTGCACTAACAAACAAGAAAGACTAAGTATGGGTTGACATAAAGAGCTTTGCGACTGTGCATTACAAAACTTTCTTCCCTGCACTTCTACCTGATGTTTATACTGTCTTAACATGCACAGATAAGCAAGCAGCCATAGTTTAAGACAGGCCCATTTGGTTAAACTCTGTACTTTTACTTAATCCATGGGACATACAAAACTGTGGGAAGTACACAAATAGATAAAGTTTCAGTCAAGATGTTAAGATTTCTCTATGAGAGATCTGAGCGTAGTCCAAGTTTTAGCCACCATAGATAATTTTTTTTGATGTCAGCAATTATATTGTCCTGGATGTTAGAAAAGTAGTTTTACAGTTGTCTGAAGGATATTCTGCAAATTTCTGTGTTCTGTATATCTTCAGCTTATTGCAGTCCTTCATTTCATTCTCCATGTCCATCAGGTTCCTGAAGAACATCAATCAACGTGAAAACTATTTCCATTATAGCAGACCTGCCCTAGGTAAAATACTCCATTACAAAAGCTACTTCACATTAATTGTGCAATAAAGTGAGATTGTTCTTCAAATTTTTATGAAATGTTGGAGCTGACCTCTGCTTTATGAGGTATTGCAGAAGATATGTATAGAAGGATCAGAGAAAGCCATCATACATCACTTCTGTGAGCGTTAAGCCAGCTGCCATAAGCCATTATTAGTCCAGAAGCCATATGATATTAGTATGTTGGTAAGCCTACACTAATAAGGCCTACTGAGAGGCTACAGAAATGGCATGCAGCTTATACTCTTTCCACACTTGAATCAAGAGTTTGTACACTGGCTTAAAGGCCTCCAGACAAGACTAACACACAGAAGTCCTCACTTTGACAAACCTCAGCCCCATTCTATCCCTGGGTCTCATTCCCCCTCCTAATCTGACTCTTAACATTTTTCTCTGTGAAAATATTGGTTCAGCCTCCAGTTAGGTTTAAGTTTAGGATTAGGGCTTGGGTTGAGAGATAGAAAGCCAATAGCTCCAGCTGGAGGGGTGGCAGAGCACAAAAGGGACTTCCAAAGGATCTTTCCTTTCATAGTTAACCCAATCCTTTCACAGTTAACCCAATCCTTTCACGTTCACTTTCCAACTCTGATTAAGCTGGAACTCTATACTTTTCTGTTGTTCTCAACTGTAACTCTATCTCTAACCCAGACTTTTACTGTAGAGTTAAAGGTGTAGCAGTTTTTATAGGCTCTTCCAGACTTTTCCCACTTTGCACTGGGAGAGGGAATGTGGAAGACAGGTCTCACTGTGATTTGGTGGCAATTGTCAGTCCCCATGCCCCATAAGGGAAGCCAAGGCCCATTACCCTGCATTTGGGATCCTGCTGGAGGTGTTAAACACTTGGATGTCTGATAGACTAATTTGCAGGTAGATAAGCCTGTTATTGGAATGTAGGTATCCAGGGCCCTTGTAAATTCATTCTCTGAAGAGACTCCACAATTCATTTCAGATAAGGCACTAGAATTACCTTCTTGCAACCACTGCTGGCAACTGCCATTGAAAACCATGGCTGAGATTCCGAAATGTGGCTTTAGAAATTAAATATTCCCAGATTCATTATATGGTCCCAGGTACTCACTTACTATCAAGTCCTTTTATCTGTTAAGTACGTTGTCAGCTATCATTTTAAGCTACATTTCTTCTTTTTTTTTTTAATATAAAAGCAAATTTATCCTTAATCATAGTTATGACAAAATTATTCCTTGCAAAAAGTTAGTACGCTCTTATACTAGTATTTTAAATATGATTCATTTAACAATTGTGAAGTGAAAAGCTTGACTAGGTAGTTCAGGGTTGCTATTGCATGAAAAATGCATTTAGTCATTCTATTACTGATATGTGCCTAGAAAAAAAGCCAAACCATTTATAAAACTGTAACTAATTGCACATCTTGAAGGTCAGCATTAATAAAAATCAATATGTACATTATTAAGCCCATAGAGAAAATAATTAGTGATGCTTTCAGGTGTCGTTAAAATCAAATATACTAAAATGCATAAATAAATGATTTTTATCTGAAAGATACACCAGACTCCTTGTACCTTATGACAGAAGAAAGACCTTCAGAACTTAATGTGGCTACCTCACAATTTGAATTATGAGGTATAAAGAAAAGTTACTTCACAAATTTTAGTCATTGTGGTTGCTCACCATGAATCCTTCAATACTGCATGAAAATAATACTTTTTCCAGGGCTGTTATGAAGTTTCTATTATTCCCAGGAAGAGTTATGGGGTTTGGGAAACTTTTGAATTCTTTCTATTGATCTTTTTTCCCGCTTGTCATCATGGAAGGGTTGATAGAAGACAATTATATGGCAACAGTATGGGAAATGGCAGAAGCATTGTTAGTAACTTACTTGTCTATAAAGGAACTCAGAATTGCTAATTATTATCTTTGTGAAAAATAATCTTCTCTTTTTCCTACTCTTTTCAGGTCTATTTTCTCAATTTTTCACCATTTCTTTTACACTGTAATGAAAATAAGCTGCTGGCTGTATATGGATGATTTCACTTATTGTTGATTCAGAGTAAGAATCTCATACACTTAATCTGTGAGTAGTCCCAGAAGTCAAAATATGAGGACTGTAGGTACAGAAAAGATTTCCAGAGAAACATAATCCTGAAATACATTGGCCCTGATTCTTATTTACATAAAGGCCCCTTTACACATTCTGGCAGAAGAAAGAAACACTAAAGTGTATTTAAATAAAATTTATGCCCACTTTAAGATTTTTTTATGCTGCCAGAACTGTGTAAAAGAAATCAGGTCAATTACATCTGAGGTTTTTTTTTTTTTTTCTTTCAGCTGTTGCACTGTATATATGAAAAGGCATTTCTTTGTATCTTTGTAACTTCTACATTATCCTGTCCAAAGACCTTGGTCAATGCCAACAATACAAATATAGGATTAAAGGGGAAACTAATTTGTGGAGTTAAACAAGGAAGGGAAGTTAGTATTATTCTGTTTAAATATAGTAAAAAATATTCAATAAAATGCTTTTCATTTTATGAAAAGGAATCAATTAAATCCCTTAATTTTTCTTTTAGTATTCTGAGGAGCTGTGATGGGGCATGTTAACTATCAATAAGGTTGGTTTTGGATGGGATTGAAAAACAGATCAACTGAAAGATGGCTTGCAGGAAACCAAACCTGTGACCATTCTTAACCATAAAGCAGTTATAGCTGTTTCACAATGGTAAAATAGAAACCAGGGAGAATCGTGTTAAGTACCATGTGTAGAATGACTGTTCATTTCCCTTGAAGAAAATGTGTTATAGAGGCAAGCTTTTAAGAACTCTTTTAGATTTGCTGTGAAAGGACATGCTTGAAACTATGTTGAAGGGAGACATCCAGTGAATTGCTTTCAAACTTTAGTGCCTCTGGCCTTTAGAGTTAATTGGAGACAAATGATGACATTTCTATTTGATTACAGCCCAGTTCCTGGGCAAGTTGCACATAACCCAAGTTCAAGCATTTGTATTGTCTCCTTGAACGTCCTTTTCTAGACATCTTACCTGCAGTTCTGGCCTTGGCCTTGCTCCATTTTAAATTTGTTTTTCCTTACTTTTATGCCAAGATTCCAATGGATTCCAGCCTTTCCCTCTCAGTAAAAACCCTCTTGTTTTCATTCCCAGTGGAACCTGAAGCCATAGAAAACAGAAGACAGCTTATATCTTTAAAGAGAAATATTTTTTTCTTCTGAATTAATTTGTCACTAAATGCATTAGGTTCCAAGTCTATAATGTCCTGAAATTTCCCTGATATTGTTTGAAACTTATAGGAACTGAAAGTCTTCAGTGCTCCTTGGCAGCATTCTCATACTTTGAGATTACTTCAGTCAACTCCCCAAACACTGGCAGTAAAACAACGGGTCCTGTTGGTAACCTTGATTTGTACTTCTCTTGGAAGGAACTCAAAACCCTGACTCTGCCCTCTCTCCCTTTTTATCCTCTCTTCCTGTCTTAACTTTTGTTTTCCCCTTTTCACTCGTTATTCCTAAGACCCCATGAATGCACTATGTAACTAACAGACGGTCTGTTCTGGCAAAAATTCTTTTGGTACAACTAGTTGTCCATGTACATCAGCCAAGTCTGGACAAAACTGAAAATTTTCTACAGTCACTGAAGTGGACAGCATAGTTTCCTGGATTCAGGCATAATGAAAGCAAGTATCTGGACTTTTTAACCTG
Source organism: Dendrocincla fuliginosa (assembly GCA_035047845.1). Taxonomy (NCBI): domain Eukaryota; kingdom Metazoa; phylum Chordata; class Aves; order Passeriformes; family Dendrocolaptidae; genus Dendrocincla; species Dendrocincla fuliginosa. The sequence continues at coordinate 44,740,541 of JAWWMO010000174.1, read as the reverse complement.
TTGGTTTGTGTTCATCTATTTGATCAATGAAGGATGCAGTGAAATTTAGATCCTTAAATCCATTGTCCTACCTGGATTTTCTTCTGATATTATTAGAGGTCTCACAACTCTGAGTGAAAAATAGGTGCTGCCAATTACCATGAAAAGAACATGGAAACTTTGCCTCTTTAAATAACTTATTTTTATCTTCAGAGACACAAACTCACAGAGAAAAAATGTTGAAATATCTTGGAGGAAATCCAAATGGCCTTGTGAGGTGAAACAAAATGATTAATAGTCAGACCAGGAACAAAATATTCAGATACAGCTGTAAAAAGAATGTAGCTTTAAATGAACATGCAAATCAGAAATATAAAAAATATAGAATCCTCTTCCTCTATCACATGAGATTTTACTATGCTTTACTTAATACAAGTCTGGCTTTTTTTTCTTGCTCGCTTTGTTAACTTATACAAAATAATTTTTTTTTTTTACTCTGTTTGATGTCTATATGTTTTCTCTAGTTTGCTTGGACTGTATTCCAATGTAATTACCAATTTGATGATAACTTAAAAGACATTTAACATGTAATACATTTGTCATGAATGAGGGAATAGTTCTCAGATGTTGTCTAAAAGTTCACAAGCCATATCCACCACTGCAATTCTCCCATTATCTGACAGACTGACAAAGACCTAGGATCCAGTGGCAAAGGAACCTGGCTTCCCATGCTGTTTTAATGTTTGCAAAGTCTCTGAAACATAGTGAAATGCTTTAGATAAGCTGGTATTGCTCTTATTATACCTTTTTCTAGAAGTAGTGTCCTGATAAACTTTCTTATACTTTAGGTTTACTGTTTTTGATATCCTTCAGCAAAACATGTCTAGCTTATTAAATATAACTTAAGTGGGGTCTGTGTACATAAAATTCTGACTGATGGGTGGAAATGGGATTTTTACTATTGATCAGATGAAAAATTATCCCTAGGATACTTAACCCTTTTTTTCAGTGCACTTCAGTATGCTTGCCTGAATAAAATTGTCTTATTCTCATTTTTGCATGGGCAAAACCGAGGCAAACATTAATATAATTTGTCTCTCACTCCCTTCAGATCTTCAGAGATCTGCCCATTGGCACACTGTTGTGTTAAACACACCTCAGAGCAGAAATGAGAGACAACCACAGAGACAACTTAGTCAGACTAAGAAGTACAAAGAAATGGTGAGACTATTGATTAACATGGTGGGTGGTTTTCACTGATAGCATCAGTATGAGTTTTAAAGTTTCTTGTAGCCATCACTGTGCACAATAGTTTCAAGTGTGCTATAAGTGGGAGCATATTGAAGAAATTTTGTGAATCTTTGTAGAGAATGCTTTCTAAATATGAAGAAAGGATGAAAGAAACTAAACAAAATGTGAAGAAAGAACACTGGAGGTGGACCCAAGGTCACCTAGGGGATATTTGCAAACCCAGAGAGGATCTGGTCTGCAGATTCTCTCCGTGTTTCAAATCCATCAGGCCACGTTGAGGTTCTCCCTCTTGGCATTCACACGAGAAAACAGAAATAACCAATAGACCAACCAGAACAATGTTTAGATGATTAAGTATTTCTTCTGTGTCAGTGTCAGACGCCGCAACAAATGAGACATGGAAGTCTGAAAATATCAGCAGAGTGAGAATCAGAGGAGAACCTAAAGCAATCTGCTTATCTTCATATATACTAATCACTGGTAATTTTCTAGACCAATATTAAAAAATAAAGCTTAAAGAAAGATATATTGTACTGTAACTACTGCATAACCTAAGGACTGCAAGCACTATATAAAGCAAACAAAGAAACAAACAAATAAAACACACTAAACCTACTCAAAAATCTTCAAAGACACAGAGGTAAGTGATGTAACAGTCTCACCTTTCTTAGCACAATAGGTGAACTCAGCTGAAATCATACCACAGTTTTGTCAGGTTATCTTGTTAGAATGTGCTCGTTCTGATACTAAACTTAAACTGTCCTCACTTTAAAGCAACAATTATTGTCATTTGTAAGCGTGCAGAGGGGGCAGTACAACAAAAATTCTTTCTTGACATTAAAGGACAATAAAGAGAGTATGAAAATACTTGAACACACAGGACTTGTAAAATAATTAGGATGTTACCTGAACTAAACAGAACTGGATAAAAAGATGATGGAAGTTTAGGCCCTAAGTCCCCCATTCCTTTTGCAACTATGTCTGTCTAGTTCTCTGCATGCCAGTCTTGCATATATAGGTAGCAACTGCAGAAGGGTGGGCCTGAGAATTCATGCAGACAGGAAGTGGATGAGGAGGAATCTTCTGCACAAAGGATCAAGATTGTTAATTTGTCTCACTGTCCAAACTGCTGAAACACTCATGGATTCAGAGCCCTTTCAGCATGCTTTTGGAGACCTGAATGCTCATTACCTCCTACTACAAATGCACCATTTTACTGGGGCAAAGATCTTTTATGATGTTGAGCAGAACCAGAAATCAGATCCCTTATGACAATGTTTATATATTTCCTACAAGGCTCGTTTCCCCTTGTAAAACATATATCTCATTTTCCCTGACTTATGACATCACTGACCTTCATAAACATCTTTCCTTTACTATAGTCCAGGTGTAGTCATTCACCTGAGTCAATATATCTAGCACAATTAATTGAAACAAATCTATAAATCTTGAACAGCTGCAGCTTTTGGAGAAAGAAAGTGCTTTATGGACACAGATCTATTGTCACCCCCCGCACAGTCACATTTTCACCTGCACACATAAACACACAGACACTCATCATATGCAACTCTGTAGCCATTCTCAATAGCATTCAGTCCACTTTAAGCCACCTGTCAAAACAGCCATTTAATTAGGTTAAGCTGTCTGGCTTTGTGAAACAGTTTTACTGTACTCTGTTGTCCTTGCTATAAAATTAATAGTTTGACCAACTTCTGAGGGGACAGGTTTTTGCACTTGTGAAAGTCAAATTAAAGCCACCTTTGTCAAACAGAATAATAATAATAGTAAAAAAAAAAAAAAAAAAAAAAAATCTTGGTGTCTGAAACTTTGAAAGCAACACTTCATTTATAATCTTTTTCTAATGCCAAAGTACAAACTACTTGAAGAAATGGAACTGCAGCTGCAAAGAAGCCGAGACTGTAACATGGAGCACACCTCACCCATGCAGTTCTTGGGGCAGTTGCAAGACAATGAAGCAATCAAATGACTTGCATGTCACTCTGCACAACCTATTTGCTGTCTAGTTCACTGAGGAAGAGGAAGAGTCTCTTCACTTTACTTTGATCTCTCTTACACTTAAGTAAGTCTTTTTCCTGTTACTATCAAGGTAACTTTGTGCTGGCCCTGTAAATCACAGGCTCCCTGAATACCAGCTTAGCAGAGAACTGAAAATACTCTGAAGATACCCATCTGTCAGAAAGACTTTTTTGGCAAGTGAAAACACTCAAATAAAGTGGATGTCTAAGAAAAGGGAAGTGTTGTTAGGCTGTGGTAACATCCTGATAATTTCTAAGGAGCACAGGTTCCTGCCTGCAGAGGTAGGCTGATTTCAGTGGGAGTAAAAATGTCCAGATTCTCATGTTGTTGATTCTCCCTTGATCTGCTTGAATTGTTTCAGGCTTGTGAGGTTGTAAAATATAGAAAGAGAAAATCTTCCATTTATTATTGTAGTTAGTACTGTTCTCACTTGTTAATTCAAGTGACAGCACTACATTGAAGGTCTATTTAGTACACAGGCTGAGTTCTTTAAACTTACAAAAAAATTAATATGATCCCTGAGGCTCTTACATCCTAATTAAGATGCAGTTATGAAAGACATGATCAAGTAAAGTTTACCTGACAGGGCATATGAGGATTGTAAAATTTTATTTTAGTTTTGAACTAACTAGTTAGCTATATGCATTAACTCCCAAGGGTATAATATTTATTTTATCTGAATGACAGCTTCTACAGTACATTAAAAATAAAATAAAGGAAATAAAAAAGAAAGAAGGATTATAATTAACAATAATTTATGTTCTGCTAGTTGTCCATGGTTGGCTTTTTTTTTCCTTTTTCTTGGAAAAAAAAAATCTTATTTTACAGGTTGGTTTGGTTTTCTACTGACAGAATAGTGGGCCATTTGGGATAAGATGAATTAACTAGGTTTTATCAATAACAAATTTCAAAATTACACTGCTCTCAAATGCTCAAGTCTGCACACAGACTATTCTACGGTGCACCTATTCTACAGCTACAACAAACTCAGGTGCGGCTCCAAATCTGCCTGGAAAGTTTAATATATGAAAGCTTGAAGTGCTTGTAGCTTCTATTTCAGCTTAAATATTGTCCATCTTCTGTACAGTTGTGAAATAAGCCACTTTTGATCAAACATCTTCTTTTTCTCTGTATTCCCTTTCACTGAGACTCTGAATTTATATTCTTCAGTATAAGCCAGCCTCAATCAGCAGTTTGAAATCTACCTTCCAAAGTCAACAGAAACTTGTTTTGAACTAGTCAGTAAGCCACACATTTATTCTTTCTTTTTAAATACTAAATTGCAACAGTTTTTACTTCTGCTAGCTTTTCCTCCAAGCTTCCTTCTCTTTATTCTTTTTCTCTGCAATTGCTGTTTTCTGTAAATTTATATGAGATGAGTGAAGTATGTCTTTATTTTCCAGGCTCATATTCCACTTCAATGTGTGGCTTTCTTGAAGTCCTTCTGTCTCTCCAATGTTGCTCTAGCTGAGCAGAAGCTGCGGTTTACCAAGAATGTTCTATGGAATGTGCAAACAGTGGCAACTACTGTTTCTATAAACTTAGCAGTTCTTTTTCCAATAACCAGAAAATGACATGCACATAATTATATATACTTTTAAATGCATAATTCTCCTTAGGTGATACCAATTTTCTGGATTCAAGCATAGCTTTTCTACACCAAGTTGGTCTCATTGCTTTTAGGCCTTTACTTGCTTATTTTGTTTGTTGTAGAATGGCTGAACTGTTTCTGCTTTACAGAGTACTTTTTATAGACTGTTATGCTAGGACTTCTCACTTAGTGGGTTGTTTGCTTGTTTGTTTGCAAAATATTAATTTTATTCAGTTTAATACAATAGATAACAAGCAATTTCAGGGGGAAAAAAACAAACCAAACCAAACCAAGAGAAAACACACTGCCCCTCATGCTCCTAAGCATATACTACTGCAGTTTTCCTTTGTGCCAGGTCTGTTGATACAGCTATGGGGCAGGTTGGTTTAGTGAGAGGATTGACAGAAAGACAAATATGAAAAATATTCTGGTACTTCTGTGGAGCAACATACCCTCAATGGCTTTGCTTCCTGTAAGTCTTTCTTAAATTCTGTGGTGATCTGTATACATTTTGTGTCAGAGATTTCCCTGTAGCATCATTTCCTGACAGCACAACCAAAGTGCCAATTGTGGTTCTCCTTGTCCTAACCTGTCAGGAGGACAAATGCTGAACATACTGGCCACAGTCGAGATGTCCTTCAGCTGTTCACCCTTTCTGCCTTGTCCTTCAGTATCTCTGTGTTCAGCACCCAAGATTTCACAACAAGCTTTTGGACTCCCATTCTCAGGTCATTTACTTTTGTTTTTAATTGTTGAAAATCAGAAGAAACAGCTCAACTTCTATTTTCTTGCTATTTTTTGACACACGCTGGTTTCAAAGCCAGCAATTTATTTCCAACATTGTCTTACTTGAGAGGTCTAATAAGTCCATCTTGCATTTAGATAAATGTTGGATTTTGGTCAGATTCCCCTCAGAAACTGAAAACTCTGCTGGAAACAATAAACAAGACATGGATTTGCTAGGATGCTTTTCTAATATACTCTATTATCAGCATCTCAATTCATCACACAAAGAGAGTGAACAAGAAGCCATGTGCTGCAGGCGTTTCCTGTTCTGGATTTTGATAAGGACAATGCAATACTTACTTGACGGTGCATGAATATAAACTAGTAGTTAGATTTAATATAGCTGAATTTATGAGACCAAGCAATCTAGCCTGTGCCTGAGCTACAGACTGAAAGCCATTTTCATTGCATCTTCTCTTCACTTGCCCAAACCATCAGTCCAGTGGTACATAACCTCTTTATTTTGTAAAAATTCTGTGCTGGGTGGTATGCTAACTCAATATCTTATTCCTATGATTTTCTTATATCCTGTCAGCTGTAGCACTACTGCTGCTAAAGTTTGAATTTTTTGCTGGATCATGGTGTGATTGTTAATGCTTGTTCTTTATCAAAAGTGTAATGGATGTGAAGAGTAATTGCATAGAGTTAAAAGGGGTTAATTGGGCACACCAGCTTCTCTGCAGGTCATCTGCTTGGCTGTAAAATCCAGTGACACTGCAAAAACACATCTTCTTATTAAAAATATGATGTCTCTATATGACATTCAAAGGACACTGGCATTATTTTAACAGGTAACACACTGTGCTAGTCCATTATTAGTGTTATGCATAAATTTATATAAATATCCACAAAGTTCTCAATTAATTTTGTTAGGCATTCTTTTATCACAGTGAAAGACAGAAAGAGAAAAAAAGTTTGCTTTCAGAACATATGGCATATATTTTATAAGTCAGTAAATGTAATGGAAAAAAAAAAAAAAACTGAATGTGCCTGAAAAAAAATGGGGGAAGAAAGAGAGAGAGGTAATTCCTATGAATTTGTTTGATTATCTGCTGCTAATGCATTCAGGTCTTTGTATGGATAATTCTCAAGTATTGCGACTGATGGTGAAGAAACAGATGCCAAAAATCCTTATTTCAGTGCAAAAAGTGCCATGCAGAAAAAGCAGCTGACATTACTAGACTTTCTGTGGCACTCCCATGGGTGAACAACTACAGTGAGAGTGGCAGAACTCAGACTGACTGATGGTTATATGGTAAGATAAAGTTCCATCTTCAATGTCTCTCAGAAAAAGAAAGGATTTACTACCTAAAGATCTTTAAGAGTTGTATTGGCTTTAAGGGATCAAAATACTTCCCCTTCTTAGTTGTACAAAAAGGATGTCTATTTTATTAAGTTTATAAACAATGCCACATATGGTTCTTTGGGGAAGGAGGAATGAGACTGATTTCTGCATGCATATGGGTAAGCAGTTGAGCTGTTTGTTTATTCCCATATTCATTGTCCCACCTGACATCTCACCAGATGAAAAAGGTACCAATAATACTCACAAGATAAAATGTGACTCAAGACAATGGATGTATACAGAAGGCAAGACTACATCCTCTATCCATGTTAAAAAAGCTTTTAAATGTAGATACAAAACTGCTGTCTTTGTTCATTAATTCTGCACTAGTGTAATTTAATTACTCACTGCAGTCTTCTACTGTTTGATACTCTTCAGCGGGACAAACCAAGTTGATTAATCTGCTTCTATCACATTTTCAACCACATGTTCTTACAAAAGTGCCCCTTTCTGTTTTGATAACACTTCTACAGAGGGATTTGAACGAAAGTACACGCTGACAAAGTTTTGTTAATGCAAATTTCATTGACGTAAGCAAAGCCTTGGTAACTCAGGATATTTAGTTCCATTCAAAAAAAAAAAAAAATCAGTCTGTGGGCATTTCATAAAGCAGTTTAAAATATTTTGAAATTAAAAAGGCTGAGCACATTGACATTACATATGCTGTATTTCACTTTTTTGTTGGTTGTTTTTTGAGGGGATTTTTTGGGTTTTGTTGTTTGGTTTGGTTTGGTTTTAGTTTTTTGTCTTTTTTTTCTTTTTTTTTTTAGCAAATCATGAAATAGACAGTAATTCTTTGAAGGAAACCCTTTTTGCTTCACTGTGTGCTAGATTGTATTGTTGCCTTAGGGTTTTCAGGAATTTGTAGATTTTTATACTTCTAGGTAGTTTCTCACATATAGCATAGCTTGTAACCTCTAACCCTGTGTTAGCTG
>JAWWMO010000174.1:44675501-44727968 GCA_035047845.1 Dendrocincla fuliginosa | reverse complement strand
AGGAAGGAAGGAAGGAAGGAAGGAAGGAAGGAAGGAAGGAAGGAAGGAAGGAAGGAAGGAAGGAAGGAAGGAAGGAATGGAGAGAAGAAGAGTTGTCTAACTTGCATCTGTGGACAAAGTGCATTCTGCAAAGTGAAGGAAACTGGATCCCTCATACCCAGTGAACTCATGTATAAAGTGACTTATGTTAAAGAAGAAGTTTCATCCCGCTCTACATTTTCATAAACTATTTTGGTTATGCAGAAAACTAAAAATCCTGTAACTGATATAGCTCCTTTTTCCTAATTAACTATTTAACTAAAAACCATCTGCTATTCTGCCATATGCAATTAGCTCATTCTTCAGATTTTCATTTCAAATTACTTGTTATGATATTTAAAAGACCCTTGCTGTAGGGGGAAAGGAAATTAATCCAAGTTCCATTGTTTCTTGCTGCATAAAACTAAATCCTGTGCTTCTTCCTCCCTCCTCTGGGAATTCCTGTGGTGCAGTACAAAGCATGCATTAAAGTAGAGATGTTTTAATGGACCATTAGCTTTTTTTTTCTGGAGGCTTCAGCAAAGGAAATATTTTGCTTTGGTCACTGGTGAGCACAAAACATATTAAGGGATATGACACAAAAGTTTTTATATCCAAATTATTCTGCACTTCTACAAAATCCAGTGCAGAGAAGCTTAAAATGAGAAGCTAGAAAGGGACTAACTTAGGCAGCCTGGTATTTAGAGCTTTGGCCTTCATCAAAGACAGAAGAAAGCTCAAGTTGCAGTCTTAATTCAGACCATTAAAGTGACTTAGGATCCCCCCTGGTTGCCAGGTGTTCTATAGAAACTGTCTTGTGTTTTTTTGTGGATGCTTTCCCTCTTTCTCCTTGTTCTTTAAAAACTGAGCAAGTAGAAATAGATTGTCTTATTCCATAACTTCAAATAACTTGCGATATTAAAAAAAATTATCTCCATACAAGAATAAAGCCTTACCCACTGCTAGCTATATGACATTCATCATTGGTACCATCACACTGAGTCATTGTCATCACTGAACAGAGGTATAGAAATACCATATATATATACCAGCAGCTAGCTGGTGTAACCACTAAAAGTATAAAAGAAGGAATAGGAAAGAAAAGCATCTAGAAATGATGTGTAGAGAACTAATTATCAGGGATGTTCTTGACAAATGATAATTCCAGCTGAAGCGAAGTAGAGGATTAAAATAATCCTGTTTGTTTGCTCATAGATTTTTTAACTATTTTGTATGCTGAATGCAGGGAATGAACATCACAGCTTTTGGCAAGTCTGCAATGCTCTGTCGTCTTTCTTCCTCACATATGTGTCCTTGTCCTGTTTGAAGGAATCTATTTGACATATTGAATCAAATAAAAATCCATACATAGTCTTTCTAGGCAAAATAGACAAATATGAGAAGGGAGGAAGGGAAACAATAATAAAAAGAAACAGCCTAAATCTAAGAGTATTTCAAACCTTATTTCTCTGTCTGCATGTACATGTGATAATCAATAAAGCACATGTAAATAAGGGAAGGTAGTGAGACAATAAACTGCAATTTTGTAAGCCAGGATACTGGATATTAGAGTAGAGTGAAAGTAATGATAAAGCTTTGGGTGGGGCAGTCATAATTAAAGACTCTCATTTCTCTTTCATCTCAGCTCCTGCTATAAAATGCAGTGAAATAGACCTTGAAAATTGTAAAGCTGATTGGTAAAGCTGAATTGGCTTGGAGAAGATGAATACTGTGGCTATTGCTGCTCACTCTTGCTTTCTCATATTCTATCTTGAGCACTCACTGAGTCCTTATTTGGAATGCAAGAAAAAAAATTTCTCAGCTAGCATGACATTATATTTTTTACCACCATTTTTGACACTTTAATGGCCTGTGATCACAGTGGAATTTTCTCCATAAAGTGGTACCATCTCCACATGACTAAACCAAAGCTTTAAAACAGGCTTTGGAAGAAAAGAAGGTAAACGTGCCTGACCACAGCCTTGAATCAGGAAGGAAGGTGACCTAAGACTGCCAAGCAAGGGGAACAGGTGGAAGGGGAAAAGACTCCCAACAGGAGTATAAATTACCTTGTTCATGTTCTTTTAAATAGTTTGTGTGACCTCTAGTGGCCTTTGCTGCCTGCTGTGTCCCTCTGCCTTCAATTTGTGGAAGCCACCTGGACCTACTCATGCAGCAGCACATTCACATGGATGTTAGCTACTTCTAGGGTTCTGCTGTGGAAGCACAAGTCAGCCAGGGGATAGGGAGAGATACGTCCACAGATTTGCTTAAATAAACAAAGGGGAAAATCTTTTTAATTGAAATAAACATGTATATTTCTGCTTCCCCCTCAAAGATTCTCTCCCAAGATGGAACCACAGAACAGTTCAGGTTGGCCTAGCCTAATCTCCTGTTCAAAGAAGGGTCATGTAGGGTGGGTTTTTCAGGTCTTCATGCAGTTTGGTTTTCAATATGTCAAAGGATGGAGACTCCACAGCCTGTCTGTACAATCTGTTTTACTGCTCAGTCACACTCATAGGAAAAACTCCACTCTTTTAAAGTTTAAATGGAATTTTTTGTACTTTTTTGTACAGTTTATTCCAGTTGCTTCCTGTTCTCTCACTGAATTTCACTGACAAGACCTAATGCATATTTTTATTAAGAATGTGAAGAACATATGACATACACAGGAGAGACAGATTAAAATAAGAGATTTAAAGACTACACAAACTTTTACATAGTGGACTTTTCCTCCTTTCTTTCTCTTACCCCAGCAATGTTGAGGGCCTCTGAGCTACAGCACACTCCACACAGTCCTCTCTCTGTGCTTTGTTTTACTTGGCTATGAATTGGCTCCCTACTGCTCTCAGGAGCCTCCTCCTTTCTGTTCCTCTGGGTGCTCCCCACTTGCATTTTCCTCTTTCCCTGCTGACCCATCATGTTCTCTGTGACATCTCTTACTTCCACAAGCATAAACTCACCCTCCATCTCCAAAAGTGAGCCAGAATTTTGCAGCAGAGAGGATTCAAACAGGTGATCTTCTTCCCTGCTCTTCAGTCACATTTTTTAATGGATCACAATATAAATAGTGTAGCATTAGCAGGAGAAGAACAAATAAACCTTATATCACTGCTGTGTTTGCTGTTAGATATGGTTGATAAACATTATTGTTAGTTATCCAGTATACTGGTGTGCTTAGGTTAAGATGGGAGTTTTTCCAAAGCTCCCAGTGAAAAAGGTGTATTAATCCAAATGAGAACAGTTTCTTTTACAAGGTTAGTATTGCATTATGATGTGAGCAACAGATGGTGGGAATACTTGTACAGTAAGGTATACACAGACAGATGATGCAATGAAGGTATATCCTTCATTGCTTGTTCTAGAATATTTTATGTTATAGTTTAGATGCTAATAGATTTAGCTTTGTAGCTTTCTTGCACTGCATATCATTGTCTTGTCCTATTTCACAAAGAATTGAGTCAAAGACAATAATAAAGATCATTAAACATTATGACATCAATACATTATGCACACTAATTCTAGATTTTATACCACAGTAATGGTTTGAATTACTTGGTTAAATCAACACAGAAAATATGCAAAAGAAACAGGATGATATTCCAGCATTTCTACTTTTTTTTCTTTTTTACATTTTATGCTTTTTTTTGCTCACAGAGTCTGCTGTGCTAATGAAAAAATGAATTATACAATCCCCCAATGTATATGAGTATGTCACCAACCTCAGTTAAATTTAAATAATGACAATGACAGCGAGAATAGTATCACTTTAAAACATCAGCAGCAAAACTTAGATGAATTTGATTTTCTCATACGTATGATTAGGAGCATTTCCTGTATGCAACAGCTCATCTGAAAGTAGGAAGCCTTTTGCAATCACATAAAATTTATTTTAAAACAATCAAAGAAAAGTTATTTTAAAACAATCAAAAAAAAAATTAAAACAAACAAACAAATAAGCAAACAAAAAAACCCAACCCTCAACCAATCTGAAAGTCATCCTAATCATCAAAATATATTTCAAATCACCTGACTTTTATCTAGCCTGGACATTTTTCAACCTCAAGGGATAATATTTACAACCTTTGTGCCTTTTGATTTCATTAAGTGATGTGATTGAATTCTAAGACTCAGGTATGTGTGGAGAGATGGCAGGAACTGAGATGCTATTGCTCAGGCTGAGCAGATGGGATAGTTTGTTCTGGGAAGAAGAAGCTGATCTTTCTTGTTAGTTATGTTCTCACTGTGTTGCAATTAAATAAACATGTTAAATATACACATGTGGTTTTGTGGGTTTTGGAGGTTATTTCTTCCTAAAGGAAAATGCTGACTCCTCACCTGTTTCTGAGAGAGAAGCTACAATCTACTGTTAACATAGTTTTTATCTCTGCTAAGCAATGAAGATAGTTTATAAATGGAATCTCTGCCATAAGGTAAGCAAAGATAATCGACTTGATTTGTACATAGCATATGGGCCTTTGTATCAAATTTATCTCCCATTTTATTTCCTGGATTTGCCTAAGGCTTGTGTTCTGTTTGTATAGGGTTTGATGCAAAAATGAATTGTAAAAACATCTCTTCAAATTGTGCATTGCCTTTGTTATTATCAAAGTGTCATTCAGACATCTGCATAATTATCCCACAATATAATCTCAAGAAAGACAAAACTAACACAGTTCTATCCAATTATTTTGTTAATTCTATACTGTGGAAGTTTAGCATCTGCATTTAATGAAAATATGTTATTAATGAAAATATGCAGTTTAAAACCAGCTTCTGAAATTTAAACACTTATCTAGAGGAACATTTTCTGTTGCTATACAAGCACTAAGCATGCAGCTTGGATCATGCTGAGTTTTTTTAAATTGTACTTTTTAAGACAAAAAAAAAAAGTTTAATTAGTATAGTTCAAAGAGCTCTACAAAATAGCTTAGTGAGTCTACTTTCTGTCTAATGGGTTTGAGACTTGCCAACATCCAAACCTTTGATTCCAAAAATTCATCAAGCTGTTTCTAGCTCTGAAAGGACCAAAACTCTCTCAGGAAGGAGTCTATGTTTTTGGAAGTTAGAACACAATCTCCTGTGAGACTGCTGTACTTTAAAGAACAGAATTTGCCCTTCCTTGCTTTGTGTATCAAAGAACTTTGGCATATGGCTCAGCATTTTCAAATGGATTCAGTTCTGTGTTGGGTTTAAGTCCTAACATGACCAATAATAACTAGTAATAACTCTTATGTGCTAGTGCATCTACATCCACAACAGTTTTAATGCTGAAGTCATGGCCCACATGGTTGTCTGATATTATGTCTCTAACAGAACTTAAAACTGACAGTTGGGAATAGGTGATGTGTCCATTTGAATCCTCTCTCAGACTGAAAGAGAATGAGTTAGATTAAACTATTTTCAAGATTTTATATTTTTTTTTGCCTTTAAAATGGACAAAATAAATTCATATAATCAAGCACAGCAGTTCAGTTCCAGAATTTTGTTTTCTTTATGAAATCTTAGTTTTAATAAAGTTGATTAGGACGTAATACAAAATTCCTTGTTGACTTCCAAGGGATGAGCATTTCACACCAGCATTTTACAGTGTCAGAATTTGCCAGATAAATGAAACTTTTTTTTTTTTAATCACAAAATAAGCTAACTGTCTGCTTTCACAGTTCCTGCGTGGAACTGCTTCAGAAATTTGTGTCTGAATGCAGACTATGATTTATAGTTCTTGCCATAAATAAGGCAACATATCCACAAAACTATGTTTTTTGCCCTTTCAGATCAGTAGAGCTTGAATGACAAACCCCTCTACCAGTCCTGTAGAAATATCAAAAACGCCATATCTCTTATAAATAAAGGGTCTGTATTTTATACTTTGCCTAGGGGGAGATTTTGTCCTTCTGTTTTTAGATGCCAGATGACTAAATGAAATAAAAGTCAGAGTTGGGTTCTGACAGAAAAAAAAAAAATAGTTAAGATCTTGCAAATTTTCATCGTACCTACTTCCACAATGCAGTGAGTAAACAACAGAGTGCCATCTCCCATGCCCATTTCTAATGAGTGTCACAAAGAAACCATGCTCCATTAACTCGTTAGAAGATTTAAAAATGGACAGCTGAAGGGGCACAGGGTCCTCTCATCCCATCTGATCTCTGCCTCCAGAGGCAATGGTGCCACAGTGGTTTCCTGCAGGTATATCACAGAAGGGGGCAAGGAAGTTTTACTAAACATGTAGTTGTCAGTACTGTCTGATTCTATCTGGTTCCAGTTCCCCCAGATGCTAAGAGGCATGTTCAAGTTGAGTTCTCAATATTCAGATGAGACCTAAAGCTAAAATCTAGGATATTTACACTAATTTTAAAAGTCATGACCCTCAGGTATCTGTGAAAGGACACTAACGTAGAAAAAAAAATAATGAAAATTCCCCTTGAAAATGCCCTACAAGCATGCTGTAGATGCTATAAGTCTTATTAAAATGATTCTTTTCCACACATTTGAAACTGCAAAGTGGCAAAGGATAATTTGAGGAAAGTAGAACAATCAGTTTAGTTTCAATTAATTTGAATAGGTCAGCAAACAGATTTGTAAGGACTTGGGGAAAATCTGATGATGAATATGGGACAACTTTGACCATAAAGCACAAACAGAAACAAGTCAATCTCATTTCTATGATATGAAGCAGCAGAAGTCATACAGTTTGTTTTCTGTGAAGCTTTTGTCTCATATGACATTTTTATAAATAAATTAGGGACATATAAGTGACTCTACAGGAGATGGAAAAGTAGTTCCATGCTGAGAGTTATCAATAACTGAAAGACAGGATGTCATCCAGAGGGATCTGGGCAAGCTCAAGAAGTGGGTGCAAGAGAGTCTCATGCAGTTTAACAAGACCAAGTGCAAGGTGCTGCACCAGGGTTGGGGCAACCCCTCATATCAGCATGGTCTGGGGGATGACAGATTGAGAGCAGATCTGCTGAGAAGGACTTGAGTGTGCTTGTGAATGAGGCTGGACATGACCTGGCAATGTGCACTTGCAGTCCCGTATCCTGGGTTGCATCCAAAGAGTGCAGCCAGCAGGTAAAAGGAAGGGATTTTGCCCGTCTGCTCTGGTGAGACCTCACCTGGAGTGCTGCATTCCCAATATAGGAAGGACACTGACCTTATGGTGGAAGTCCAGAAGAGGGCCACCAAGCTGATCAGAGGAATGGAGCACCTCTCCTATGGGGAAAGGCTGAGAGAATTAGGACTGTTCAGCCTGGAAAAGAGAAGGCTTCAAGGCTAACTGTGGCCTTCCAGTATCTGAACAGAAATTACCAGAAAATTACAGGAGAGAGTATTTACAAGAGCATGCAGTGACAGGACAACAGGAAATGGCTTCAAATTGAAAGTGAGTAGGTTTAGATTAGGTATTAGAAAATATTTTTTTACTCTGAGGGTGGTGAGGCACTGGAATAGGTTGCACAGAGAAGCTGTGGATGCCCCAGCCCTGGAAGTGTTCAAGGCCAGGTTGGATGGGGCTCTGAGCAACATGGCCTAGTGGAAGATGCTCTTGACTATGACAGAGGGGTTGGAACCAGGTGATCTTCAGGACCCTCTTCGAACCCAAACCATTCTATGATCTTACAAACTTACAAAGCTCAAAGAGGGGTGAAGTGGCAGAATGGGAACTTTCATTAATGCAGTAATGTTTCATGTTCATATTCATGACACACCAAGAAGAGTGTAGTTTAGAAGGCTCAGAAGATGGGAGTTCAGAAACTTATTACAAATAATAGAATTTTTGAACTGAGCATCAAAATGAGTTTTCAGAATAAACAGATAAAATGAACATTAATAAATAGCCAAGACATGCAATATTAACTTATGAGTCCTAAAGGGACTGAGAAATTAAATTTCTGAAGGATAGTAAAAAATCTAATAATTTTGAAAGACATTTCACAGAGAAAAATACACAAAATTTAGAAAGGTGTTACCAGGGACATACACAACTAAGGACCAACATATCTGACTTTCATGCTGGAGAATAAAGTAGAAAAATAAATAGAATTAATAGTCAATATAATGACTATTAATGGGAATGTGTGCCCATGAATGACTATTCAGGGGAAGGTCAGTATAATTTCTAAAAATGAAATTTTGGGTCTCACAGAGCCACCAGAAGTCTTTCAATGACCACTTAACATATGGATAAAGCATGATAAGAGGATGCTATCACAAGGTGAATAGGAATCAGTTTTGCAATGCTGCATTGTGAAAAGGATCATGCCAAACTTTGGCAACAGCTGTAAGACCAACATAACTCTCATTTCCTTAGCACTGGCTGCACTTCAATAGTATATGTAGCTTTGTTGCAATGCACTTAAAAAAAGAAAACAAGAACGAAAGAAACAAACTGCTTGGACAGATTCATTAGGAAAGAAGAGAAAGAAAAGATCCTATAAGGATGAACAGCAATGATCTGACCTTGCTTAGTCAAGACATGACAGAGGTTAGAAAAAACTAGTAGTTCTTAAAATCAAAGGGGTCATGTAGAAACATGCAATAAATGCTATTTAATTCTCCATGTTCAGGGCTAGTAGGATAAGTAATAATGTATTTAAATGTCAGCAAGTGTTAGACAAGATGTTGGAAAACTACTAACTAAACTCCAAATGCAGTTCCTCAGGATATGGTATTTATCCCTAAATATAAAGTGTTGGAAAAACATCTGTCTGCAATGTCATCAGGTAGAAGAGAGAGAAGGATTATAGGGTTTAGAATATCCTTCTTAGACTAATTTTCTACGATTCAATAATTATATCCTCATGTTTTCAGTTCTGTTTCAGAACTTTTAATCGAAGTACCTAACTTCAGTAGTTTTACAATAGTTCAATTATGACTTCAATTATAATATTTCCAACAAATTACCTCTGTTTTTTCATGGGAGAGCACAGCTCCAGTGCTTCTTGGGAGCTGCTAAAATATTCCTCACAGAGTAGTTTAGGCAGCATTTATCCCAAGCCATCATCATTTTAAAGTGTTGATTAATGTCTTGCCTGATCTCAGTTAAGAGCTGGTAATGAATGACAGGCATTTTTCCAACTATAACCCCAAATTAAGTATGTTTTTCAATCTGCAATTTAGTATCAGATTTAAGGCTTCTTATGTGGAGATGTTTTACATTGGAATGTACACATTTAGAAATCAAATGAGGAATAAAGCACTCTACTACTAAAAGAATTCAAGAGATGTTAACAGGAAATTCTACAACAGGTGACTTTTCACCTCCAAAGAATTAAAAAAAAAAAAAACACAACAAACAAAGAAACAAAAAAAAAAACCAAAACCAAAACACCTAACCAACCAACCCAACAAAACTCCTGCAAAACAAAAAAAAAAACAGACCCCAGGACTGTAATTTAACAGGAAGAATGTCAGAAGTATCCCCAGATCCTTATAGGTGAACATGCTTTGAGGAGAGAAAATTCTTTTTTAAGGAACGACTTGTGGAATCCCAAGAAATTATGGATTTGAAGAGTTCCTAGGGGAAGACTTACACTAACAAAAACAAAATAATAATAGTCTCCAGCTGAATACCGGCAATAGACAGAAAAATCTGATGTTAGTACAATTTAGTCAAGTAGTTACTAAAGTAGAGGTAAATTTGTTACCTCTCTTTTACAAGTTACCTATAACATTGTATAATGTATATAGGTTTATATATGTTTATATATATATGTTTACATATATATATGTTTATATATGTTATATATATATGTTTATATATGTTTTTATGTTTAAAGGTTTAAATACTTTTTATTTGCATTTCCCATAACCTGGTTCAGATTGTGGACATTAAAACACATATAGTTAAGAGAAATTATTTTAAACCAACCTATGTGGTGATCCTTAAAATTGTTTTATCAAGTTCACAACTTGCCTAAATACAGACGCAAGAAATTCCAAAGGTAAAAAATCTATTCTTTAAGCAGCATAGATAAGAGGTTATATCAGGAGACTAAGAGAGAAAGAAGTATATTTCAGTAGTAACAGTGTGTCACTGTTTTGAAGAGTACAGCTGAAGCCTGCAGGTCCCAAAGGAATTGTTCAACAGTGCTGCAGCCAAGGTATTTTCTGTTCCTACTGCCTGGTCACTTGAATCTTAGTCTATCACTTCACTGAACAGGTAGGAGAAAAAGAGTAAGGTTCAATCAGTACATTTTTGCTGGAGAGTAAAAGATAAGATAGTACAAGGAATTTGCAAAATAAAAAATCCTCTGCCTGACTAAGGAATGCTTTACCCAAGAGAATGGTCACAGCCAGAGCTGTGGCTGCACAGAGAGAAACAACTGGTTGCTTTGGTGACAACTAAGCAAGATACAGTATATCTGTTGAGAACATAAATACAGAATATAGGACTGTGAGGGAGAATAAAAAGCCAGAAGAGACAAAAGTTTTTATATCCAAGAATACACCAAGGGTTATTAAGACAATGGAACTGGAGGAACCGTCTGAGGAAAAGCAAAAATTTACCCTTGAGTGGGAGGTGGGAGGACTCTCACAAGCGGGAGTTACTACTTATTTGCAAGCACCCTGACTGAAATTATGATTCTTTTTCCATGATAAACATGGAATGGCTAAAACTAGAGAAGTTGTGGATGACAGCACAGATAGAACTACCACTGCCAGTAAGTTGAAAGTATTCAAGGACTAGGACCCACTCACTGGCAGAAATTCTGGGAAGTCAGAGGAGTTATGGTGTGGAAATCTGCCTTGTAGATCATAGTGCAGCCTATAGGACGGGTGGGATGGACCACCACACACCACGAGAAGATTTTACATGTCAGAAAAGAAAGTCTATGAAGAAGACCTTGTCCTAATATCCCATGCAGGCATAAAGTAAAAAAGAAATGGCTCACAGAAAAAAATATTCCATACAGAGAGATACCACAAAGATGAGGGGCTTTGTCAGAGACAGACCTATAGTTTGTTAGACACACACTGTACACTGTACTTTTACAGCAAGCACATTAAAATTTTCATTAAATGAAAATCTTCTTCCTCATCCTAGCAGGCATGGTGAAATAAGACTGCTGCA
The DNA here is from genome assembly GCA_035047845.1 of Dendrocincla fuliginosa. Classification (NCBI taxonomy): domain Eukaryota; kingdom Metazoa; phylum Chordata; class Aves; order Passeriformes; family Dendrocolaptidae; genus Dendrocincla; species Dendrocincla fuliginosa. The sequence continues at coordinate 44,716,879 of JAWWMO010000174.1, read as the reverse complement.
TCTTCTGTGACCAGACATCAAAATCTGAAAAGAATATTTTCTTCCAGGGAAGTCTTACCAAGTTACTCTCTCAGACCATCCAGAAGCCACTTTGAATGGTCTCTATGATCATTATGAGTGCCCTTACAGATCAGGCTAGATGAGGCAAAATACCCTGCCTGTAGTCCTGACATTTTGCTACTTAATATCTTAAAGCAAGTTCTTTGCCCTTCCAGATAACAATCGAAAAAATAACTTTTATGATCTTTTAAAGAATTACAGAATGATATTTGTCTCCTATTGTCCATAATTAAATTATTTAATATACATTTTCATCAAAATGCTTAAGGCGAAATTGCAAGCAAAAAGATTTCAATGGCAGCATAGTACTACCTCATTTGCTCCAGGCTACTGCAAGGCACTTCAGGAATCTGTATGGTTCATCACTTTATACACCCTTTCAGAGAGATAAAACATAAATCGTCACGTCTCAATGGATACTTTTTGTGAAGCAGCACTAGAATGAAGGAGGAACTTCATATATTCAGTGTTATGTGGTGATTTAAAATCCACATTACATTTGATGCAATAATATGTGATCAAAGGCCAAAGGGCCTGGAAGATGTAGTACAGCCAGAAGAGTTTCAAGAGTTCTTTTGAAGTGGAGGACTCAGTCCTACCCTTAATCCTTGAAAATTTGCTTTAAGATGCAAATTCTTCCGGGGGAAAGCCTTTAAGGAAATGAACAGGCTAATTAATCTACTTACAATGACAGGAAATGACACAGTCAGGCTTTACTACAAACTGTGCACAATAATAATTTGAAAGTCTGTTACAGATGTAAAGAGGTTATAAACATAGTTTGTAGGAAAGAGGAGGCATCCCCAAACCCTCTTCTGTCACGATATAATAACCAGCAATGAAAGGAAACTCACTCAAGAACGTAAATCTGCTTGGGGCGGTGCTCTTTCTACAACGGCACATTTTGCAAAATCAATAGAAAAGTGTTTCTGATAAAATTGCAGGCTATGATGAAGATCCTATCAGCCAAAGCTGCAGCCAGTAATTTGAAGTCAGGGAGTTTTGAGCATTGGAAATAAGGACTGAGGCAAAATTAAGTAGCCCCTGAGACACTGTAAAAACATTTTGAAAATGCATTTTCCATATGACTTGGCAACAGCTTAGCACAATGATAATTTTTCACTTGCTTTATTCAAGGGGTTTCGAGTAAAATTTGCTGGTAACTTTGAACTGATTCCCCCATGCCAACCAAACACCCTTTGGGTTTCATCAGTTTATATTGAGAGATTCTGCTTAAAATGTTCAAATCTGCATTCACCATAGACACCTGGGGAGATCAAGACACTTATCTCCTGGTCTGTCCAGGGCAGAACTTACATTTCAGAAACCAACCAGAGAGACTATCTTGGTGACAATCATTTACAGAAGCAGCTACAAAGAATACACAGAACTTGTTGGAGTTGTCCCTGTAAAATTGGAACCTGGTTATTACCAGAACCTGTGTGTCTGAGGCATTCACAGTTAATCACTTGGGCCACCAGACAAAATGCCTTCTTAGTTCCCAAGCAAAAGGCACAGTGGATTGGGCAAAAATCTGAAAGGCAAAAATCAATGACTAAGAAAATTCTATGGACTGTGGAACCATGCTGGGGAGTGTGAATACTGGAGGCATGACATAGAAACCTCTTCTTGTTACTCATTTTTTTATAAAACTTTATTGCTAGAATATTTTTTTGCCAAAATAAATGTGGAATTTACCTTACATAACTGTAGTAACAAATAAAGTTGTGAAAGTAGGACAGTGAAGTAAGATCAGAATCGAAAGATGTTGTTGTGGGATTGATTTTTTTTTTTTTTGTCAGACTTCCTTAGATATTTTTGTGGATTGATGCAAATTAAAAGTTTCAGCATCCCATCTTCATTTAAGATGCATCAAAGTGCTGAAATTCATGCATGTCCTTTGAGACCAGAATTTATTTTTTCTCCACATTCCTAGGCTTTCCTTCAGTGGAATGAATTCTTATTAACAAGAAAATCAGTATTGTATTGTCTTCTGAAAATCGTTTGGTTTTATAAATCTTTTATCACCAATGGCATAACTGACAATTTTGGTGTTTTGCCATTTTTAAAAAATAGAACCAAGCAAAATCATGCAATTTACATGATATCTCTTCCCTAAATATGTAATTGTCTGTGCAAAAAGGTTTAAATATCAGACTGACTACCAAATATTTCACAGGAAAACAAATATCAGAAAAAATTAAAATTTTCATTATTTTTGTACTTAGGTTTGATATTTATTGATTCATAGGTGTTTCCAGCTACAGACTTGGTAACATTTCACTGAATCAGCTCAAGATGCTCCAAGCCTCCTGACGTGCTATGGCAGATATAAATTGCAATTTAATTCCTTAGAAATTGTTAAATAAAAATAACATAATGATTTGTTTGTATTTTAGAAGTGCTGTTATTAGTTTGAAGTTTAAATAATTCAGAATATACAAAAGTAAACATATTCTGGAGTACAGAAAAATAGGTCAACATTCATTACTGTATTATATAGTATAATAAGCAGGCTTACAGTAAAGCCTCAAATCAACCTCTGTTGAGAGCCCCCTCAACACCCAGGTTAATTAAAATCTACATTTCAATCTTACCATTTAGGGCACATATGTTTTCTTTAGCTTGTCTCAAAGTATAGGCTCCAAAATTACTTTGCAAAGACATCTTTTTTTTAACACAAAGAGCCTTCATAAATGTTGTCTGTTTGCTAATATTTTAACAGGAGAATGAAGTGATGCACTGGGTGAATTGCATCCTCTTATTCTCCTTTTATTCTTCTTATCCTTTCTGGCTTGAAAATTTTCAGACTTTATTTCTAAGTGAGGCTTACACAATCACACTGTTTTATCTAACATGTAGCACTGCTGTTAGCACAACTAGTTTAATTTTCTTCCTCTTTTATCATAGCAATACCCTGATATTTCATTCCCTATTCAGTTGGCCTAGTGCAATTCCTTAGATGATTTTCTTGCAGTATCACATCACCATTTTTTGACTGCTTTATTTAGAACACATAAACATTTTGCCCTCTGTCTGCCTGTCAGATTGTCAGCCACATCTGTTTGTGTTGTTTTGCTGCTTTGTGTTTGTTTCATTTTAATTTTTTGGTTGTTTTTAACAAGCAGTAAAATTAAAAGGCCTCAGAGATAGCCAGATGCTGGAAAATGTGTGAAAATTGGTAGTGGGGGAAATTGCAAAGACTCTGGAAATGCCTGTCCTCTGGGAAAGCTTGATAGAACTCAAGCACTGGCTTGTCACTGCATCACTGCTTTCTCAGTTACCTCCAGCATCTTTTGCCTATTAACCAGCTAGATTAAAATTTAAATGGTGGTAAATAATATGGAAAGAGCTAAAAGTGCTATGCAGTCAAAACAGATATTTGCTCTAGAGGTGAAAACTGAACGAACAAAAAGAAGGAACAAAGTGGAAGCAGACATGAGAAAAGGGGACGGAATAGTGGAGAAGGATATAGGACATGCTAAATAAATTCATGGCATGTCAGCTTCATCACTTGGTCATGCGGCAACTTCATCATGGAGAGAGGACCCTGTCTGGGAACTTTTCAGCAGCTTGCAACTTATTTTGGGGAAGAATTGTGTGCTATGTTCTCTTAAAGATTTTAATTAGAATTAATGAAAAGAAGTGACAAAGAAAAGGGGAAAAGGAGAGAACAAAAGTATGAAGAGAAACAGATACCGACTTGTAATACTTCTCTATATTTGAAATACTATGCCTTCCACATATAACTGTGTGAACATTAAGCATAAGGGAAAGTATGGAAGTATCAAAGGGAAAACTTTGTTAATAAACAGATTTTTTCTTTAAGAAAATCAAAACAGCTAAAATAGCTAACATTTAGATACAGGAACATGGCTGAGAAATACTTAAGACTAAGTAAAACTTTATAAAATAAACCATAAAAAAAAATCCTTGTCAGATAAATTGACAAAATTATCTAATGCTGTTTACAATCATATTTGGATGGATGGGAAGGGCACAGAACTGTGACTAGAACACATTTTTTCACCAGTTAAAAAAAAGAATTCTGTCAGCTTAAAAAAAAAATATTTTTGTATCATGTCTGGGATAGAAAAACAAATGACATTCAAGAATAAAAAAGAAAAGGTGCACAGGGGACATCCAGTTGAGCAATGATCACAGGCAAAGTAGTATGTTCAGGAGCTTGTTTTTGCTATACTAAAATCCTGTTTTGAAAACAACCTCAAATTGTCTCATTTGATCATTTCAGGAATGTAAGCAAACTGGTAGGCTTTTCAATCAATTTATACTGGCTTTTTTTTTTTAGCATTTTTTTTAAAAAAATTCAATATATGGAATTTTACTGCTGAAGTACAAATATGCCTTCAATTATATTAGCTGTTTGAAAATTCAACAGAAAACAGTTATTATGGTAGTTTATTCATTTCAGCACTACATATTCAGTGATGGTTTATTTAACAGCAGAAAGTCTCTGAATACATAGCAAAAATGAAATCATGTTTTCTTTTGAGACAGGATTTCCCTCCTTTAAGAGAGGAAGATTTTTCATTATTGTAATTAGCCAAGTTAACCATCTGATAATCCTTACTTAGATTTAAAAAAAAAAAAGTCCATTATCCTACCATGAATTTATAAATGCATCAAGTAGCCACATTTTTCTGTAAGACAGATATAATTAGATGTCCACCAGACACGAAAGAGATAAGGGAAAGATTGTTTTTCAAAAAATAAGAAAATAAGAACTCAGAAGCAGACTGTATCATTTTAGGAAACCTACTAAGGATAAAAAAAATATAGAAGGTTCCCTGTACAACAGATACGCACTGAAGTATCCTATTTAAATATGATATAACTTCCTTTAATATCTGTTTAGTAATGCATTTGACTTTAAACTGGATTTCAGATCCTTATCCCTTTAGGTGAGTGAGGAATTGGCATGTAAAATACAACCACATAAATCTATGCTTCTTAGAGTAGTATTGAGTGATCTGGAATATCTATCCACTTAAGGATAAGCAGTGATGCCCTAAATTTTTCACTTAGAGAGCAATATGTTATATGAGACTTAATCAATTACTTTAAATGTTGGTAAGGATTCAGAATCTGTTCAGAAAAGAAAAATAAGCCAGAGCATAAGAATAACAATTTAGGAAAGTCTTATGAAGAATGTAATGTCATTAGAGAAGCTATCACACTGAGAAGGAAAGTGTCTTCTGAAGTGGAATGGAGAACTTGCAGATATTTCAAAAACAGGTTTTCTCTATCTAAGTTAAGACTGCTGACTCACTGCAGAAACTATTTCTTACTTTGTCATGGGTTCCCACAGTACATTCTCTTTCAGAAGGCTTTGCTTAGACTAAATCATTGACCTTAAATTGTAGAGCAGTAGTAACAGAAAGCTAAAAGAAAAAAAAAAGTTTCTTTAAACCCACACTTTTAATTATATCTTTAAGCATGTTAAGCAACTTTATATGTACTCCTACAACTAAGATAATGCCTTGTAATCTTTGGTAGATTCTTTCCCACAATAGTCCAGGTTCTAGTCTCTAAACTAGGTTACAGAGGATGTACAGGGACTTTATTACAGCATTTTTAACATGTGCACTATTTTTCCTAGCCTGTAGCTCAGTAATGCAGTATTTTCAATCCTAGAAACAGGCCACAGGATTTGTCCTTAGTTTATGAGGCCTCAGGACTATGGCTTGTCAAGCTTACTTTCTCTGACCTTGTTTCGATCTGCCTGGAACTTTGCTTTGACCTGGTTTAGCTGTAACAGTATTTTTCTCTCATAACCAGATGACCATGTTTAATTGGTTTTAATATGGCTTGTCTTCTCATGGTATATAACTTCTATATATTATTGTAAAAAGTAGCTGTTCTGTATAAAATATTTGTAACTCTAATGCAATGAAGCAATGGAGAGAATTACAGGCTCAGTATGTTGTCAGAGTCCTTGAGAATAGGAAGAACAGGAAGCAGCATAGAGGAATACTGATGTGGGATGAGAGCTAAATCGCAGCCTCACACTGGAAATTCCACAGCTATGAACAATTCATCAACAGTTAGTTAAAGAAATGCAGATGTCAACAACATTGAGGTTTGGGGGTTTAAGTGCATCTTATATAGCAAATTCAATATACTGTGGATTTGCAGAGCACTGAAGAAAAAGAAAGGTTTAAAAGACCACTAGCAAAAACCCAAAAGTTACCCCAGCAGATCCTGAAGTGAAGAAGAAACCAACAATTTCATCATAGCCTTCTCTGTGAACTAGTTTGGGTGCTAGTGATTTACCATATGCTACCCTAACAGATGGAAGGATCCCAAAAGGCAGTAGAAGGCAAGCACATCACCAGCAAAACAGCTAGCAGCTGGGATATGGGAAACACTTCTAACTGAATTGTTGTTTAGGGTTGTTTTGCCTTTTTTTTTTCTTCTCCCCCCCCCCCCCCGCCTTGATTTGGTTTAGGTTTTTTGGAATGTTGGTATCCTCTTCTATATGTTATTTTCTTAATTTTCTGTTATAGTTAGATGTTGGGTAGCTCTCTATTTAGACTGCTAGGATTTCATTTATATTAATAATGAATTCCTGGCTTTATATATAATGTTTGTTTCTCTTTTACCCATGTTTTTAAGCAGAAGTGTGGATATTGTGATGATATAATTCTATTGTATTTCTTAAATTATCATTGTATTCCTGTGGAGTGCACATAGTAAGTTAAAGAAAACTGTCAAAATGGTAATGCCTCTAGGTAAATCTACTGTTTCTTAGCAGAGCTGCATATTGTGAAATAATAACAATGCCCAGCTTTTACATAGTGCTTATCTCCAGTAGATTAGTAAAGAAGGTATCCTTTTTCCCATTATAAGCAAGAATCAAGAGGTATGCAGACTTAGGATCATTAGCATTTTCATGTCAGAATCTGTATTTTCTATGCTCTAGATGACACTGAAGATAAAAAATTTATATGTGGATCTACAGAAGAAACCATAACTGACCTATATGGCCTTCCACATAAATTATTCTAATCTGACAGTGGATGTAGTTGCTGAAAGAAACTGGAGAATACGGAGCTAAAGTCACAAACCTCTAAGTCTAAGTCCTCTCTGTGCATTCACATCATTCAACAGGCTCATAAACACACTAGAGATCATTCAGCAGGGATCCATTTGATGATAACGTGTTAGATTGAATGCTGGAGAAACACACGGCAGGCAGTGTGACGCTGAGGAGAGGTGACAGACATGGCAATGGTCCATCAGGCTGTTGTAATTCTCCCCTTTACAGTGCCTACTGAGGGCTCTGTGTTAGCTGTGCAGATGAAACTGCCTGTGGCAAACTGCCTGTGGCTCACCATCAGAGGACTAAAGGTCTGTATGATTTTGCCTCTTCCCTCTTGCCCAGCTGCCCTGAGAAAAACCTGCACATGGAAAAAAGATGGCACATACTTCACATAACTGGCTCCAGCCAGGGTAGTCAAACAGGAAAGACAAAAGGAAAAAAATTGCAAGCAAATCAAAGAGAGCATTACTAAAGATCTATCAGGGCTGGAAGCAATTAATACAGCAGAGGACTAGTATTTAGCGTGTATAAAAGATCTTTCTGAAGGATGTCTTCTTAAACACAGTTTTTGAATAATTATGAGAAATAACCTTATCATGAAATTTTGAAGGCCATAATTTTCATTAAAAAATACAACTGTATTTTACAGCAAGCAGTAAATTCTAACATGAGGAAATTCATGTAATTTCAGGCATATAATACTCTTCACTAAACTAATGCTATTAGTCTTTTACTCATAACTTTGCTATTTGCTATGGTTATTTCATTCACTCTTCATCATCTGTCTAAATTCAAATGAATACAACACCTTTTAGAGTCAATACAGAGAAGGTGTTCATCTGACAGTGAATTTCTTTACAACTTCAAATTAACATCAGCCTTTCAAACACAGATAAATTTTGTCTCACAATCAAACTGCTGGATTATTAAGGTATGCAGAAATTTATCTCTAAACAATTTATCTTCCATAGCAAGGTTGAGTAATGCCTGCTGTGATATTTTTTTGTTTGTTTGTTTTAACTGACAATTATGCAGCTTTCCAATTCCCTGCAACTTAGCAGACACTGTTACCTTTGTGGAAAAGATGCAAAAAGGAACTGGAGTTATTCAAATTTTTAAAAATAAATAGTGGGCAAATGTATGAAACAAAGATTTTCTTCTCAACCCAGGCAAAAAAATTACTAATGGTCTACTAATTCAGGCACTTAAAATAAACAGCAAGCCTAATTAAATCCCATAAATAGAGAACATTTGTCATAGAAAAAAATGTTTGCATCTTTATAAAAATTGTATTTATATATTCCAGTCTGAACAGCACTCATATTTTGGCCCATATTTATTTAAATGACATTTTGTGTTGGCACAATTTCTGTCTTCCAAGTCCCTATCTCTTTCTCCAGCCCTGCCCCAAATACTAAATAACTTTGAAGTTCAGAGTAGTCTTGTCACAGAAGCTTCAGAAACTAGAAGGAACATCATTACTTGCATCACTTCATTTACTAGTAAGGTTGATCTCTAAGTATGTTTACTGACAAATTCTAGGATAACATGCACTCTTCATGTTTTTGTATTTATGAATATGATATATATATATTCAGCAATATGTATGTAATATTATGGATTAAAACAAACCCTGAAAAATCACACTAAACTATGCTTTAATTTGCAAAGGCAGGTATTTAAAAGAGGGGAATGTCACAAGCCTGCATGAAATACCCTGCCCTTCTTTGTTTACACCTCGAGCAAAAACTAAGACTGGAGTCCTATGAAAAACAGTGTTTGTAAATTAACAACTAAAAATTACAGTAAAGCATAGAAGTTCTAAATCACCAGAATCACAGCTTAAACATGGAAAGGCATAAATTTGACTACATAGTTAATATATTAACATATATCAAGTTGGACTCGATGATCCTGATGGACGCCTTCCAACTCAGCATACTCTATGATTCTATGATATTTGACAGAGTGAGAGTAGCTGGGAGTACCACAAAGCACGGAGCCTGGTTAGCACAAGGAGACAGCATATACTCAGTGAGGGAACCTGCCCTCAGATCATTCAAGGATGACTTGGCCTTCATCTGTGGGAGATGGGTGGAGACATACCTAATCCTTTCCTCCCCACCTTGGGAGAAATGATAGTTATACCTCAGAAAGGTCATAAATTGTATAGAATGAATATGTTTGTAGATCTAAAAGAAAGTAGTCTTTACACTGGAGAGGTCTCAGAAAGGGGCAGCAGAGGTGATGAGAGCTGTGTATGGAGCAGAGAGTACTTGAATTGTAGGCTACTATGTGGCCACGAACACACTCATGGTCTCAAGCCCTGCAGCTCCTAAGTCTTGAATTTAAAATGTGACTGTTCATGTCTTTTAATTATGGAGTCAGGATACCTAAGCTGTTTATGAGCAACAGAAACAAGCTGTGAGTTTTTCTGTTTCAAGTCAGATGCAAGTGGAATAGCAAGGAACAAAGGCAGAGACACTACTGCTGGTGCAGCAGAAAAGGCTGTTGCTGCACACAAATTTCTTTGCATGTTTGTTACAAAGGGAGAATCGCCAAAATGGATAGCAGACCTGCTGTGTGGTTCATCTCAGCAAGATCTCTTTCAAACAGATAAATGAACTGAGGAGGATGAGTGGCAATGAACACTGTCCATTTGGGCTGCTACACACAGCCTGCTGCATTCTAACATGTATGACAGAGGCACTCATTTTTGGCATTCCAAAAAAACCCCATATAAAAAACAGAAGCAGAAGGTGAAGAGTGAATTAAAAGACAGATCATTTGACAAGAAAAGACTATCAAATACAGGAAGAGAAACATAGGCCACAGCAAATGAAATTACACAGAAATCCAACTGTAATGCTAATGATGTAGAAACTTCTGAATTTTTCACTTCTTATTCATACTGGGGTTTAGTAATATACTGTCTTCCCCCACATTCTCCTCTGTCTCCAGTTCATTTAGGGACTATACAGAACTGTCCCACTATAGACTGCTCAGATATGCTTTGTGCATATAGAAGTGTATTTCAGAAGGTGAACACTATCCACTTCCAGGATTTATGATAATCTTTGTAATTTTCAAGTTTTAGTGCAGAAGCTACCAAAGCACATATATTTTTGAAAAGGTACTCTCACTGACAATAGAGTTCTTAAAAAAAAAAGAAAAAAAAAAAGAAAAAAAATCATGATATGCTACACCTTCACTGTCTTTCACAACCTTAAGGGGAACTGAATTGTTGCATAAGATCTGTAATGGACTCAGTGTAGACCAATCTGTATTTATTGTCATTACTGTATGTATATATATATATAGCACATATGTCTATATATATGTGTATGCTTGAGTAGTAGAACATAAACATAAGAATGTATAAACACAATGTGATTGTGCATATGTTTATGTTGTGTGCATGTTGATGTGTGTGTAAAAATGTTGAGAAACAAATAGTGCAGTGGACAAATACAGAGGAAATTACTACTATATCAGCCCAAAAATGGAGGCTATCAAAAAAGAGCTTTGTTTTTCTTGTTTTAATCTTAAACACTTATAAATGATATAATCATATGGGACATCAAGCAGCAATCTGTCCTCTAAACCAACCATTCTAAAGAAGGTCGATGTAGCATAAAAGAAATGAGGCAAAAGCCATGGAAACTGTGAGATTGATGTCTCTGGATTTTTCCTAGTTGGGATATAAATCGAATTGATATCACAGTAGATCATTACTTCATGACAAATAGTTCACTGTACTGCCAGCATTTCTGTTGCTTAGCTTTGCTGGGTAATCATCACAGTTTGGAGGTATAATGGTTTTGTAGAAACTTTTTCCTTATGTTGTGACAAATAAGCAATAGTACAAACTGCTTAGTTTCAGATATCAAGAAAACAATTAATTAGACAAGGAATAATGGATACTATCTAAACTGATAGTAGGAGTGTCTGATCTGACAGCTACTACAGTGATCACATCTGCCATGGTTTGGAATTTCACCTGCAAGGACCCTAAAAATATTTGCAGTTATCAAAAATGTAATCTTTCAAACTTGCCTTGTTACACGCTCCATCTTGAAAATAGTGGTGTGCTTGGCACTCCAGAACTTAAAGGAAATGGCAATTAAGGCCCACAAAGCAAATAAAACTTAGATACTCCCCCACTTTTATAGGCATGGGTTCTGCCTTTTGACACAGTATCTCCAAGAGCATGAACTTTAGCGCGAGTATCTTAGTAGGATCCTGGACAACCAAAGGTCCTATATTATGCTGTAGGGCACCTGTGATTTGCTGCAACCCTCACAATATGATCCAGCTCTACTTCTGCCATAGCTTCAGATATTTTCCTTCTGTTCTGGACACCTTGTTTTTTGAGGGAGATCTCTGTGAAGTCACTGTCTTCCCCTTGATCACGACAAAAAGGAGTTTACTCAATGTTTCTAGCATTGTAACACTGTCATTTAAATTGCTAAAATATGTTAAAATATTCATTTTCCCATTCCCTTCCTCCCTCCCTCCCTCCCTTCCTACCTTTCTGCCTGCCTTCCTTTTTCTCGTTGCTTTTTCTTTTTTTTAATTTTTTTTCCTTTCTCTCTGCCTAAAAAATTGTGAGAGAATTTTAAAATTTTATCACAAATATAAGTATATAGCATATGTATGTGGCTTTTTTCATGTCCATAAAATGTTATTAAAGATGACTATCTATATATTTTCTACATCATTATTACTATATTTCATCTTCACAGAACAAAACCTGTCTTTTCTTCATCACAAACAGGTACTTTCAAAGTAGGAAAATTACAGTATTCCATCTTCAGACACATTTTTCCAATCCTCATCAGAAAGAATTTTATTTATATATGTGGTCACCTGTTCAAAGGTTATAGGAGCGGAAATATTGATTTCACAGATCACAGGATCTTTCTGGCAATTGTGCTTTTCAAGAATGGTTGTACTCAGCTTAATGCTAGTATTTAGCACAGTGACTTCTTGCTTTTGCACAGAGCATGTTGAAGCTGTAAACACACATGGGCATTTGAATTGGATTTTTGTATAAGAGTTTCTATACCATCTTAATGCTTCAAGGTATTCTACACTTAGAAAAACAGGACAGTGCTATCAACAAGACTTCTGTACTTCAGTCGAATCCCTTCTATACAGAGAATGTAACAGACTAAGTGCACAAAGTCAAGGTTCCTATTCTGTATAAGATGTCCCCACCAAAGTGTAACTATATTATAAACTCTGAATATTCATACGTGCATTTTTGCAGTCATATGCTAGCCATAACATGGAGTTATATGCGGCAAAGGTATGTGTTTATGTGTAAAAGAACATTCTTGCTAAGCTCAGTGGCCTGTTTGTGGCTTTAAATGTCCTTATCTTGGGTGGCTTTACATTGGACAATGTTGCTCAGTACATATTTACCTCACACCTCATTTTCCGCACAGCTGATTTCACAGCTTTCCTAGTTTCTCAAAAGACAGTGCCAGGCCTACTGCCTTACTCAGCTAAGTATTTTATTTGGGGATACATAGTTTGACATGTTCTCTGATGTGTCTTACTGCATGTGTTTAACAATCCTACTGATATATTGTTCCTATAAATATTGTGATTTAGTTGAAATCAGTGGGGTCAGGAATTCACAATAAAAATGTACTAACTTGTTTTAGAAATGTAAATTATTGTTAAAAAATTCACCAAGTCTCTCTCTGTGTAATGAAAATATTTTAGTGATTTTTAGTTTCAGCCTTCACTGACAGTAGCACAAGTCATATTAAAATGTTTGTTTCATACTTTAATGGTGGAATGCTGTTGCTCCATGTGCTACTCTTCTTAGATGGAGCAACTCTTTTTAAATAAAGTGAAATACTGAAACATTTTGAATCAACAATAATGAAAAATGCTCCTCCATGTGCTTGCTTTGGGAGATCCTTGTAGCTATATCCTGTATACACAAGCCCAGAAATTTATACACACTTGGACATGTGCCTGAACAGCTCCAGGTAACTGAACTTACAAGTATCAAGAATAAATAGAGTTTATGTCTACTACAATAAAAAATGTGGGTTATTAAAAGATTACCTGATTAAGTCAGTGTTTTTCAACCTTTCTTTTTTTGCAAAAAACAACATTGAAAATTGAAAATGATGATGCCATTATTGTCAGAAATACATAAATAATGGCAAGTGTTTATCATTTACATTAGCTCTATTGTCCACCTTCCTGTAGTAAGGCAAGAAGTTTTAGTTACCAGGCTCTAATGTGGTTCAGTAAAAAAAACAAATGCAGGGAAGCATATTAGAGGGGAAAGGCAGTGGGACTTGATGTGGATGTATTGCACAGCGGCCCGCAGTAGTTTTACATAATATTCAGGGTTAAGAAAGATAATTTTTTGAGGAATTGTGGCACTCAGCAATGTTACATTTCTAAGCTTTGAAGTGACACAACTTTTAACATTCAATATCTCACTTTCTGGCAAAGCAAAAAATTTGTTCTTGCATATGTAAGAAGCTAAATCATCTCTTTATATATAGTGTGTATATTTCCATATATGTTATGTATAAGATTTGCTTTATACAAAAATTTATTAAGGCTTATGTCTGAATGTTGTGCATTCTGAAAATTCAGGAACAATTTTGAAGGGAGAATTGGAAAATAAAAATCACATTTCATGTCAAGAAAACAGATTAAACAGATAATAATACTTTAAGTACAGGTTCAAGATTGTCAAGGATGAATGTCAAATGCATTTATCAAATGACTATGCATATAATGAGACACAGATTTCATATATATATATATTTCTTAAAGAGGTGTGTAGCTGCTTAAGTGTACCTAATAAAAAGTAGACCACAGTCTGTTCTCATTTGACAGTGCTTTCCTATATGAATATCAGAAAGAGATAATCTTATAAAGATTAAGATGAAATCTGAGAAATTGAGGTTACAAATTATTTAACTTTTAGAGACAGATGATACTTGTCTTTTAGAAACTGAAGTGAGGGTGAACAGATGGTAGAACATCTGAAAATATTTCCAGGAATTTAAGTATAGAAGATTGATATTTTTTGTCCCTTTCAGATAACCACATCCTTATTTTAATTAACTTGCTCATATAAATACAGCAAGATTGTTGCATTTTTTTTAAATAACTCTTTACTGAATATGTCAACAAGATAATATATAGTGTATAGTGAGGTTTTGAAGTTAACAATGCGTGCAACATGGCAGATTGCAGAAAACAGATAACGCAGACTTCAAACCATCTATTTTTCCATGTTAAAGATAAAAAGTATACCAAACACAGAACAGAATCAAGTGTGCATGTCTCAGTTAAAATCAATTTTATGAAACATCATCTTCAGATATTTGGGACCAACTGATGATAACAATTTGTTTAGTAGCTTATCTGTTTCTGAGAGGATCAGAATTCAGCTCTCAAGAGGCACATTTCCACAGATATATATATATAACTGGTATAATAAAAGGTTGCCAAATCTCTTCTGTGCTAGTTTTCCGTATGGACTAATAGCCAGCGTCCTTTTAAATAGCAAAACATTCTCTGCTGTACAAAAGTTTAATGCCAAATGCTTCAATATTGCCTGTAGTATCATCTGGGACACAAAGTGCCCTGGTTCAGTAGAGTTCAGGGAAAGAGTGATCATCAGCTTCCTAAGATTACCTCTGTGTTTAGAAGAGAGCATCAGGCAGGATTTGATGAGGCTCAGAGCCAGTGACTTTTGGTTTTGGCACTCAATTGTGTTTTGTTTTTCCACTGAGCTGTAGAGATAAGTCATGTGTAAAACCATTATTCTCATATTCTAAATAAAACAACTTTAATATTTCCATGTTAAATTTAAGGTGAAGAAGTAGTATAAATGTAGAATTTAATGGGAATTAACCACTTTACTGTCAAAAGCTGAGACTGAACTTTGACTTCAATGTCATTAATAAAGTGCCTTATGTAGACCCTTAAAACCATAATAGCAATAAAATATGCATAAGGTTCTTTTGTTTCCAAAACTGAAATCAATAAATTTTCAGAGGGAGAAATTTTCCTCATGAATAAAGAAAATGATTGAGAGAAAAATATAGTTCAACTACTCCAGTAGCAAATAGCATATGCCACTTCATTTTTCTGTTTTGTGTGACATTCACTGTAGTCCTTTATTGGCTTACAGGGAAAACTGCTAATATCTTTCAGTCCAAAGTAACTTAATACCCAAATATTACTATGAATAAATTCATTAATAATGTCTCCAATAAGAAGCTGTTAACACAGCTGTTAACACAAAGTCCATGCATTAATCAGGTGTTTCTGCTAGCAAGCTACATGCAAAGAACACTTGTTACAGTGACAGATTCTGTGAAAATAAGGACCTGTTTGTAAATAAGTAAGTCTTCAGAAGTAACCCAAGCACCGGGCATAGCAATGTTGTGACACTTTTCTAACATGATTTCACTTAAACTGTTATTTCACTCACCAATCTTTCTGCACATCTATGTCAGCTATTAGTAGTATACAATGGAAGATGGGTGAGATTTTGTCTGTTAAAAAAAAAAAAATATCCCCAGGTCCAATTAACCTGTTCAAATCAGGACTCAGAAGTGAATATTTTGGATGATTTGTATATACACATATTTCTGTTCTTTAGCCTTTAGTTATTATATATGGTCATTTGCACTAAGTGAAGGTGATCCCATTTTACAAAGTCCAAGGAAAAGGCTACTAATCTTAAACTTGCCAAAAGATCATTGTCCATTTTTAACGCTGACTTTTTCTAAATATTTTACCTAGTGAAATTCTACCATTATATACTTATCTAGATGTGATCCGAAATGAAGTCTCAGATATTTAAGAAGTCACAAACTCTGTTGTAGGATGAAATACATTAACTGTTGTGCAGCTAAAAAGCAATTAGAATTGGGAGAAACATTCTTCAAATGAAACATATGACCTTTCTGTTGACTACAACTCTGATTTTTTTTTAGGTAATACTCCCTGCTCTATCCACAAATTTTGGTCTAAGTGGCTTGCTAAGTTTTTTCAGAAAAGTGTTTATAGAAAAGAAACTTTTGTCAGTATCGCATACCAATATATATATTATTATTATTCATACTGAAAAGAAGCATAAACTATTCTATCTTTAATATAATTTTGATTTTAGATCTAGTAAGCAAGTAACAGTCTACATATATATATATACATATATATACATATATATATACATACACACATATATGTATGAATGTTTCATCATCCAAGATCAAAATGTAGAGTTTGTGAATGCCTTCTGTTTTCACCCTGTTAGGTCAGTAACCACATTTGCTGTCATCAGTTTGGGTTGTGGACCATTCACCCACAGTACAGCCGAACTCCCTGAATAAGTCAAATGGTACAAATAAGGTGCCTTGCTTATCTTGAAACTAAGGTATCCTGAGGTCTAGAACAGAAAATTCCTCCTGCATCAGTCATCAAAGTATGAAATACTAATAAGCATGTACTTTCAAAGGATGCCTTTGGAAATCCAATATACAAGTAGCTATTTCAGTGAAATTAAATACTTTGTCCACACCCAGTGGGATCTCTGGCTTTAGTTAATTTCAAGCAAATTTTAGCACACAATGGACGTGTGCAGAAGCACAACTATTTGCTTCTTGTCTTTTGAGCTGTGGCACCAAAAAAAAATTAAGCCAAAAAAGCAAAAGGATCAACCTTTTCATCATCATCTTCAATAAACAGATCACAGAAGGAAAACCACTTTGCATAGACATTTCTACCTAGAATTACACCATTTGAAATCACATGGTAGCCTTTTATTCAGCAAAATTTAAATGACTTTACTTTTACAGTAGCCACACAGGTTACCTAAAATGCCTACTGTAGCTGGAGAAAAAAACAAATATATAGAATATAGAGAGGAATTTAAAAATGTGATTTCAAAAAGTGTTGGTGGGAGGATGCGGTTCCTTAGAAAATGATCATATTTTGCCATCAGTCGTAAGTGGGTTCATTTTGCCATTGCAGAAGATGGGTGTTATGTGATTGGAATTTCAGAAACTGCATGCTCATGGACTGCTGAGTTTCAAGAATGAGTTGTGTGAAATGAGCAAAGGAAAGGATTAAAACCCTCTCTCCCAACGTAAGGAGTCTCATAAAGTAAAAAGTGTAAGCCATTGTAAGCATTCCACAGTGAAAGTGCTTCACCCTATACTTCAACCCACTTGCTACCACTTCTTTTTTCCTTGCTGATCAGTGTAAAAATTTTTCTCTTTGGATCCCTACTCCCTCAGGGAAACTTTGCCTCTTTTTATTCTCCCCCTCCCCCCTCCCATTTTGATGGGAACTTTAGCTTGTCCCCAAGCTCAGGAGAAAACGATCCACATTAAACCCCCAAAAAACTGAAAAAAAACCCCCAAAGTATTAGATTCCACCTCTGAGCTGGCAAGAAATTCAGAGATCTTGACAGTCATTGAGTCAGTAGAAAAGGTGGAACATTGCATAATTTTGAGAGCTGCATCATAGCTTTAATACAAGCATGACATTTTGCATAGTGCCTATAAAGCTCAAGGAATTAGAAGGTATTGCAGCTAAAGAATTTGAGGGAATAAAAAAGCAAATTCTAAGCCCACCTACTGCTTGTAAAGCACAGATCATTACGGAAAACTTTGAAATGCTTAAGATAAAAGAAGAAGGGTAATTCAGTTCATAACAGCCCTAGAGGTCTTTCCAGTACTAAATAAGCTTTTACAATACATTTCTTATTTGTTTTCTGTTTGTCTTTTTTTTTTCCCTATTTCTCCATACTGAACATAACTCAGACTCCTAAGTCAAACATAGCTTGAACCAGAAAAGTCAATAGCAACCTTTCAATTGGCACTATATTTTGCACCACGTTTTCAGCAATATACACTTTTAGATTGTAAATTGGACATGAATAGTGCAGAGCTGGGATCACTCAGAATTTCCCTCACTCAGGCTTTACCTGAACACGCTGTGTCAACACATGCTGCTCTACTGAAGAGAGGAACAATTTAATGACAGCTGTCTGCTACATTCTGATAACCTTCACCTTCCACTGAGAAGGGTCAGAGAATGCCTAAAGCTTCTTAATCATAATGAAAAACAGCAACAGTTTCTATGATAAAAGTATATAGTATTGGGGGACATTTTCAGAGTAGTTTTTGCAAATAGGAATCAAGGTCACTTTGAGTTTGACATTGAGCTCTGTCTACCTTTCCTATTCCAAGTATATTGGGAGAAAACCAATCAAACACAGAAGTAGACTTTTTGGCAGCACTCAAAACTCCAGCTTTCCGTTGGAGGTAGGAAATGCAGAACTGACAAAGGGCAAAGGATATATTTCCAATTGTCTGAAGCTCAACAGAAACTGCTGGGTTCAAGTCAGAAGGGTTGCACCCATTTTATCTGAATTGCTTTTGTCTGTTCCTAGTGACCCTGTTTTAATATGCACTTATTTTCCTGTATTCCAGGACACCTAGAAACTTAACATCCCTCAGACAGCTTCGACAGCAAAGTGGTTAATGTTTGAAGTATGAGTCATTCTTTCCTTTGCCATGACATTGGGTTCTTATTGTACAACCCTGTACAGTACTCAGCAATATTTTTTAAAGATTTAAAAAGCAAAGAGTTACAAAACCATTTGCAATTAACTTGAAATAGAAAAGATAGCACTTTTTTTAAATCCCATTATATAGTACACCGTATAAATTACAGAGTATTCAAATGCATAAATGCATCTTTGTAACATTTATCAAATGTAATTTTTTTCATTGTTGTTGGGGGGGGCTGATTTTTCAGGAGTTTTTTCTCTTTGTCTTAGACACCCCAATCTTCCCTCACTATCACGTATGACAGTGCTCCAGGTCTGAGACGTTGCTGTTGCAGTATCGCATGTTGTTGGGGATGTGGCAGTCTGTGTAGTTAATGCCCCCGTTTGGGGTATAAATGGGCTGCAGTCTGAAATCTCCTTTAAGGAGCTGATCATTATTTAAGGAGACGATCTGGAAGCTGGTTTCCGTCATCTCCAGGATGGAGTTGTCCTTCTTGGTCCCTGCCTCACAGTAGTCATCTTTCCGACGGCCCCGGTTATATTTCCACTTCTGGGAGGTGTAACGACCTTTTTTGTGCATATGCCAGCAAAAAATGCTGAGCAGGACCACGAGGACAAATATCACTGCACCCCCAATCAACCCTGCCAGCAGAAATGGGGAGCCTAGGTTCTGAGAAGTTGTCTGCTCATGGCTAGAAGGGATGTTGCTGCCATTGCTGAGAAAGGAAGCCTTGGTTGTGGCTTCTGAACAGACAGTGTCTTCTCCAGTTCGGTAACTGTTATAAGTATCCAGAGGAACCAAACAAATCCGATAGGTGGATTTGGGTTCCAGATTTACCAAGCTTGACTGCTGTTTCTCACCGCTAACTATTCGTTCATGAACAATTCCTCCTACCAGGCTATGGCCCATTTTAACCCATGTGAGTTTATATGCCATCACGGTAAAGAGTGATATCCAGTTGATTTGGATGCAAGTGTCATTCACAAAATGGATGAAGAGCTGAATCCCTTCAGATAATGGAGGTGTCACCCTTTCTCTGTCCTCCCTGTCAGGCACAGTGGGGAGTGTAGCTATGATGGGAGTGAGAGGATTATATTTGCTACCTGGAGTGGGAAATGATGACGTGGGAATTAATGTAGTTGGCATGGTTGTAGCTGGGACTGGGGTGATGATAAGTGGCAGACTGGGGGTGGTGGTGGGACATGACAACATATTCATATTGAGCTCCCTGACTGCCATACCTCGGACCTGCTCTGGTCCCTGGCACATAAAACCCCGTACATTGATGGAAGCAGGAATAAATTTGAGCCATTCAGTGACCCACTTAATACTGCAGTCACATAACCAGGGATTATTCCTTACAGTGAGTTGTCTCAGGTTGTGGAGATTATCAAATACCCCCTTTGCCAACATTCGAAGTTGATTGTTGGAAATATCAAGACGTTCCAGTTTGTGGAGGTTTGAAAAGGCTGTAAGTGGTATATGGGTTATCTGGTTGTCCTGCAAGTAAAGCCTTAGCAGATGTGCACCTGGAAGATCAGGAGGAGGGTAGGTCAGTGAATTTCTAACTATTGAGAATTCCTTGAGCTTGGAGAGGTGGCTAAAGGTGCCTTCAGCTATGCCTTTATTAGTAAGGAGATTGCCATCCACGATCAGACGCTCCAGACTTGTAAGATTTTGGAAGGCCAAATCTGAAATGACAGCAATTCGGTTTTCGTCTACTCGAAGTTCTTGTAAGTCCAGTGGAAGGCCTACTGGTACACTGCTTAAGTGATTCTTGGACAAGAACAGAAGCTTGAGGCTGATGGCTTCCTGGAATGCCCCATCCTCGACACCAACAGTGGAGATGGAGTTGTCATCCAGGTGCAGTTCTTCCAGCTTCAAAAGCTGAGCAAGAGCAGCACGAGAAATGGTCTGAATGTTGTTTTCCTGCAGGTGGAGAACCCTGACATTCTTGGGCAGGTTCATGGGGAATTCATCCAACTGGTTGCCATACAGGTAGACTGTGTGCACAGACTGGACATTGTGCAACTCCGCAGGAAATCCAGCATTATTAATTTGGTTATTATGGAGGTAGAGGACGGTTACACCCTCCGGTATCCCAAGAGGCACTGAGGTCAAGCTTCGCTCATTACAGTAGACAAAGTTTCGATCACAGCGGCACACTTTAGGGCAGGCCAAAGTTTTGGAGACCTGCATGTAGAGCCCCAGGGAAAAGATAAGCCATGATTTCATGAGAAGAGCCCAATCTGTGGGCCACATTTTAGTCCATGAACCCATTTCTAATCTAAAGAAATAAAGTACCAAAGTGTTTAAGAACTGATAACAATAATAAAGCACAGGTAGCAAAATCTCAGGTCATTAAAATTCTATTTATGTCCAGTGTTCAGGTCAGAGTTAAAGTCCTACAGCCTAAGTATAAAATAATCTTTTTATAATTGGCCTACCTCCTACTTTTGATAAGAAAAACACAGTCTTATTAGCCAGGGTTACAAAGTTTGTTGCCTTCCTCCATGTGTGCTGAAAGAAACAGTAGACATGTCTTTGCAGATGAACAACCAGTTAATTTAAAGATACCAAAGTCTTTGTGCTTGGAGGGATAATATTTCCTTTCACTGAAGTCTGTTGGTGTCACACTCAGCTTCCTGAACTCAGCAAAGTCCTCATATCAGCTATTTGCCAGATCTGGCCTGCCTGTAAAAGAAAAGAGAAAAGAAAAAGCTGAATAGCATGAAATGTTTAACAGGGAAGATCAAGTCCATTGGAAGAATATTCTAAGGCTGAGCTCTTTGTGGATTTCTGGAAAAAAGGGGGAAAAGGCATTAATATTAAACATTAGCTTAATATTACTGTTAAAATAGTCTTGAAAGAAATTTGGTGCAAGGTCATTGCAATGATTGAAAGGCTTTCAGTGACTTCAGTGAAGGCTAGATCTATCACTCCAGTTTGCATACTATACCTCCAGTCTTTGTCCTCTGACAGTTCGTTTAAAATTCTAAAACTAAAAAGAAACCTAAAACTAAACAGTTTAACTAGAAATTTTTGCTCAGGTTAACTATTTTTTCCTTTGCAGAACCATTGACTTCAAAGAATGCTATTCACTGATACCTGACAAAGTAAACTCTAGACTGTATTATTTCCTACCAGATTCTGGAATGTTCTATGTATAATTCTGTAATGCCATTATGTATACTGTCCAAATTAATGCACACTGAGGGATTATTGTACCTTACTAGAGTGAATTAGAACCTTACAAGAGCCTTTTAAACAAGTATGGTAATCCACAAATAGAAGATACCCTGCTGTAAGACATGGATTTGCTAAAACTACCATCCTGATACTGGTTCTGATGTGAACTGTGCTGTCAACAGATTTCAGAACTTGCTTTCCACTAAATGAGGCTCACGTCTGCTAAGTTATTGTTTTAGGAGATCAGCTCAAACTATAGCAATTTTGCAGAACACTTTCTGTGAAACCATAAAGGTTAGATACTTCTTTTAATTCTGCTACACAGTTGTCTGTGAATGGCTACATACACAAATTCATTAGCTTTAATATAAATGAGCTCCTTAATGCATATTTTCAGTTTGTAAGCATACTTTTTATGTTCTCACCTGCTATTTATTATTCAGATCTATAACCAAACACAGCCATTGTCTAAAGTGTGCAATGAAAGACACTGTGTTGTTTAATGTTGTCTTGTTATATGTTGTTTCCAATGATTGAAAAGAAGAGTAAAGAATACTGCATTTTCCATACTTGAACCACAGGAAGGATACAAACCTTGGCAAGTACCAAGCATGTGTAAATATCAGGGTCTGGAAATGCAGTGACATGAGCACAGTAATTTTCCAGGTTTTGTTTACCCAGATCAAAACTCATTCTCTGGGATTTCAAGGACATAGAATTTTAGTGAAAAGAAATTTTGTTTGAAAACAGTGGAGATTTTGTTTTGTTCTTGTTTGCTTTTTGTTTTATTTATTTTTTTTTCAATTATTTAGGCTGTTTAAGGAACATCCAGGTAAATTGGAAAGGAATTTAATTCAGAAGTACATGAAACATGCTCTTCTAATACAGCTGTGCAGTTTCTAGGATGTCCCAAATGCTACTTTTGGGAATCCAATGGACTGGCAGTGTAGAAAGCCTCTTTAGGAGTCAAACTGTTATAACCCTGCAACCTTGCACTTGCAGATAACTGTATTTATTTAGAGCATCATCAGTCTCAAGGTTCAAACAGTGGAAGATAAAACGTGAGAAATCCTGCAGTTTATCATTATGAATTCAAATTATAAAGGTATGTGTGCTGTAATGCAGCCTATACTGTGTATTGTCCTTTCATAGAAACAGTAAGATTCACTACCCCTACTGTTCATGGTTTTCTCTCTTGCAGGTGTATTTCAGTCAAAAGTGGTTTCTTTCAATTATGTCAGATGACGCGATACTGTAGAGAAACTCTTAACAGGATTACATTCTAACATGAGCCTAAGTGTGACAGTTTATCCATCTTTAATACAGCCTGGCTCCCATCTAGATCACAGTGCTCTGATCCATCTTGACACACTCTTTTTAAAATAAAAATGAACATGCAGAGCCTCCTCTGAGATGCTTGGGACATACGGAGTAATAATAGTGGTTCTTTCGTCCCTTTTCCATCATGGGAGAGAGACAGCCTGTGCTTCCTAACACAGCCAATACCCTGCACTAAGCTTGCTTCCGATTGTAAGTCTGATTGCTGATTAGGTTTTATTTGACTCCTGGGTATAACAGAAAGCCCAGCTGAGGACATGCAGCCACAGGCAGCTGCAGTTCCTGGTTTGCTGGGAATCTCCGAAGAAGGGGCTGTCATATTAAAACTGATTTATGCATTCACCTTATTCTAGGACTCTGCCCAGTGTACCTCTCACCTAAGTGAACGTGGCAACCAAATAAAAGATTTCAGTAATGATTCGAGCAAATTGGGTCAAACACACAGCACTTCTCATTAGATATTACAAATAAAAGAGCCTTGACTGAACAGTCACTTAAGTGGACTCTGGAGTTGATCTCCTTTTTACTGTTACATGGATTTTGACCTTAGAAACTTGCTAAAGCTTACCTAATGTTTTCTCCCCTTGTTATGGTGAGAAAGGCAGTCATTTTATTAATGCTAGTATCCTAATCTCTGGATATCAGTCCTTAATAAACTAGTACAATTAAAATCAGTACAGATAATATGCATTGGAACTACTCTCGATTGCACTAAGCAAGAGGACAAGGACATATCTAACTAGATATTTATGACTTCAGGGTTGAGTATGGTGTGACAGAGGGAAGGAGTGAGGAAGCAAGGGTAGAGATGAATGTATTTTAATATTTTTGGGGGAAAAGTTTTACCACAATAGTCTTTTATAACTCTTTAATAATAACTTATAATAAGGAACATAGCTGCAGTATTTTTCAGCAAATCTCAGGGACCGTAATGGCAAAAGTAAATTGTGTCTCTTTGTTAGAAATTTGTTAGAACTACCCCAAAGACATTAAAATTATTGAAGAACTAAGCAAACTGCTTGATTTAAAAAAAAGAAAAAAAAAGAAACTCTGTGAAGTAAAAGCATCGTTGCGAATTCCAGAAGGCTGGAAAAGATTAAACAGTTTGTTTTAAACAAACTGCCAAAACTGAAGGCAGGTAGAGTCATTGAGCTTTCCCCCATCCCTGGCATGCTGGCTCCCTAAAGCAAGCTCTCTATTTCAATATCATTGCAAGCACTGCACTGAGTCTGCAAATTTACTGATCATTTGCAGAAGTAGAATTTTGGAAGTGGAGATTTTAGTTACTGTGATTGTAAATCTTGGTATTTGACTCAAACTACAGATGACAGTAACTTGGCTTATTGAGAAGTCAAAAGGTTCTATAAACCAATCTAGGAAGAGAAGAAAGCAAGCTGTCATGATTAACTTAAAATTAAAGAAATCAACAAGCTAATGCCTCAATAATAACATCATCACCTTGGTCATTTTTGTTTCTATTTCCTACCCTGTACACTTGATTTCTATTATTTCTCACTACATCCTCCTTAGAGCACAAGTCACATCTTCCAAGTGTGTAAGACTTTTCCTGCCTTACTGCAGCCAGGATATTAAATCCCATTAGGATTCAAGGAATGACACAATGAAGTTGAGAAAAGCACATTGAAACAGATGAGAACATATATGTTTTAGGTGGCCAGGTCTGAAAAGTTGGCTTAGTGGCCTGAATTCCGGACATCAATGGAAATGTTTCCTTTCATATCTTCAGAGGCACTTCTAATCAACATTTTTATCTCACTGTCATTTTTCAAACATCCCTTGTTTAAATTCCCTTTTGGCATGACTGGTACTAGCTGGAGACGAACAATTCTGGCTTTGTGTACTGGATAAAACATAAGGTATTTTGATTAAAGATATTTAAAGGTTGAAACATCTGGCTGCAAGTTGAGAAGGTGAAAGTTTTATAAGTTGCACCTTTAGCGGTCCAAATCATCCATACAACTTCAAGCTTTAGTCACTCCACTGTGTATAGCCATGAAATGATTAATGTATTATTGAAAATGCTTGTCAAATATAAATTTGTGTATCTAGAGAAAAAAAAAAATCAACTCACTAGCAATCTGCTTATGTAACTCTTTCCTACTTCTCTGACCAGTATATTGCCTCAGCAGCTGTGCCTATGGTATCTAAAGAAGCTCCAAAGCTACCCTCAGGGTCATGCTTCCCACCTTTCATTCTGCAGTCTTACAGTCTTGCAGTCAAGGGCTACCTGAAACTTAGTGATATTCAGGGGAGATAACAGAGAATAAAGGGAGGAGACAGCATATGGAGTCAAGCCCGCATATGAACACTTACAGTCCCATGTTAGAGCACAGAAGTTTTGTTGTGCTCCTAAAGCCAGGCTGTCTTCATTAGTCTTCCCATGGTTTATATTAAGAATATAAATTTTTTAAAGGGAGTAAAATTAACAATTCTTGTCTATTCTTTCCTTCAAAGAATCCGGAAAACAATCAACAATAGGTCATAGGAATCCAAGTTTTCTTTCTCTGATATTCTAACCACTCAGCACCACTCTTCCTAGCAGTTCATCCATTTATCTGAACCTGAGTGCCATGCAACATATACTGAAAGGCAAACAAAACCAAATGGTCATATCTATTCTTTCCACTGCTACCAGTCAGTGACTCTTACTTAGCACTAAACCATTTGGCAGAAATTTTCTTGGTTATACTGCGGAACAAGGTTATAATCAAGTCATAATCTTACTCCACATAATTATAATATACAGGAAGTACAAGGCTATTATGTCTGGAATTGAAGGACAAACAGAAAACAAATCTAATTCCATTCCTATGAAACCTAGAACAGAGTTCCTAGTGCTTAAGAAAAATGTTCCTGTAATTCCATCAACTAGTAGCAAAAAAATTATGGAATAATACCTGACAAATCCCTTTTTTCCACATAAGTAGAGTTCATATCTACACATGAATGAACATCCTCCTTTGGTTGGTGTTTTTTGTTTGTTTGTTTGTTTGTTTTTTAATTAGGAGCTGTAAG
The DNA here is from genome assembly GCA_035047845.1 of Dendrocincla fuliginosa. Classification (NCBI taxonomy): domain Eukaryota; kingdom Metazoa; phylum Chordata; class Aves; order Passeriformes; family Dendrocolaptidae; genus Dendrocincla; species Dendrocincla fuliginosa. The sequence goes on along the minus strand of JAWWMO010000174.1, from coordinate 44,690,617 downwards.
ATTAGGAGCTGTAAGTGATGGTTTACAGTATATGTTTCCCTATGAGTTACTTGGGTTTGAAGTTCGCGTTCAAATTTTAATATGAGTCTATAATCTGTGCATCAAAGGCATAGGGAAAATGACCCAAAGGAATTAAAATTCTTTTACAGGAAGCCCTTTTGCATGCCTGCTACTCTGACTGCTTCATAGTTATGGGTGTGTATTATGTAAGAAGAAGAGGCAAGGAGGAAGAAGAAGAGGTGAAGAGGAGGAAGAAGAAACCATCCTTGGTGCCCTCATCTGAAGTGAATATTGATGACACAATAATGATCAACAGCTAGTACAGGAAGGAAACCTTTAAAGCATCTCTGTACACTGTTATAGACACAACGAAGTCTATAAGGACAGATTTCGGCAGAGAAAGACATTATTGCCTTTGCAATATTGTTAGCAAAATGATTCAGCAAATGTACACAAGTGAACTCCTGTGCTTTTTTCTTCTCTAATCAGGACGTTTCTGGTTTTGCCTCTCAGTTTTCACTTACAATTATTCTCAAAAGCTTAGATCAGGCAGCCTGAAGAGGCAAATGAAATTGATTTGGATCTATGTTGGTGGAGACAGAAGAAAGCTTACAGTGGTTCATATTGTCACAATGGGTGTAAAGACATCATTTGCCATCCTTCTGCTCCTTGTTCTGTAAGTTCCTCCAAGCCTTTTATATCTCTCTAGCTACGTTCCTGCAAATTATTGTGCAGACACATTGCCCAGAAGGATGCAGACTTCAGGAAATCCCTTTTTAAAAGGCATGATTTTATAATCAGCAAAAGCTTTGTCTTTGCAAATTTGGGTAGTGTACAGGTTCAACAGGAATATGATAGAACCCAATTCATGACTGCCAGGAGGGGGAGCTAAGCCAGCAGGAAACTTTCTCTCCTTGAATAAACAAATACGTTAATAGATGTGGGACTCGTTTTCCTCCCACTCTGTCTGTCCACACACACATGCACACACTTCTTCCTCAGAGATGTCTGTGATTGCTGACTTGTTTGATGCCTGACAAACTGAGTTGTATAGCACTTTGCTGTTGGGAAAAATAATACTTCTATATTCTTAAAAAAAGCATTATTCCCAGCTTGAATTTTATGGTTTTAGACATTTTTACTTGCAGGTCACTACAGAGTGCAATTATTTCATAGGTATGACGAGGCATGCAAGAGGGAGGGGGAGAAAGAGTGCTAGTAATGGAAAAAAGGTAGGTTTATGGGGAAAAAAGCTCAGGCAAAGTAGATTTTTTTCCTTGTACAGATTAACAGGAACCAGTAACAGGTCAAAAGAGAGCACATACTACACAACGTAATCACTAGATTGACCACTGTACTTCAGGAAGCAGGGTTGAAATAGCTACAGGATCAATAACATTAATGCCTCAGGTGGGGCCATGAATTCAAGGCTGCCAGTCATCCCGCCAGCAACTGTGCTGTGCCACACCCCCTGCTCAGCTCTTCAGACTTCTCCATAACTGGGCGTTGAAATGCCAAAGTTCAGGTCTGGAGAATACAGTCTGCCTAGACTAACATTATCTTCATTCCTGCGTTTAACAGTTATTGATTTATAACAGGAGGAAATTATTCTCAAAACTTTATGTTGCACAACTACAGTGAGACTGCATCACCTGTGACAATTAACAAGCCTCTGATTCCAGAAACGTCTGTGTTTCCAGTCTGTGGTGAGAAAAAAAAAACAAACAAAAAAAAATCATTCTTCCTCATCCACACAAAAGCCACATAAGTCAATGCAAATTTTGCCATTTAATAGCCTTAAAAATAAGACTATATTTAGCAATAAAACCCCAAAAATTAAATACTGTAGAACATCTAATGGAAAACATATCCATCCAAATTTATCTTTTGGTTTGTCATACCCTCCCCCCGCCCCTCCCCCCCTCCAATCTAAATGACTGTATGGATTAATCTTGCATCAACCTATGCTACTGATAGTTTCGGCTTCTGGCAGAACCAGGAGGAGAGTTCTAGAAATGGAACACTGCCACTAAGGAAATCCTGCCTGTGGAGTCCTGAATTCTAATGCAGGATACATCAAAACTTACTCTTTCCACTAATGGTACCTGTTAAGAGTAAAAGGTAATGAGCACACTCCCTCATAGAACACATGGGAGAAGATGTACAGAACTCCACGCTTTTAACTAACATGAACTTCTGAGTTGTGCAGGACTTCAAGGCAGCCCAAAGTCATTGACAGCCAAAGCATCTGTTTATAAGGAAATATCCCTGCTTTCATTTTAAAATTGCTGATTGATAAAAATTTCCTCCAGATGGTAAGCATCATGATATTTTCACTCCAGTGGGCAAAGAGGAACAGATGATCACCTCAAGGACTCATATTAAATGGATTATTGCACCTACTAGAAAAGGGCTATTGGTGTCTTCATTAACCTTCCCCCAAGGCCTAGTCTAATTTTTCACCAGCCTAATGCTGCAGTGTTCAAAACTTAACAAATTTGTCAAAAAGTGAGAATGATCTATTTAGCATGGCAGTGAGTCAGTTCTCTAGTCTTTCAGCCCCAAAGAACTGATCCCATATCTTAGGTGGAATAGTTTTGATGGCTCTCATCTAGGGCTCCATAAACTTAGCAATGTACTGGGTGATGATGTAAAGTTGGATCGAGAAAGCTGGAAATAGCGGATGAAAAGAATCTCACATGAGCACCTATCCGGAACATTTCAACAAAATACATTTCCATTCAAATATATGATTTCATTGAAGCCAAAACCTTGCATGGCGATTTGTCAGTTTTGATCATGCTTTCAATAGGAAACGTGCCTGAAGTCCAATGCTTTCTGATCATTTGTAACCAGAGACAGAGGGAGAAAAAAGGATGGAGGAAGAATAAAAAACTAAATTTTTTACACAAAAAGGTAAGTTTGGGCACAATTCCATTTCATGAAAGCATTTGTAAAATAGTATTTACATTCCACATTTTAACATCATCAAAGTTTTTGTGGCATTATCTGCCTCTGGACAGCTGTGCTTAACACAATGAAAGAAAAAGAAATACATTCTTTCTTTGCCTTCTTGACCCTTTTCCAGGGGGCTTACAGCTTTCTTTGACAAAACTGGACAGAACTGTTTGAGAAAAACCAATAATACTAAACTAATTTAAAATTATTCCCCTTCTGGAACACATATGTTCTGTACTGCATTTAGCATAATGCATTTTGTACTAAGAAAAAATGATGGCAACCTGCTGTTTCATTGCAGGCAAATTGGTCCCTACCTATAAATTATTCTACACTGTGAAGCAAACAGTTTGCTTTTATCTAGAGATACGTGGGCAGCCTGGCAAAACGTCTGTGGAGAATTTGAAAAAGCTGCTTTTAGTGACCTAAGTGACTAAACACTGCTTCTGTGGAGACAACATCTTGACACATTTTAAATGTGTTGCATAGCACTACATCATCGATGAGATTCTGCACCGTGTCACATTACCTTGTGGGGTATAATTTGTTTAGGATCGTAGGCAAATGAGCGTGGGCTGCCATATTCTTATCTTCCATATTTGTAGCATATGGCCTGTAGAGAAAATATGACACTACCTGCCCCTCATCTTCTTAGGCACCTTGATATAAATAAAATTGAAAGTGTCATCATATGTTCATCTTTCCGACAAAGGCAGATGGAGATCTCTCCTTCCCCTTTTAATATTACTTAGCATGCTGCTCCCTCACGGCACTAAGAGCTACTCCATAAACACTGCTAAGGAGCTATCAAGAAAGATTAATAAAGTTGTTTGCACTCTTAACTGCTTCAGAGAACCTGTCATGTGTGGTGTAGTCACTTAAGGGGCCAGTGAACAAAAGATGTTCCCCAGAGGTAAAACAAATCTTGCTTATATGACACAGCCCCTGTAACAGGCAAAGAGAAGGTTATCAAACAAAATTTTTTAATCATTGCCATCAGATAGTCAGTTAACAGAAAGGGGGACAGATATTAAAATGATGGATGAAGAATGTGCAGCTAAGTCTCTGAAATCCCTATTCAGCTAAATAGCTGAATTATTTATCAACTGTACAATATCTCAACATCAACACTGCCTGACAAGAGTCTGGGGATCTGGATTTGTTATCTTTTCCCAGTGATCCAATTACACTTTTGTGTATGCACAGGTGGGAAAAGTGCAATAATCTCACTATTGCAGATATGACACAGAGCACTTCATACAGGAAACAACTTGTGCTCCCTCAGATCATCAGGATAAAAAAAAAAAAAAATCAGCAATATAGAACACTAAAGATATAGCTGTAACTATTTTATAGCAATACAAAAACATCCATCATGTGGCGGCATTCTTTCAAAATCCAGGGTTTATCTGGACACCAGTAAACCCAGTGATTTTTCTTTAAGAGTAGAGAGAGGAAAGAAACACCAGAGGCAGTAGGAGAGAACAATTTTCCAAGGATACAGACCATTAACAGATTTTTTCCTCAGTTGCTTTTGTTTGGTTCTGCCATTTATTTTTTGCTAATTTTCATTCAGGATTCCAGTATGTGTCATAATAATTATTTTCAGTGAGAGGGTCCTGTTGTCCCTTTTCTGTATTGATGGTCAAGCACATATCCTAGGAATGTACACATCTAAGGATTAAAAGGACTGAAGAAAACATGACAGGTGGTGGAATCAAAGAATTTCTTTGCAGCAATGGGGGTGTGAATCTCCAGGTCCTGATTCTGACAGAGAGCAAACTTTTTGGCACTTCGCTCTGGTTTGGTTGTTCTTTAGATAAAGGACACCTTACTACCTTTCCCCAACAGTCATTCAGAGTTTCCATTTACCTTGAAAGTTCTTTGAGAAAAGAAGGCTGCATGGGACTGCATGGAACTTAACACAGGGCAGCTTCAGTTTCAGGTACAAGCAGAAATAAGAAAAAGCTAGAAATAGTAAATAGACATTTCTAACCCAGTGATTCTCAGATGCGGAATTAAAACCACAAGCTGCTCATGAAAAATCACCAAATAATACAAAAAGGTGGTGTTAGCCAGCAAGAGCACTGTTCTTGCAGGATGAAAGAGTACGGATTATATGTTTAAATGCTGGCTGCAACAGTTTACGTCAACCAAGAAACTACTAGCTGCCTTCAATTTCTGGCAGCAACTCAGTTCCCTAGGGAAGAAGAGACAGAGCAGAAAAAGAAACAATGTTTACATCTGTGGTTGTGATTAAAGTCACTTCGCAGTCTTCTTTCTGCTATGTTCTTTCCTTGAAGGAGCAGAGATGCTGCCAACACAGAGGGTGCTCAAAGACAAAGCAGTGCCAAATGGACATCATTTTCCAGAAGCTGGAAATGTGCTGCTCCAGCCGATTTTTCTTCTGCCCCATGCTGATGACTGCAGGACAGAATATTGTGTGTGAATACTTTAAAGATATATAGAATCACAAGTCTTCTTACCTTGAATAGAGGAAAGAGGATACAGGAACAACAATAGGTCTAATTTTCTCCACCATGTAGAAAGTACATAGAAAAGAAAGAGCCTGCCATCATTGTGTGTTTATGAAGAAACAGTTCAGAGCTGATTAAATTTTCTCAATAACTGCTCTAAAACATTTTTTAAAGAGCTCACCTAAGCTTATTTCACTTATGAAGTTTAAAGCCGTCATGTTGAATGAATCCTGACAAAGATGGAAGAGAGCATAGAAAGCAATCTGCTTTGTTTTTCCACTTCTCCCCTTTGCCTTTGAGGTCTGTGTGTGGCTGCATCAGTGAGATCAAAATGCCATGAGGCCCACAAAGACATCTAACAATAGTAGAGCAAAAACAATAGTCTTTACCATTAATACTTCTCAGTGGCTGATCTTTAGCCACGTGCAGACAGCCAACAAGAGACTCGGGCATCACTTAAACACTCTTAATAGCTTTTAAGTGGGTTCTAAGAGGTGCAGAAGCCTGGAGCTGGCTTTCAGCCCTAAAGCAGATACCATCTGACATGTGCCAAATCATTTCAGTCAATGGAGTCCTTATCAATGTGTCCTTGTTCTACTTTTCAGCACAGTTGTTATTGCAAGGAATCACAACAGTGTTCTTACACCTTTGCTAATATGACATATAGTTGTTGTAAGCCACTAGGGTGGCTTACACTGTAGGGTGTAAAAACAGTGTTTGCTTCCGTAACATGCAATCCATATTATTTTCAGCAATTTTATCTCTGCCCATCTATTCTGACCTCCACGTAGTCCTTTTGCACAGGGGGCTATAAAATAAGGGAACTAGAAAGCAAATCAGCTTTCATGGCCATGGAAATATTCCTCTTGCATAGATACGTAACAGCAGGCATAGGCTTGCACCTTCCTGATTCATTTCATACTGGATATATACATGAGATGTGGAAAATCCCTATGGAGCAGACGAGGAAAAATATCAAAATCATCTGCTTTATGGACAGATAAATGGCAGAAGAGCCTATAAGCAGTTTGGAAAAATGATTTTACGAACTTGAGTAACTGCACTGTTGCTTGCATTACACCAAAGAAATTTTCTTACAGTCAAAATTCCCTTTCACTCCACCTCTGTCTTTGGGCTACTCATCTGTGTTGTGTTATGCAGAATACAGATTAGACAACAAAGTGGCAATTGAGGATTAGAATAAATATGAAGGGGGGAAGTCATCTGAGCCTTTTACCCACCATCAGCACCACCCCACTCCTATATGCCTTCAGTTTGGATTTGGCAAGAATGTTTCAGACTTCAAATCTATCTAGGCATCTCTGACACACTACAGTAAATAGCTAACTTTAATTCAAAAAGTGATGTGAAGTAGTAAAGGATAAAAAAATATAACAGTTGCTGTTATTCCAATGGATAAGACTGACTCATATGAGCCCAAATGAGCTCAGACCACAGCAGTCAAATTTGTTTACTATAAAGTATTATTTTAGAAATTCTTTCCTTGATAGTTCAGTCAAAATAAACTGTATTTCCTAATACCATACATCCTGAGAGATGCTTCCACATGCTCCATCCAAACACATGCTCAAACTAAGACACCTTGGCAACACCTGCCTTCAGGGTTTTTGAATCTTTTGGGAGATATTGTCCTCCTCTGTTACAGTGAAAAAGAAAACCGTCTTACATTCAAGAGGAAAAAATATTCTGTTTCCATATTCACTGAAAATATTTCAAGCACTAACCCTCTTCGCCAAAAAGAATTTATTCAAATTTTCTACGTAGGCCTTATATGAAGGAGGAAGGTTTGACAAAGCAATAGTGTTCATTATTATTACTCATAACCAACTACTTTTAAAGCACAGATAAGGACTGAGTACTGAATATTAAAATACATTCACTTTGGCTGTTCTGGTCACTTTGTGAGTTCAATTCCCACAAATCATTGAGCTATGATGTAAGGAAAGAAAATTTAAGGTGATTTGCACAGGTACTTGTGGCTAATTAACTGCAAATACCAGTCTTCACCTGAGAAGCTCCTGACTCCCACTACCCAACAAGAAGCATTGAGTTAGGAAAATTCTTGCAAGAAAATCGTATTTCTAATACCAAGAGTCACTGAGATTCATTAAAAATAATAAGATACCTGTTTAAAACAGATAACAAAAAGTATTCCTTTGAACAGAAGACAGTGAAGTGAAAATTTCTGTAGAAAGGATTCCACAAATTATTGATTTTTAAGCAGGTTCCCTTAAAGAGAAGGGAAAAGGATGCACCCTCTAATATGTCTAGTTCCACCATTTCAAGCACTGTCGGCTGCGTACAGTGGAAAACTGGACGGCAAAAGCAACTCCAACAATTTCTTGTCTTTGCTGGGGACAAAACACTGAGCTGGATGGACTATTGGTTTGTGCCATCTGAGAATTTCTTATATTTTAGTTAGTCACATCTTACGGTCAGAACTCAGAACCGAGCACAAGAACAGAAATGCATCATGCGTGGACGTGCGCATTTTATTTGCAGAGTATTTGAGTCAGAAATCAGATATGGTGCCATCCTGTAACGTACATGATAGTTTTAAAGTCATTGACGCTGCTCAATTTCTGCATTTTGAAGGTATGGATAGTTGCTAATGACCATAAATATAATATTAAACCTAACTGACCAATAATTGTATTACCAAACAATTATTACTTGCTCCTGCGATTTCCAGATGGAACAAAAAGGGAGACGTTTTAACTGGTCTATTCTGCTTCTGACACCATGAGTTTTTAAGGTGAGTACAAAAAAAAATGGTTAAATGATTGTGCAGAAATGTGCTTCCAGGGCTACAGTAAGTTCTAGTTCCCTAAATAGCAATGTTCTGCTTTAGCTTTAGAGGACTGGAAACTTTATATGGTGAAGTAGTGACCGCAGAATGAACTGAAACATATCATCATTCTTTGGGCTTTTTCCTTCAATGACCTCTGAACCTTTCCTGTAGAGAAACACCCAAGCCACAATGCCTGTATATAGAATTGCACTGCCTTGAAGCTCAACTGTTTTGAATCTAGTGTTTCAGTTAGAACACACCTGAAATTTTTATTTATCTAATTTTTGCATAAAGTTCTTTTTTTTTTTTTTCCCAATTCTTTTTGTATTCTTTGTATGATACAGACAGGATCTTTCTTCTCAGTCTCCTGCACAAACTTCGGTGAAAGAGGTCATTAGACCAGCTTCTATATAAAGTCTCTATGAAGTCTGTGAACTTTCTAGGTTATGTCGTTTTCTTTTTGACTGCTGGGAAGATTGTCAGAGTCCTTTGAAAGGGGACTTGCTCACTAGCTCACTTCACCTCCTTTGAGGTAAGATATTTAGAAAAATCCTCATCTTCCACTAAGCTACAGAATCTGTAACTTTGCTTGTGTTTTGATGTAAGAACAGTTTAGCAAAAATGTCACCCTTTCTAAAGTAGACATATCACAAATAAAATTTGAGAATAAATAGTGGTAAAAAGAGGCAAAGACAGAGGATCACCACACCTTTGCTTCTTCTGATTCTGAACTCAATTTCATTCCACCACCACCACCTTTAATACCTCAGCACTCATCCTGATCAATCCTTCTCCCCTTTTGGTGAATGAACACTTCAAAACCTTCCACTCTTCTCTTCCACTGTTAACTTAGGTGATAACAATGAGAATTTTATAAGTCTATTTTCTAAGCAATCACTATTTTTCTTATGTTTGAATGTCCTAAAACTAAATAAAATAGAATCCAGAGGCAGTCTCCTGAGAGCTTTGGTATTGGCAGTTAGTAAATGCCTGGTAACAGCAAACAAAGCTTGCTTCTTTTCTTCTTCCCTGAAAAAATGCAGTTACAAATTTGTGATCACAGAAAAGAAATTAATTTCCATGTTGTATTTGCAGCCTGTCTCTGAGAGAGTCATCTCAGCTTTTCCATAAGCTACTGCAGGACATAGTGAACATGATCTTACAGTGTCACCACAGCCACGAAAGTTCAAACACTGCTTTATTCCTAAAGCATAATTATATCCTGGGGTCTGCTGGGCACAGTTATACTTGTCATTATACACATCATTATTCACTTTCTGATCGTCCTTTCTAATCTGGACTAGGACAGTAGTGTCCAGCCATCAGTCATTAGAATTGGTGATGAGTATGGTGAAAAATGAGGTGGCAACTTAAGGCTATTCCATAAGAGAAGTAGAGTCTGAATGGTGTGAAGAGGAGGCAATACATGTATGATAGTTTCTCCTTCCTGACACCAAGTCTTTGATTAATTACTGAGCTAGGAGCAGTCAGGCATACATCTAAAAGGAGAGCTTGAAGACACCAGTGTCACTTCACTGAAAGGAGAAAAGACCTTCACTCTTCAGTCTCTCTTCTTGGTAGACACTAATTTTTCTGTGACAAGCTCTTTGGATGAAAACTACCTTACAGTTAGAAGCAGGATAGGAAGAGAGGACGGAAAATGAGAGCATTCTCCTAATATATATACCTACACTCTGATAAGCTCTAAATGGTGTTGTTTATTGATGAAGTAATTAATTTTTCCAAGAAATGATGTGATGGCCTGAACATTTATTAGTATTCACATTTTCAAGTCTTATTCACATACCTATAATGGCAAAGTCTTAGTGAAGACAAGCTTAAGCAGTTCTGGACCCACAGGTTCCAGGAGAAGGAGCCATAAAAGAAATGCCAAGTATCTTAAGATTCAGAGTCAAATCAGGTTTCAAGTCAAAACCTATAATCAGGCATAATACCAGTGGATGTGTTCCTTAAACTCAACATGAGTATTAAGTAAATATGACTGATTAATTCAATTATCCTATCTGGCTTCCCACTTGAATATTTATGACAACTCTATCTCTCCTGAGCATAACTGAAGGTAAAATGAAGCCAAGCACCTAAAAACAGCATTCTCTATCAAACTGTGTGGGTAGGCTGTCCCAGATACCTCACTACAAAGGTAATAAAAATTAACAAGACAAAGTATTCTCTGCTGCTTGTGCTCAACAGGCAAAGAAACTGGGTTTGTACTAGCAGCCCAGGCTTCATTGAGACAATGTCATGGTAGAAATGGATGTCATTTTCCTTCTCCCCTACTTTTTTTGAAACTTGTAAGGTTTTGGATTTTCATCCTCAAAAAAAGGAATCAAAAGTTCAGGCCTCATATGCTAGTTTTGTGAAGGTATTTTTTGCTAATACCAGATACAGTTAATTATATTTGCCCTAGCTCTCATTTACTCATGTCAGTTTGGGGGTTGAGAGCTCTGTCCTGGAACAGAAGAACTGACCATGTTGCTGACCAGATGGCTGTCGGCAGTTGAGCTAATTCCCTGGTATGTTATGGGAACATGGGCCAGAGACTGACCTCCTGGGTCATGGAGTCCAGACCCCTGCTATTACAGGCAGCCCTGTCACTGAAAGGGAATACCTTAGCTAGAAGCCGATGTATGGCTTGTTCTTCCTGCTGCAAATCCTTTCATGGCCCTTCCCATTTTCTCCTGGGAGATAAGGTCTCGCACTTCAGCTGCTTTTGTTCCCAGGGTTCCTTTGCAAAGTCATGGCACGACAAGCACCATCAGCCTCCTTCTGGAACTCGAAATGCATTTCTATTTTTCAGTTTGAATTGAGAAATTTAGACACAGGGGATCTGTGTTTTGGGTTCAGCTGTAAACTGCATACAGCTTTGCGGTAGAACATAAGACACTGTAGAAAACCTTTATTCTCAGACGAAACTGCTCTGGCACAGCCAATATCAAAACCAGCTCAGAGTTCTCCATGAAATGCAGGGTAAGACCCAGCATATGGGATATAAGAGAGTAAGGTCAAAGGCTTTAGGATCATACGTGAGTGTACTAGCTTGGGGGTATTCTGAGCATCCTTCAGGATGCCTTCTTGCCCCCTTGGAGCTGACTTAGAATGAGGACAACTCAAAGTGTGTCTTAAATCTTCCTTGGCTGTTGGGATTGGTGCTTTGACTCTACAAAAGACAATGTTACAACTTCTTCAGAGTTAAATAAAGTTGCTAAGGGTTGCAAATCGAGACGGAAGCGCAAGCAAAATTAAAAGTTACAAGTTCCTGTCTCCCAGTCTGCATTCAATCAATGAAACCACATGTCCTCTTTGCTTAGACACACAGCTTTGAAGACATGGGCCTTAATGGCCTGAGGTTTGACTGTTCCAGCTTTGTTATTTTGGTTTGGTTTTCTCCCTTGAGCCTTTACTACCAACCTCAGACAGTCATTCAATGCAAGTAGAGGGAAGAAGACTGGTGTCACAGTGGGGAACTCGATTTAATGAAAGCACTTGCAGAAATCCTTTTGTTTCTTGAAAGCATGTAAATGGGCAATATGATTTACAAGGTTACAGAGAAACAAATACACAACTTCCCCTGATGCTGTGGTTAAGACAGCTTGGAAACTATTGTGCTTCGTGACAGAACAGCACAAACACACACTGCAGAAAGCACAGCAACTATTCAAATCCATCTTTGTTTTAAGTACCAACTATTAAAGTGACCATGCTGGTTTTATTTTATTCTCTCTGACAGTGGGTGACAAAAGGCCTTTGAAATGCTGAGAATTTGCAAGTCTGCCTTTTCTGAATTGCAGAGGGAAGCTGTCCTTTTGGTTTTTCAATGACAATGCAGAGTGAAAACCGGAAGAAATACTTGCACATACTATGCCAAATATGCCCAGAAAAAAGCAAAATAAATATAAACTTGGAATATTGAGACCCACATGTATTAAAGTGCCTATATTTTACAGCATCCAGGTTTTTACGTGACCTGAATGAGACATGGTAGAATTCATGGCAGTTATTTTACTACAAGAACAAAAATATAAACTCAGTGTTGCTAATGCCAGCAGATTACCCCAATATCTTGATTCGACAGTATCATGCAGACAACTATGTGCCCAGCTTAAATAATCTTTGTGTCTTTCAGCACTTCTTGCAATTCCTTTAACTATTCATTGGATTGAATAAGTCATCTTAGTCCTCAAACTGAAAAAAAAGAAATTGCAATAGTGAACTGAAAACATCCCCTCTTATTCTATTTGGAGTGCTTTTGACTAAAATAATATGATAATATAGTAATATAAAAATAAAACAGAAATATCTAAATATTTATTTGGAATTGTATAAAAAATATTCTGCAAATTACAGATATTAGATGCCTTACAATTGAAAATGTCATTAATTCCAGTTGGTCACAGTCATGTGGAGAGCTTTTGATTTCATGTTCAGTCTTTAGAATTCCTAGGATGAATTTTCTGGTGGAAATGTTCACAGATACGTAAGACAAACTCAACACAACAGTTTACAATTCACTTTTCAAAGCCTTCTCAAGACTCAAGTAAATCTGCCCCAAATGACAAGGAAAAAAGAATGCAAATGCATCTCTCCCATTTTCAGGAATTTCTGCCTCTAGGGCCAAATTCTCCATTGATGAAAATGAGCCATTTTATTGTGCTTGTCTTCCTCAGAATATCCTGCTCAGTATTTTGACATTTCAAACTGAAGTCTGACTAACAAATTACTTTTTTTTTTCTTTTTTCTTTTCCCAGGTTTGTTTCTAAATGCATCTAAGATTTGTGGAGAAATATTTATATTTTAGACCTGATTCCACACTCTGATAATGAAGTTTGATAAGGTGAATCTTCTTCCTCTCTTTAAAAAAAAAAAAAAAAAACCACAAAAAAATCCCCTCCACTGTAACTTTCTTTCCAACATCACATGCTAAAAAGTCAGAATAACATCATGTCCTGCATGCTTTCTCAATGAAATTAGTATTGGTATTGTTAGCAGAGTATAAAAAAGACTTTACTGTGAGTGATAGTTATTTCATTGTTTAATTTTGAATATTGAGGTTCTATAATGCTCTATTTCTCATATTTTATATTTTTGAGATACAGATAGGTTTATTTGCACTATGATGCAAGACTATACACTTTATTTCAAGAAAAGCCAGAAATAATTAAAATCGGTAGAATATATACTATAATAAAAGTACAATTTTGAGAAACTAGTACAAAAATCAAACTTATGGATTCCTTTCCCATGTATAAAGTTTCATGGCTCTGATTCTATTCCACTGCTTTTGAAGTCAATGGAAAATTTCCCATTAGTTTCAGCTGGCCCTTTGCTTTATTTTCAGAAGTATTTTTTAAAGTTTCCCATTTCCAAGTTCCCATGATTTGACCTTGGGTGCATCCTTGAAAGAATTTTTATGCCTGTGAATGGAGAGAGTTACTGAGGTCAATGAGTCTGGAGGGCTGGACCAAACATCTTCACTTACAGTGCTATATTCTGTTAACTGCATGGAATGTCAATCACTTTGATTTCTTTACAATGCAAGATATGCAGCTCTGCAGTTTATGCAATAGTTACTCTGCTAACAATGGCAGCTCAGTAGAAAAACACAGTTAATACTTTGCAGAATGACATGGAAATAAAACTTCAAGACTATAGTTTCAGTACATTAAGAAAAAAAAAAAAAGGCAATTTTTTTTCCAAGTTTCCTGGGGCTGTTCTGAATGACATTTAGTGTAATAGGCTTGAGACAAATATTTTGAACAAAGTAGTTGAAACTTTGTTTTACATAAATTCAGTTGATTCAGGCAAGCAATTATTGCTGCGTCAAGGGATTTTTTAAAGACCTGAATAACAAACAAGATAATGGGCTCTATCAGTTTCATGGGATATTTAAGTGTCTAATTCACTTTCCAAAATGAAAATTTATCTTAAAGTTTCATCTGGTGATGCAGTGCACCATCATGCACTGTGTAAAATCTAGCAGCCATGGTTTGATTTAATTTGAAGCAGAGATAAAAACACCCCTGCATGTTACACCAGTTTCCCTAATGAAAGTCAGCTAGAACTTTAACTCATTCCAGGCATTGCTATTTTTTACTTGTATTCTCACATTGGTCTAAAAACATCAGTGCCCACTCCAACACCTCTATCTTAACAAAGATCTCATTGCTATCAGTGTAATGCTGAGGAAGAACCCTAGTGGAACCATGTACTGGATGTTTTTTTCTCTATTCTGTAACAATGACCTAAGTTCACATGCACACATCTATACTTCCATATTTTCTTTCTCTTTTTCTCTACTGCATATTTGTTCTACATTCTTTTTCCCTCATCTCTGTGCTCCCCAAGGTGAAGCACAATCCCCTCCAGGAGGTTTCTGTGTATTTCAGCAAGTGTGGACTGGGTTCTGACTGATGCGCTCTCCCTTCTGTGACTTAAATGAATAAATGGAATTCAGATTTTTAAATAGCTGCATTTGGTTTAAAAATTAATATTTCTTTGATTCTAGATTGTTCAAATAGAATTTCTAAGCGGTTTTTTTTTTTCCCTGTTATCAAAATAATTGGGTCTCAGCAGCTCCAAGTTCCTCTTAGATTTGTGAGCTGAACTGTTTTGTTTCCTTTAGTGTGCTAATACTTTTCCAAAACAGCATCAATGAAAATAGCATAGGAAATAAATCCATTTTGCTTGCAAGATGTTCTCTCTGCTAAAAAAATGGATTTAAGGATGTCCAGGCTCTACCAATAGGATAGATCAAAGAGCATTTAACACTTAAGAGTAAATATACTTCAGAACTAAATGACTTTTCATCACTCAAGTATAGTAGAAACATTAAGCAATGATCTCCAGTCCAA
>JAWWMO010000174.1:44644478-44675401 GCA_035047845.1 Dendrocincla fuliginosa | reverse complement strand
GTAAATATACTTCAGAACTAAATGACTTTTCATCACTCAAGTATAGTAGAAACATTAAGCAATGATCTCCAGTCCAAGAGAAAATCAGAAAATACATAGTCAAGAAAAAATGAATGTTAGAAAACCTGCAAAACCTTTGACATGCAGCTAGGCCAGTTCATTAAATTTCATCTGACTTGATTTCAGTTCTAACTATAATAATACCTAGAAGACACCTCCCTGCTGTGGGTCAAATGTGCAAAGCTTCTCTTGACCTACTAATTTAATAAAGCACTTGTTTCAAATGCTTCTTTGTAATTAAATGTCTAGGTTTGGAGAGATTAAGTATCAAAGGAGTACTGGATAGCCAGCAATAGGCACCACATAACTGAATATATTTACTTGTAATAAATTAAACTAAGACATTAATAAAATTACTATTAAACATTAGTAAGTGATCATTTACTGCAAAAAGATTACAGATGGTGAGTTTAGGAATCAGGAATGAAAAAGTGGTCAAGGACTCAAAAACTATGAAAAGAGCCTCACATCATGAAACATCTGTTATGGCTACAAGTCAAATATGTACAAGTAGACTTCCCTGCACAACCATAATTAGGACAAATGCAAAAATCTTGAAAACAGAGAAAATAAACTGTACTTCAGCAAGGTCTCTAACAATAGATAAATTCTACATACAAACAACAAAAACTTGTGATGAGTCCTGATTATCTAGAATGTTACTACCTATAGGGGTTTGAAAAGATTAATTTCTTGTTTCTATTGTATTTGCTTCAAGGGTCTTTTATATATCTATCCACGTTTAGGTGACAAATTCAGGATTTGGAACATTTTCTTCTATTGGCTGCTGGAAAACACTTGCGAAAGGGAGAAGGAATGGATGCACCTTGCCTGTTTTCCTTGGCACTGTTCTGTGTTCCTTGCAGCAGCAGTCTCTCAAGTGCACACTTGACACAGATGGAAAAAATGCTTTCACAGTTAAATCTATTGTCAGGTTTGGGTTTGAAAACAAACGTTTTCTCACTCCCACTTTTTTGGAGAGAGGACATTAGTTGTGGTTCTTTCTAGTGTGGGTAGAGTTCTACTTCCTATGCTCACATGGCTGGTCAGATGGCAAGTTTCCCTAATTCACAAGAGGTTGCTCTTATTTACAAATCCCATATTACTCCTATTGTCAGAATTGAGTTGACTTTCCATCTTAAACTAGGCTTTAAAAAATATTTTCTGGCCTGTAGCTTATGATAGTAGGCAAAGCAAATGATGTGAATGACTGCAAAGCTCCTTCCAGTATTTTTCTACAATAGTAAGGATGCTGATGCAGAATCAACATTCTCCTCACATCTGTGCTGAACATAATGCTGCCACAAAGACTTTGCATATCCCAAGTTCTCAGATGACCTATGCTCTGATGTTCTCTGCTCTATGATAATGCCTGACCTGTTGCTTTAAGGTAGTTCAGGCACTTGCAAAATTTGGAGGCACTTGATACTGTCCTAAACCCTTCTGGTTGGCAGCAGGCTCCATACAACTATATGCCATCTGAGCAACTGTAATCAGATGCCAAGTGATGGCCTCTGATAAATGGTTGGCTCTGGCTCATCTGACCCCCAGGGTAACCCATTTTTTTTTTGTGGCCAGGCTACTGATGAAATTATCAAGTGGGAATAAGCAGTATTACTTAGTGACTACTTTGTTCTGCCAGAGCAAAGCTCGATTGATTTCAAGACAAGTTCAAAACATTTCTCTACAGGGCTAATAATATATGCACCAAAAATCATTGAAGCATTTCGTGTTTTGCATATGAAGAATTGCTCAAAGCATGCTACATATATGTCTATAAATTAATCCTGGTAACAATGCACTGTTTCTCCACAGATACTTCTTTTTCCCCACTTTTTTTTTCATATAACAGGTGGTGGGACTGTGATGCGAGTGCCTGGGCTTTGGCTCATGAAATCCCTAGGAGAGACAATGCAGTACTTCTTACTGTTTCTTCCTAGCCCATGAGTGCTGTTGAGTGAGATTTACTCTCAGCTCTTGGCCACTGAGGCAATTTAGCTATTCCATTGTTAGAGCCATGCAAGAGCTTCTATCTCGTTTGCTTCACTGACAGTGTCAGCAGATCAGGACGAAGACACAGGTCAGGTGGTGGAGTTTATGCGGAGGGCTCAAGTTTGTCCCTGGTCACAGCTGATGGGGCGTTGAGCACACCTGCCTCCTCTTGGACTACTGGGGAGGAAAGGATGTACATATGTGGACGCTCTGGCTTTCATCCCTACCCCAAATATTACAGCCACTGTCAAAAATGAAGAATGTTCTCAGAACGTTACCAGCAGCTTCTGATAGATCAGAAAACGTGTAGTCTGTACTCTGTCAAATAATACTGATTATATAAGAAAAACAACAAAAATTACCATGTCTAACACTTTGTGTTAGAAGCCAATCAGAAATTGAACTGTTTGGGAAAAAGCCATGGGGCTATCTCTTGACTAATATCAGATGTCTGCTGTAAATAAGATAGATATGAAATTTGCTGAAAGAAGAGCTCACTGTAATCCTTTGTAAAGGAATTGCTAGATAACATAAATATATAAGATTTGCAATTAGCTCCCATAGTAGTTATCGAGTCAAAACGCAGGTGGGAATAATAGACATGAAAAATAAAATTCCCTAGTTATATTTAATAAAGAGATACCTAACTCCAAGACTACATTTGAAAACTTGTTCGAGTATTTTAATAACATGCCCCATTTTTAAGCACATAATTATACCAATATTCATATCTGAGTGTTTTCTAAATGCCAAATTATTATACCTACTATTTAGAGACTGTGATTATCCAAAGAAAAGAAAATCTTGACTCAGGAAGAGCTGTCAAAAATTAGTGACGCTTATAGGTACAGCAGGCAAGCTCTGAGTGACATCAGGAAGTTTATCAGACTAAGCATTGTTAGCAGTGCATGCATCACAGTGACACTTGATCTAAATGCCTTTTTACATTTAAAAGCAAGCTGTAAACATGAACAACTTACTAAAATTTTCTGTAAGGTAGATAAATACTATAGCTAAACTAGCCAAGACAGAAAAACAAAGAGCTGTATTTTGTAGATTATGAGAAACCACAGGTAGCTTGATTTCTAATAGGATTTTAGATGTTCAGTACTTGACTGGTATGTATTTTCAAGCAGTGTGCATTTTCTGATGAAAAATCCTGAATCAATGACATTAAACAGTTTTGTACTGCATAGCTGTCATTAGATTTTTAGTTGTAAATTGGGTTCAAGAACGTGGTTGATACTTTCATTGTTCATGCAAACAGGCATTTTCCTACTTCTGATCTCGGACCAGTTGATTCTGATCAATCTCACACTTTTTTGCACAAGGAACAGATAATCAGCCACTGCAGCATTTCTTGGCCAGGTTCCCATAGCCCACAATGGCTCCCAGGAGGTAGAGAAGGTGGATCTGGATGTGGATTCAGTATTTCTTCTGGACATACACTCTGACAATAAGGTGCCATAGTCATATTCATATAGCCACATCCAAGTCTCACAGTCACCAATGACAGACAAACTAGCTTTAAGTATCTAGCAGGTCTGAGAAAAAAAAAAAGTTTTTATTAAGGCAGTGGTAAAATAGACCTCAAGAGGTCTATTTGTCAATACTATTAGACAAACATATTTTAAAATTATAAAATTCAACATAGTTCTCAGTTTCACAGATTGTTTTGGAGGTACAAAGAGAAAATAATCAGCATTTTGATCTAGGATAGTTTAGATTTGCCCCAAAGAAGTAGGGGTCAAACACAATTAGCCCTACCTTCCATGTCAAAGTCAGACAGATCTGTAAGAGTTTCTGCATGACCTGCACCTAGCTTCAGCCCATAATACCTTAGAGTGGAAATAATGTCCTGAAAAGAACACAGACTGTACACATAGTATTAGATTAATACAATTATGAGAAATTATTTGGTTGAAAAACTCAAAAATAGACTAGAAAATCCCTCAAACTTTGACATATTATTTCAAATCTATCTCAGCTGGACCCAACAGCTGTTACCAACTAATGGCAGTTCTGTGTGAAATAAGGAAGCAGATTCCAGTGCACTTATCACCGGGCACAGCAAAAATCACAAGTCCCATTTTGAGTAACTGGGCCCTTGTGAGGCCAAAAAAAAATCCAAAATAATAATGGAGATGAAACTATCCAGTTCTTCACTAGAGCATCCCTCTAGGCTAAGGTGAGGGACAGAGTGAGACAATATGCATGTATGAAGGAGGATGAAGTGCCAGCTCATGCTTCCATAGCGCTTGTGCTGTATTTCTTTTATGAATAGTGACTTTCATTGTTCAAGACTTGCAGTCTGATAAATCAGGACTACCAGTAATTAATAACTGAAGAAGCTGAAACTGAATCTTTTCTACCTGTTAAAATGACAAGATGGGCAAATACAGCAGAATGTATAGGCATCTTACTATATCTTCTGCGTCGTATTAAAAGTCATTTAAATGTCTTTATTCTTAACTTTCTTAATATAGTATCAAAGAAAAAATAATCACACTCATATCACCCTTCATCAAAAAAAAAAAAAAAGGGGAAAAATTCTCTATGCCAAATACAGATTTAAGTACAATTTCCATTAACACTGATGGCAGCCTTTAGCTAAATCCCCAAGCGCTGCAGCAGACACTCAAGCTTTATAATTTAGGAACACACTGAAAAGATGGTGGAGTAAGATCTAACAAACAAGAAAACAAAATCAGCAGAAATCAAACAGCAACTGGAATTGCAATAGGGGACAGCAAAAACACTGAGGAAGTTAATAGTCTGCAAATGAATGGGGTTGCTGCGTTTTAATAAGGTCCTGAATAGGTAAAAATAGATCTGGTGTGAAGAGGAGAAACAGAAGTCCAAGCAGCCTAGAAAGCTCAGGAGCCTATCATCACCTCCAGAAATAGTGGCATATGCCCCCATGATGGTGCAGAATGCAAGACGTGGTATTATTTTCCAGGGATGGATCAAAGTGATACTTTCTGTTTGTATACTGTGTTTAGTATACAAACTAGCTGAGCTTTTATTAGAGGTGGCTGTATATTAAATACAATTTTGCAGCATAGAAGTTCATTCTTTCAGTTTTCCTGTCTCTTCACACTGTATGTGCACTGAAAGAAAATGAGACACATTCAGGGATAAATATGCCAGTCCTGGAAATCTAAGCTATTGTATCTTATAACAACCTCTGTTCTCTTATCCCATATGTTGTAAATTAAATCCCATATCAAATAAGACCCCCTACATAAGAGAAGAATTTGATGTAAACAGAAAGCAAGATTTAATGGAATTATACCAAGAATACTTTGGGGTCAAACTGTATATAACAGAATTTCTGCCAGTGAATTTGGTCACAAGAGTAGAAAATCTAATAAAGTTTTTTACTACGTTATCACCTTTGAATTTAACTATAGACAAATGTACATCAGCATGGATCCTTTCTATTCCATGGGGGGCTGCAAAAATATAGATTTTAAATTAAATAGCCATTTGAAAGGCAGAAAAGAAGTTGAATTTAAAGCAGTCTGACCCAGTGTAGCTGGGGATCTCCAGTATGTGCTATGAGAAAGCTTTATATCTTACAGAGCTGTGCTGCAGAACAGTGCACTTATGCAGGGCAGACAAAATGAATAAAGATTTCATTTACCATATGTGTTCTAGAAAAAGGCCAGCTCCTGGCCTTTTTCAAGAAGTTGAACAGGAAGAATTAAATCCAAGGATTAAGTTAACATATTAGAGACTTTTCTCCGAGTTGTGATTAGGTTAAGAAACTCAGATTTGGTCAAGAATTTTGTGACAGATTACCTGTGTTACCTGTTTTCAACAAATGCCCAAAACCCTTCTATAATTGATCCAAGTCCCTAGCCACAGTTTGAGTTTACTCTGCTTTCAGCTGTAGTGAAGTTCAAAAATTTATCTCTAAGTTGTAAATTGACCTTGCAAATAGTTTGTCCCCCTTGCAAATCAAGAAACCTTGGTTAAATCTGTGTCCATTCTAGTTGTCTTCTTACTTTGCATTTAGTCATATCTACAG
This sequence comes from Dendrocincla fuliginosa, assembly GCA_035047845.1. Classification (NCBI taxonomy): domain Eukaryota; kingdom Metazoa; phylum Chordata; class Aves; order Passeriformes; family Dendrocolaptidae; genus Dendrocincla; species Dendrocincla fuliginosa. Next base: position 44,669,316 of record JAWWMO010000174.1, on the reverse strand, counting down.
TTATATGTATTTCCTTATGAATAAAGAACCAGCAAAACAGAATGTCTAAAAAAAGAGGACACAGACCGTGCTTCACAATAACAGATGAAATCTAAAAGTTGCATAGCTTTAAATAGAGAAGAACTGTGATTTATGAGTGATATAGTGAAAAGAGTTATAGTCACCAAAATAAAATAAAACAGCTAAGGAGTGCTTCCTCCTCTTCCCCATTAAACTCTTCTATTATGGAAATTAATACATTGATATGGACAGACTTTCTGAAAGATGACATTTAAAATATACAAATCTAATTTTTCTTTCACTTGTAAATGAAAAGAACTATCATCATTAATGTCATCATTTTGAAAAAGTGATGAGAGTTCTAAAGAAAATCTGAAGTCTGTGCTCTGAAATGTGCCTGTAATACATTGTATGTGTGTATGTATACGTGTACATTTTCCTGTGAAGTTTTTTCTCTTCCTTCTAAATATGGTATCAAAAGGGTTAAAGGCATATTAATGCTATACTACACTGATGTCAGCAATTTACAATGGGATGGTGGATTCCAGTGCCAGAAGCTATGGCACAGGAGAGAATGTTATTTTAACTCCATGATCCTCTATGAAAGCCTGTCATCTTCTGTTCTTGAATCTTTGCTAATGTACTAAGGCGACATGCCCAGATAGAAAAGGAATGTTTTTCAGCTGTTATGTGGAGGCTATTAATATAAATACTGCTATACAATAAGTATGATCCTACTGCTTGCTATCTTTTTTAATTGACAAAGACACAGGAATCTCTTGGGACCCTACTGTTTCTAAAGGGCCACAACCTTCATTCTTTATTCAGATGAAGCTCTCTTAATAACCTGGCTCACAAGAAACTTTCCTTTTAAGAATCTTAAGCCCTTGAGACCATCTGGGCACAAATACCATGCTGTGTCAGGCCACATTCACTGTGACTGACAGGGTATAATGCAACACAAGTTTGAATTTTTCTGCATTGCTGCTCTCGCACTCCTTTGATATTTGTCTAACATGCCTGACAATACCTCAGTCAGACCCAGAACATGCTCAGCAGCAGGAAGACAGAACCGAAATTCTGAACACTATGACTGATTAACCATTTTGTGTGACTGACAGCCCTCACAACTCACAGTGGATGAAAAAAAAAAAAATTAGCACTTAAGTCTTCCCAAAATTTCCTTTCTTTCTGCCACCACCTTCCAAAGTCACTGAGCTGTACTACAAAGATTTCTGTACTTATTTTTCAAAACAAAACAGAAGGCAGAGAAACTTTCTGTCTACTGAAGCAATTTTTTACATATAGCGCTTTACTAGTTGCTCATCATTTTCTTTTGGCTAACATGCTCTTGCAACATCTTAGACAAGGACTATAGAGGTAATTCTTCAAGGCTTACACACATGTCCTTCTAGGCAAGTGATCAACAATGCATGTTCTTGAAAAGATCATTCTGTCCACTACACTCATCCAAAAAGAAATGTGAGTCACCATGAGCAGATGCACCTTGATCAACTAAGTCACCTGAGCCAATTAGGTCACCTAAGCCAATGTAGAACTTCAAGGTATCAGGTCACTCACAAAATCAGCTCAGTGATTTGAGAGAGTAAGAACTTTCTGCAGGATCAGTAGAACTGACAAAAATAATCTACAGATAAATAGTTACATCTCTATAAGCAAATTTCCTGTATGTCTGTAAAATAAAATACTTCCTTAATGTTAAGTCAAAGTAACTACTAATACTTTTTATACCAACATTAAAATGTAATACACATGTATACATTAGTGCTTATAACTGAAACAGTGTTACAGTGGCGGTAAAACTCTTGTAGATGTTGGTCATACCTACTTACACATAATGCCTGCTCAGAAAGTTTACCACCTAACTTTCAAGTACCTTTTTGCCTTCACTCACCCTGATCTGTTTTTCTGACAAAAATAATGGGAAATGTGGAACCATAGCACTATTTTCCTCATTCATTAAGAACAGAGAGAAAAAGGGTGGGAGGAAGAAGGGGAGGGATGGCAGGGAAAAACAAAAAAAAGTAAAAATCTAAACCCAACTCTCTGACTGTGTCACTGCTGGAAACAAAAACTGAATTTGAACATGATCTCAGCAGAGGAAGCAACTAATCACAGAAATAGGTGATCTACCAGTCTGAGAACAGAACTGTGATTTGTATGAGCACATGCTGTAGAACTAGAGAAGGCATCTCGGGTCAGTGAATTCAATTCCCTGCTATCATAAGTAATCATGTCATATAATCCCATTCATCTCATTTGAGCTCCATCTCAAACCCTTTTTTACGAATTTGCAGAATAAATGCATTCGTACCTAGTTTATATTCATTTGTTCCCAAGTAACCTTGTTCATTCGCAAAAATAACACAGCCTCCTCACGCCCCCTGTTTATTTATAGAAAGCAATCATACTTTTTCTCAGCTATTATTTTGCTAGGCTAAATCCAGCTCTTTCAGTCCCTCCATGTAAAATAGCTTCTTCATTCCTCTAGTTATCAAAGCAGCTGGTCTGTGTACCTGTACCAGTTTAAACATTTTTTTTAATATTCTCTACAATACTCCAAATAGTTTTAACCCTTCCTATTACTAACCATCAAAGTTTCATTACCTACTGGAAATACTTTGCATCATACATACTGAGATGTTTTCCTCCTCTTGTTCTCTTTCCCTTTCTTTTCTCTCTCTCTCTGTCATGGTCAAGGCACTCAAGTCTTATATGATTGACTCATACATTCAGGCCTTCCCAGCTCTTGTTCTCCTAGCCTACAAGCTAAGCCTTTTAAATAGCAATATAAATGTACCTAAAATGCTTGTTTTGCTTAATTTCATGGCAACTCTTGTCTTAGAGCAATCAAGGAGTTTTTCAGGTATTATTGCAGTACTCTAATGAGAATTTATCTCTATTTGTGTCATTGGTTAATTTTATTCTAATAAAATAAATTTCTACATGAAAATGCTAATAATTGTCAGCACCAAGGAATTCTAATGCATTAAAGGAATTCTAATAATAATATCGCTGGAGGCAAATTATTCCTCTTTTTAGCTTTTTTTCCCTTTAGTTGTTTAAGACTCATAAAAATAACTGTTTCAAGTCTTGTAAGTCTCTAAGTCTCTAACTCAGGCTAAGTAATTTGAACATATCCCCAAGATACTATCTTGAAGTTCAGATAGAAAAGGTACACTATAATTTTCTTCAAGAAAACCAGTTATTTTGTTAAATACAGCTATCAGCCTACTCTAGCATGAATCCCCCCTCTATCTTTGACTAATGTAAATTGTATTCCATCCCATTTTACATAGATATTTATGTTCTTAAATATTTGTCTCAAATTGTGTTTTAAATCCTTGCTTATGACAAAGAACCTTTAGCCATACTAACAAAGACGATCACTTTCTTCTTTTCCTTCCTTTTCCTATCTTCTCCAATTAATGAGGGATGCATCAGGAGTTACTGCTTCGAATCTTCCAAATTTCTAGGGTGACATTTATGCACCCTTAACACTTGCTGTATTCTCAGATGAAGAAACATCAGTTTTTAAATACATGCTTCTGCTAGCCTTTCTGTTTGCCTTTGCAGTTTTCAGTGTCATATCCACTGAAAACTCAGTAAGAGTTCTAACCCTGACACTAAGATTAATTTCACTTTCTGGGTTGGAAGGTAGTTCTGAAGAATTCTCTCATCAGTTTCTCTACAACAGGGATAATGACATCTATGTAACTCACAGCAGATTTGTTTTGCTTATACTTATATGTTGTTTTAGTGTTTATGGCACAAGGGTATCTCCAGTAAATGACACTGAGATCTTAAACCCTAAGGGTCCAAACACTAACCTTTTTGGGTCTCTTGCAAGTTCTTCTGGATGAAAAAATCTCACATTAGCTATTTACTAGGAGCCTAGTAAATCTAGATTAAATCATTACAGTCTATGTTTTCACTGTTGTGCTATGATAATAAGTTATTATACCATTACTAATTGTTACAGACTAATCCTATAGTTGCAAAAATTACTACAGTTTTATTACAATAGCTTCATAATTCCTTAAAGCAAGCCAGAAGCAGAAAATGCTGCATAGGCTGGAACTTATAATCAGAAATATATGCAGCATAGATAATATTACGTGCAAAAAATCTTTGCAAAGTATAGCTCAGTAAGATAGGCTGGTAGCTTAGATAAATGCACTTTAATCAGTACTAGCCTGGTAAGTAAATACTGGAAAGGCCACACTGTATTAGACAGAATGAGAGGATTAGTGCTAAAAATACATGAAAAAGAACATAGTGTAACTTCTTTAACAACATGGTAAATGGCAAGATCTTGAGTATATAAAGTAATTTTTTGATATGGAAAATATATGCTATAGATCACAGAAGGGTAAAAATGACAGTCCTGAATACCAAAGCATTAAAGAGAGCCTAAACTCTTAATTGTTCACATTTGTAAACAAGTTTCTGAGCTTCTGTCTAGCTCCTGAATGCATAACAGCTGTCTTATTCACTCCTGTACAAGGGCACATAGAATTACAAATTTTTATTTCTTTCTTTTGGATCCAAGAATGTCCTGTTATCCATATAAATAGCTAGTACTTGTTCTGAGCATGAATTTTTTACTTTATGGATGTTCTGTGGCATTTAGTTCAGCAGGATAGCTCCCAACTATAGAGACTACAATCACTTTAGTATGTAGTTGTCTTCCAATCCCTTGATCTGAGGAAAAAGACATTTTAGAATATTCTATTTCTCCCTACCTACCTACCTAATAGTTTTGTAATATAGTATCAGCTCCTTTTGAACATCTCCCTTCTGAGCTAAATATAGTTATTTTGTGTAGTATCTCCTCACAATACTAACAAATTTTATTGTGAAAAATGCATGTTTCCTTTGGAGGGAAGAAAAAAAGAAAAAGGCAATAAAACCAAACACAAAAATCTCTTTCTTGCTGTTGACTTCAATTTTGAAGAAATCGAGATATCGAGATTTTTATGGGACATTTCATACAAAGACCATCTTTCACTACACCATCTTTAAGTGTTTTAGAGGCAAAAGATGAGTCACCGACACAGGCTTGAACAAAATTTCTGGGATTGGTTAAAATTTTTAAGCAAATTGGACAAAAGGTTAAATGACTTGACCAAGTAAGCTCCGTGAGTCAGCAGCAGACTCAGAAGAAATAAGCCACAGGAGTGAAATCTCATTTTTTTGAAGGCAACATAATTTTCCCAACATTTTCTGCATAGCCAGGATTTCACTTCAGTTACTGCAATATGATTCTGCCTCCTCTAATCACTAAAGCACAACAGCTCTAAGTGGCTCTTCAGTTACTAAATTTTTAAACTCTTCAGTTACTAAACTTTTAAAGGCTGTTTTGTTGGTGGTGCTGGTGATAGTTTTTGCCCACTCATGTACTTGATTTCACATGATTTCACAAAAGTGCTTATCAATCATTATTTCAGTAATACAAGCTTAGGCAAGTAACATGATTTAAAATTTACTGACACTATAATCCCTTTAAATAGTTCCAGCATAGCATTAACTTATTATAGAGATAGAAAATGACAGTATAATATGGAAATTTAATCAAGTAAACTATGAATAAAATTTCTGAAAAAAGACAGATCTTATTTCAGGCTATTTGCACCACAGAACAAGATGATAATGTACAATATTTGTGTACTTAATTTAGAAACACTTTAGCAATTTTTGTTTATTTGTATGGGACTCATTCTAATAAAAATGACAACATTTTCTATCCTAATTATTTGGAAACTGTGAAACAAAGAAAATTATATGAAACTATTTTTGATCAGTCTGGAGAACCTTGAATAGCCCAGCAGATTTTAATCTTCCTTCTTTCAACAGGAACAAAGCTATTCAGATATTCAGATATTAAAATAGCTAGTTTTTTTTAAAATAGTTACTCCACTTAACAAGCTCATCATAAAAATTTGTAAACACCAAATGCTTTTCGTGTTTTTTACACCAATACTCAAAAATTAGTGGAAACCTAGCCTGGATATCTTCAATACTTTCTGGACAATTCTAATAATTTTCTGATAATAGTAACTTCTCCAGAATTTTGCTTAAAAGGCTTGAGAAATATTTGAAATGGAAGAAGTGATTCTTCAATGCCTGTATTTTTAACGAATTCAGATGGGCATATTTTCCAGGGAAATTTTACCCGTGACATTCAATCTGGACAGCCACAGTTCTCACATTACTCAGATAATGTTATTGCTATTAATAATCTCAAAGAACCCCTGAGTTTGAAGGCAATGCACAGAGCTGCAGATGGCTGCATAAAGGTTATTATTTTAATAGCTATAACATTAAAAATACTGGAAACTCCATACACATGGCTTTGTTCTGCTGTATGCCTGCTTTCAAAAAGCCAGTAATGAATATGACAGGAAGAATACTTGCAGGAAACATAACACTATATAAATGACACTCTAGTGCAAGCTAAGCTTATAGCAATATAAATATTGATGTTATTAATGCCACCTAAAGTATCCACCTAAAGTACTCAAGTACAAAATATACCTTCCTATCTTGTATGCAGTGTAGCAGTTTATGTCAGCAAGACATTGCTTCTCTTGCAATGTTTTATTTTAAACTGATTTATTGCACTGAAGTCCATCAGGAAGGAAAAGGAGATTGAGGAGATGCACAATGGGAGTAAGAAAGGACCAGGAAAAGAACCAGATGCATGAAGAGTCCAATAACATAAATTACCACAACATCTTTCCAGAGGTTTCTACAGTACACAATTTTAAGTGTTGGCTGCTATGTATGTGTTTCTCATACGTGAATGAGGTTTCCTGAAATGAATGGAAATTTAGACATTTGGAGGACTTTAGCAAAAAAGGCCTATGGATATAAGATCTGGAGTATATACATAACAGAACTTATGAATAGGTGACTGGACAAAAACTCTGCCAGTGTTCAATAGATTCTTACTGTTATTTCAGTGTCATGTGTTCTTAACTACTCACCCAAACCTCCAATTGAAAACGATGTTGTAGTCAGTGTATTCTCTGACAAAGGAGAGAGCCTACTACAGGGCTCAAAGCTAGTCAATCTTTTTTTGATATTGCAAATGACCAAACTCAATTAATTTATCTTAAGTAACAAGAAGGTTACGTTATGCCAACTCTACCTTTTGCATTACTCTGGACTAAACACTAATACATCAGTGTTTTGTCAAAGTTAATTTTATTTCTGCCTAGAAATGAGGTTTACATAATTTCTTGGAGACTATGTAATAACTTTTGCTTTTAGAAAAAATATCCTGATGTTCTGCTTATTTGTCAAAGCCTAAAAGAGTAAAGATGGCACTCCAGTGAGTGAGACAAGTATCATGATTTTCAGTTTCTTAAAGAATACTCAGCACCTTTTAGATGCTTTTCGTCTAATTATGTAGAAACAAACACATTTTAAGAAAGACAGTTTTTTAGCATCTTAAAGAATTCAAGCATATATTCAAATTACCTGGCTTTACAAACTTTCTTTGGATCATTTAAATACAAGGTACTTTTTACAGTTTTGATTAAAAATGCTAACATACAGTACTGAACCTGTATTATACTCAGAACTTCTATGTATTAGCTTAGATTTCAGGTGTCTGTTAATATCTTTTTGCCTTCCTTTGAGATGCATCCTTGTCTCAGTGCCCATGTTCCACTGGTGCACTGAGAAAGAAGAAAAGGAATACATCCCGTTCCAGGTTGCTCATAGGACCTTACAGTAAAGTTAGAACTGGCAATCAAATCACAAGTTAAGCATTTATATGTGGCCATTTGTTGGATAGATGCTCCGTTGCATGAGAGAAAGCATAAAGAGCTCATAAGCCTATTAAAACTTTTAACAACTACTCTATGATGTGCTTGAATGAAGTCATTATTAGCCATAAGGAATATGAAAAGGGTAGACAGAAGAAGTTATCTCGTTCCTTTGAGGCCAGTGGAAATTATTTCTATTGATTTTGCTGAAGGCCAAACCATCACCTAAGTCTCTGACTCTAGGAACTCTAGTCACATATTAAATCAGAGATTCTTAGCTATTTTGGTGCTATTAAGCCACACAAGTACCTAAAAATGGACTATATCCAAATTAATCAATTACGTGCAACAATGGGCTGGTATTATATATGTCGGCGGTTTATGCAGCTCGAAATGGTACTTAGGACAGCAAATAAGTAATCCTGCATCACTTTAGATACCCTGTTCCACCAAATCAAAATCTTTTCTTTTATTTAAATATTTCTAAAATTTTCACCTAATTCTGAACATAATATGGGAAGGAAAACTTATGAGTGTGTTAAATTTAAGAGGAATGGATTGATCATTAATATCTTACATTGTCTTTAATTTTTCATTACTCTGGAAAGCTAATCAGCTCAGATCATCTAGTAGACTGTTCACTCCTTGATTCAAGTCATGAACTAGCATAACTAATCTAATGATGAGACAATGAAGACGGAGGAGCAGACCTACACGTTCAATAGTACAGATTCTAGCATCATCAGATACACTAAATATCAAATCAATAACTGGATGCCATTCTTCTAGCCCACTGAATCTCATCCACTACAATACTGCAGTATTTTCTCTTCAAGAAACACTTGAGAAGGAAAATTTAGAAATTACAAATATTATTGCAACATTTTTTATTTGAGAAATTAGTTTGGTAAGTTTTAGTACAGAGGCAAGTTGTGCAATTCAAGGGAACCAAGATGTTGGACACAAAAAAAGCTTTAGTATGAAATAAGACTTAATTCTTCCCAAGTCCCTCAAAGGAAACTGGTTTTGACAGACTGTATTTTGCTACTGTTTCATTTAATTATTCATATCAACATTTACCAAGGGAGATTGGTCTTTGCTTTTATTTTCATTGCACGCCAGGCAACCTGCTGCCTATTCTTATGACTTTTATTACCTATTGCTGTTGTTTTGTGGACTTTGCAGGCAATATTGCTACAATTTTAATTTAAAAAAGTTAAAAAAAAAAAAAAAAGGAAAAATGCCACCATGAGAAAACTTGAGCTTCAGAGGGGCTTTTGTTTCAAATAGTCTCGGATTTATATTTTAGGTCATATTATGTTTTGAAATTAAATATTTCTCACTCAAAACCCTAAAACTATAATCAGTGGTGCTTCTTGAGCCTTCCAATGAAGACAGCTGCACTAAACTTCTGAGTGTTTAAATATATGTGGAGACCCTGCAAAATGCATATCATGTTCAAAACCTACTGACTTTGACTGGGACTGAAATGCAGAATTCTGAAGAACTTGACTTCAGCTGTGAAAAAGGGATTGTTTCACAAATTTATTTTTGACCAAGCTGTAAACAGAAGGAACCAATGTCATATGTAGCATAAAACAGCAGCTTGCATTTCACATGAATAATATCTTAGCCACTTCTGGGAGACAGTGGGAAGGTAGGAAAGAAATCAAAGAAACTTCCATTGTTTTAGAATGAAATGACAGCTGTACAGGTGCATGATTCTTAAGGTTTGGAGAAAAAAAAACTCATAATCTTACATACTTTTGAGTGAGTAATGCAGTTAAGTAAGTAATTGTTAATCAAGTAATGTGGAGTCAGTTGTCCTCAGGAGCATTAATATGCACTGAGACACTCATGAGAAAATATTCCTGACTTACGTTGCTACAATGGACAGCAAAGCCCCTAGAAATCAGTCGTGGCTGCCAGGAGAGCTCTGTAAAAACTGATATAATACAAAAGTTGCAACAGTCATAGTCTCTTTGTTACAGTATTCTTTGGATTTTCGCTGTACTTTATGGACAGCCTTACAAAGTCCTTTCCCTCTTTAGTCCAAATTCAGTTTGTATATGGAAAAATCAGATATTTTAAAGCTGCAGCTTCATGAGGAATTATCTGATTACAATAGCATTTTTAATGCTTGTACTTGGGCTGGAAGCAGACAATTGTTTTGCTGGATTTATTTTTATTATTCTCCTGTGCCCCACATACCCAAGTAGCAAAATGGCCACACACTAAGCACATGTATGAGTTTCTCTACGGGATGACATGCTAATCATCAACATAAATCAAGAAGTTTTGCTCAAACAGTGTGATACTTTCACAGTTTATGGAATGCAATTTATTTCTACAGTTTATATTAAAAAGTAGAGGTTTCTTTTTCACTTCTCTATTACTTAGTATTTTAATGAAAATCTAACACACATTAAAAAAATGGATTTTTGGACATGCCCTTTGGACTAAATATACTACTCAATATCCTGTCTTCCAAAATGTCATGGATTTTCACAATTGCTTTTTAAACTGCTATGGATATACACAGCATGCACAAATAGGCAGATCACTGTAGTTACCCATTTGATTCGTTAATTTACCAGTGTCTGTACACTGATTCATAAACCATCAACACTTTCTGCTTTACTTCAGGCATTTCACAAAGGCATTTATTGTTTACAGCCTTAAATATGTTTTGCAGTGACACTGTCAATTGGTCTGATAGAAGGATGCTCATTTTTTTATGCTTTATTTTATGGATGAAGATTTGAAACAAAAAGTAAGTCTCTTCATTTTCAGTTATACAGACATGAAATAATTCCAGATTTTCAACAAATAAACCTATATTTATACTGGAGAAAATATGTGGTGACAGTGTGACCACTCACACACTAGTTCTTTCTGTTTCAGGTTTTATAAGTCTTTTTCCTTTGTCGGTAGTGCTACATCATGAGAAAACTTAAACAGTGAAAAGTTATCATAAAGATTCTTCTCTATTTAAGATCAGTAATATGAAATATGGATACATTATTTTATTTGAAGCATAGCAATGTATAAAAGGTTAAGAAATAAGATTCCCCACATGACTGACAGCGTTTATAGAGCACCGGTACTTATTTGTAATAAGAAGAATCTTCCTACTGGAAACTGCCTGAAAAGCAAGCAATACACAGGGTTTATGAATTCAAGTTGTATAATTACCTGTGAGAAAGGGAGATTTTTTCTTTGTCAGATCAGCTCTAATCTCATTTTCCCACATCTAAAATGACAGCTTTTGCACTGATAGTGAACCTGTAGATTCCTTCCTAAAGTAGCTCTATCTGATAAGAGATGTTAAAATAAGATAGAATCATAGGACCATGAAAGCACAACTCTTCAATCTTGGTGGGAAGAGCTAGGTTTTAACATAGGTTTTAAGCATTAGAGAGTACAATAGTACTTAAGAAGAGAGACACAGAGAGAGCGAGCAAGGTTGAGAGAGAGATGCTGCATAATATATTTCTAGAACAAAAATCCATTGGTAGTAACTTTTGCAACACTGTCATTTGCAGTTGGAATATGCAGGACAATTGATGTCATTTGGCTAATTACTTATCTAGACTGTGCATCTGTATAAAGTCAGTGGAGCTATAAATATGCACTCATAAATAACCGTGTGTACAAATCACTGCCCTGCATTTCACAATCAGAAGGAAATCTAAAGCTTTGCAATTCTGACTGACCAGGTCTCATATCGTGTATTAATAATTCTTGCATGACACATACATTTGATATTATTGAGCACTGCAGAATTCTTTTGTAATGGCAGCTTTTGTTAAAGTTTTACATATTGGTATTAGGCTACGACAGTGATGAGCAGAATAAGATCACACAGAACATAACAGAATGTGGCTCCTTATTATTTACATTGTTTTATATCTAGTTGCAAAAACACTATACTAGTTTCTTTAAGGTCAACAACGACTAATAAAATGTACACATTTATTCTTAGACATTAACTGCCTCTGGGATACTACTGAAATCTGTACTGAAAAAAAGGCTGCTAAATCCTCAGTGAAAAGACATCACAGGTTACCAGCTAGCAAAGCTCCACACACTTTGCTGCTTGTATCTATTTGGAGTCAACAGTGTAAAGTCTCACTGTACATTCTGGAGGTAAATATTCACCTGCAAAACAGCAGCACTCAATTATCTCCCCCAATTCTCTCATGCTGTTCTTATCTTTCTTAGAGATACAAGAACATGCACAACTATAAGCATAACTAAAATTTAAAAATTGCAAATTGATAGAGGACCTCTGTCATTATTTTCCTTACTCCTGCAATAGAGAGATCCTGCAGCAAGAGAAATTATTTAATTCATTAAAAGTGGTAAGTTTAAAATTTAATGCAAGCGTCAGAAGTCCAGATCTGCATTCATAAAACCATTATGTCTGTAGTCCTCTAGCAAAAGAAGATGAGGGTTAGGCTGATACATTTTTTAGAGCCATATTACATGCCCACAATGGTCACATGCATGTGAAAATGAAATTTCATTAGATATAGTAATGATGGAACGCATGAAAAATATCATGGAAAATATGTCAGTTACAGCAGGCATAGCAATTGCTATGAGACAGATATAAGAAACACAAGTGCAGTTTAAATAGATACCTCAATAAATTCCTTAACTGTGTTCACGTATGACTCTGAAACTCCAAACTGTGTGGCAAATAACTAGAGCAGTACTGTAAACCTGACCTTAGGGAATTGTACGACCAAGCATTTCCTTAAATCACCAGTTAAATCAAGAAAAAAAAAAAATATTTACTCTGTGTGAGAGATATGAAGAGCAGGGTCCTCTATTGATTCTGAGACGGCCAGGGCACAAACAGCAGTGTCAGCTCCCAGACTGCAATCCTTTCCCCTTATTGCTTAAGAAGGAAAGCTGGCCTACAGTCATGGCTCAACAAAGAGCTCAACAGAGAAGTTTACTGTTTTATTTTGTGGATATTCAGCTGCTGTAAACTGGTCAAACCCTGATTTATGCAAGTGCTACACATCTAATATCAAGCAGCCTTCTGAATCTGCTTGTGCGTCAGAATTCTTTGATTGAATGCTGTTATTAACTTTTCCTGTCTTTCACTTATGTTGCCTCTTTTTATGTCAGGAAAAATAGTGCACAATTTGTTCCTGATAATGTCCTTTTTACAAGGACTTGTACAGTGTGACTTAAGCTCACTTCTACTTGGAAAGAAAAGAGAAAAAAGAGCATGTGGAGGTGAAAGAGCAGTTCATCCTCCTTACCTAACAAATCTTTTCACTTCTGACAGGCACTGGAAAAATAAGGCTCTGTTAATAATGGTGGGTTTACCTGAGTACACCTTCCATTTCATACACCTCCCTGAAGACTATGCCTGGATTTCTAATACTAACAAAAAGTCTTTGTATTCAGCAGGACAAACCCTGTGTCCTTCTGTCCCCTCATAAGCTTTAAAAATACTGCACCTTTTTCGTTATTTTTTATGCTGTTAGGAAAGAGGGATCAGAAGCCATAACATAGTGTCTGTTCTCAGTAATGAAATCTTGACCAGTAAGAAATAATTCAGAGTATTTTCATTTTCACTTGATTTTTCTGAATTGTTTAACAAAATACTTGCAAATCTGACAAAATGTGAGTTTTCTCTAGTTCCCTAAAAAAACAATTATTGAATAAACATGTTTAGCTAAGTTTTAGTGCTCATGAAAAGGAAAGACATAAACCACTGAGTGAAGCATCGCACACAAGTTCCCCGGCACAGTTCTGCCAATGCAGTTCAGTCCCACACCTGTCCTGGAACTATTCACAGAGCTAATCTATGCAGTAGTTATTCCCGTGTGGGCAACTATCCATGAGAGGCTCGACTGAGACCAGCCAAATTCATCTGCCTTGTGTTTTATTACTCACAGGAAGCTTGATCTGAAAGAATTAAGGGCTAACATGTTAACTCATACAATGCCATTTTACACTGAGCTTTTTCTTCTCTTTTATAGTCACAGTAACGGAATTCTAGTCAGATTCTTTACTAGACTTTATGAAAGATTACAAGTAAGCCAGATACAGATAACTAGAGTTATATATTGTTCCAAATATTATTGCTACCAGAATACTCATGGAGTAGGCTGGTATTTTTAAAAAAAAATTGTACACCCTCACTAACAAAGCAAGGACATATATCTTTAGTATAACCTTCACCATAAATTCTCTCCTTCCTTCATATTAAGTGCTCAGACTTGGTGCTGCTGATGATTGTGGGCATTTGGTGTGCCTGGGGGAAGAGAAATGCCAACCCTCCCATATGTACATGCACAGGGAGTTTCTGCAGCCATTGACAGTTTAGTCCTCAGTGTGCACCACTTCTTGTTCCCTCGCTGGTTTCAGAATCCAGTGCTGAATTCTGCCTTGCCTTCAGCTGCAAGGGGCAAAAGCATACTGCAGACCATAATGTAGGGTTTGATCAATGTTTGACCTAGCCAGTGATTTAATCAACAGGACAGCATGAAGGCACTGATGATGCAGAAGAAACATCACAATTCTGTATGTTACAGTGCACAATGAACATTTCCTTCAGCATTTTTCTTATAAGCATCAATAATAAAGACCCACTTCAGCGTCATTTGCCCCCATAACATTGTCCCCATTGCTCCTCTAAATCTTTCTTTGTGATCACATAAGGATTCTCTATCTCTTTCAGACGAGACATGTAAAAAAAAAAAGGCTGATAGATCTATATTACATTTTAAATAACAAATAATGGTAATTATTCCCCTTTAATTTATCCATGTAAAGCAGACTTTCTATGTATAAATCCACTCCTGAGAGGAAAATTTGAGACTACTTTCTCACTAATTGCTTTATTCATCCCAGCTTTATTCTGTATCCATCTTTTCTTATGCCAAACATGCACAGTTTCTAAGGTCACAAAAATGAGGACATAGAATAATATTAAGAGGGAATACACTGAAGAGCAACCCAGACTCACAAAACCAGGAAGGCTTCTGTTCTAGAAGTCATACACTCTCATACAGCTGTAATTCTTTTGGTAATTCCAATGTGCCAAGCCCAGCATAGAAACAACTGGGGGAATGCCACAAATCTTTTCCTCTTGCCTCAGCTTCTCCCCTAGATGGTGTATTGTCCTACCTCTCCCTCTCATGGTAAGCATCTTATTCTCAGATGAATAACAGCTTAGGTGGTTAAAACTGTGATCATTAGGAAACTCTGATTTCCTGTTGCACAGAAAGTTGTTCTCTCTGCACTTCATTCAGTCTGACTAATTTTGATTACTCACTTTCATCCTGTTTTCCCAGTTATTTTCTAGTCACTTCCCCATTCCTGCTTTTATCTTTCCTTTGCAAAATACTGCAATGCTTGACCTTCAAAAATGATAGGAGTAATGTTTAAATGAAAATAAAAGCTTCCAGGAGCATTATTATTTCAGTTTTGATAGTATCTTTAGGCTACTTGGTGCCCTCAATGCACCTGATATGACAGACATAAGAGGATGCAATCCAGCTTAAAGGAAAGATCCTTCTTAGCTGAAGAGCTAACTAAAAATTCTGATTCGGCCTATGCTGTCACATGTATTTAAAAAATAAAGAGACAGTGAGAGAGAGAGAAACAGGAAAGAAAAATGCTGCTACCAGAATATATGTCAATAAAAGTGCCCCACACAGTGGGAGTGTGAATTTTCATAGCAAGGCTCAAGATCTTTGCATTATTTGTTCTTGTAATAAGCAGAAGATAATCTTTTAGCATAGCATTGAAAGAGTTAAAAAGAATGTCTTTTGACAAACATGACTATCGATCAACACAAACAATATAGAGGACTATATCTAAACACCCCTTCCCAAGACTCCCAAATATTTCTTCACAAGACCTAAGCAACCTGCGGACTGACACTGATGTTATCTGAAATTTAAAGGTGTTTATTGTCTTAGTGCTTAAAAAGGATCATCTTTCTGCAGCTGGTTGGCTAGACTGTAGGATGCCTTCTCTCGGTCAGCACGTGCATAACCAGACTATCACTCAGCAGCTTGTAAAATACGATTGCATATGAGATATTGATGGCCTAAGGGAAGTTCTGAATATCAGAGGTTCATAATTAGAATACCTATGCATTTGATCCGAAAGAATTTCCATCAATGTCACAGAGATGAGTAGTTATGAATTTCAGAGTCATCTCTGCTGGTACAGACTGATTTATGTACTTTCAACTTTGAACAAATGAAGGCTGAAGAATTAAAGCAAAACCCTTTTACATAGATAGCTCCTTACGCTTTGAGGGGTTCCAAAATTTATAATTGCCTCTCCTGGTGCTTGGGATCAAGCTCCACAGTTGGTAACTCATGACCTTTATGCTCATGCCATCCATATGCTTTCAGTCATTCTGTCCTCTTATCTGTAAATTCACAGTCATGCCATGTAGGATGTGTGGATCTGCTGATAAGACATTTTTGCAGGAAAGAGAATCTAGGAAGATCAACAGTTCTGTTGCCAGAGCTGCTGGCAGCACCTCTAACATTTCATCTGTTCCAGATTTATAAAGATCTACTGTGCTGATCTGAGGATAGAGCTGAGTGTTTGACTTCTGTGATAACAGACCATCTAGTTGAAACCTGTGTATGATACTAAATATAAAATTAAATAGATACTGATAAGATTATCCAGTGTGGGACAGAAAACAACCATCTCGTTAACATTGAGATTCCCATAGTTCCTGAGCTCTGGGGCTTGGGTTTCCTTTGGTCTTGCTTTTGATTTTTTTTTTTTTGGGGGGGGATGGTTTGGCTATTTTTTTCATATACATTTAATTATCAATCACTGCATTTTACTGGGATAATTAAAAACTAAGGTTCTAGTGTATCACACAAGATGTGATACTGTACCCTATATCCAGAATCAAAAAAAAAATCCAATTGCCTCACTTTTTTTAAAGCTGCATTGAACAGAGTACTACTTGTAAAGTCTGTTCTCTAGTAACTATGGGAGGAAAGCACTAGGGCAGAAAACCAAACAAACTAGAAAAATTCATATACAGTTTCCATTTCAAAGTTTTGCAGTATCACTGATTGTCCCACTACCTAGTTACGTGATAAAGAAAGGAAGATGCTAACTAAACTTCAGAAGAAAATAGATTTTATTAAACAACCTTTAGCCATTCAAATTCTCTTGAAAAAGGCCCTTTTTTTTTAACTCTTTTTTTTGTGTGTGTCCCTGAATGCATGAATGTGTATTTTTATAATTATAAATACATAATACCGCATGAATAAAAGAGATATTTTAATAAAGAGATTTCTATAGGACACAACATGGATAAAGCAATTAGAGTAACATTACTATCACATGGTCTGCCATATATCCTTAGGTATCTCTGAGCAACTTGGCTCTGTCTGTGGCATTCAAAGTGTACATTCTTAAAAGAATGAGAGCTGCCCATTATGACTTTCTTAAGTCATTCTATTTTCAAAGCTATAGTGGTAGACACTTCTCTCCCTGAGTAAAGACTGTTATTCTGTTGCACAACTGCAAAAGATTTTTTAAAATTAGTTTTGTCAAACAGTGAAAGTAATTTCTCAAATAAGAAAAAAAAGACTTCTACTGGCAAAATGCATTTTACAATTTACTGTTGAACTGTTGCAAGAAGCAGCTCTTCAGTGAGCAGTATGGCACAGGGCCAGAATGAGCTATTTCAAAAGTCACTGTTGGGCATATACCAATTTGATTCACAGGATTTACCAATACAGTTGGGAACGACTGTGTGTATGCATGTGATCCTGTTCTGTTAAATTTTAGCAGTTCGTAACTGTATACTCATATTCAGGGTGAAGAAATTCGGTTTTAGACTACTAAATTTGTTTTAAAAGAGGAGAAGTTTATCAGGCTGAATTAGTTTACTTATTTTGTGTTGGAAATTAATTTTCTATGGGCAGTTCAAAGGATAAAATGACAAAATATTGAAAACACTTAAATGAAGAAGGAAAATGTTATGAGTGTACTAGAGAGATAACTGTGAGCTGTTGGTTAGTCTTGCACGTCTTTTCTACCTCTAGTTTCTCTTCATCAGTGAATAATGTGGGGGTTTACAGTATACATGATGCAATATGCATACAGAGCAGTAATACATTAAATTGGAGTCCTCCAACCACCTGATCCAGCATAACACCAATTCAGGTATCAAAGTGACTTTATTTTTTTACATAATTATAGCAAATTATGAAACTTAACAGCAATTTTTCACCTGATACGGCTCAAGAAATAATGTTTAGTCTTGGAGCATTTGTGATTAACTCCAAAGACAAGTGGTTAAAGATAAGTTAAACCTAGATGAGCCAATGAGGTGGCCTGTGAAACCAGATGAACAAGACTGCTAAACAGAGTACATTTAGCTGGATGCAAATCTCTCAATGACACAAGAAGCACCACCTAGAAAAAACTTCCTAGATCACAAGTGAAATTATAATGTACTACTAACAAACACTCCTTCATTTAGAGACACTTCACATGGCTTCAGATAGCATTTCAGTTATTCAACAGGCTCACTAAAACCACCTCTCTGACCAAAATTCATTAAATAATATGCTCACCTGATGCCTAGTCTACAGATAGTTCTTACAGAAGTATATCTATATCTATGCAGGCTGCACCTGTGACAAACACATATACTGCCACAATCCTAACAACGATGTAATTCTAGTAATTTAAATTACTTGTACCTACATAGCTTGTTTTCCCACACACAAATGAAGAAACTACTAATGAAAGCATATGTACATTAGTATAACCAGAGACAAACTGTTGGGGTTGTATCATCCTCAATTACAGCTCAGTGACATCACTTTTGGGTATGCAAATTATTACCCACATGAGTGATCTCTAATCAGGAGAAGAGTGCCTGTGAAATTAACTTGCCAGTGAAAGAAAGAAGGATTGAGTCTGGAATCAAATATGTTAATTTAAAATGTAGTATTACAGATGTGAATTTCTATTTCATAAGTTCTTTACATTGACCTTGGGAGCAATACCTCTTGGAAGCAATACCTCTTGGAGGCACCTCAGCTTTTTCACTCAGTATAGAAACTTCCAACACACTGGACGAAAAGTTTAAGTTTCTCTTATTGCTTAATTTGATTTACAGTTCACCAACAAAATTAATTTTGAATTAATTATATACGCTTTGAAGGATCTGAGGGAAACCTCTGTGATTGCAAAGTCACAGCCACCTATATATGTAACACATGCACAAACTGTATATATGCATATATATATATAAAATCTGTACTTCTTTTTCAAAACTGCTTATTAAATCTCTTGTTCTATCAGTAGGATATTGATATAAAATAATACTTATTTTTCGTTGCATTAGTTTCTGATGACATTGTAAATGTCACCTTTTTCCCCATAGGAAAAACATGCAGGAAACCTTAAGAGAAATAAATGTTTGTTACTCTGAACCTGAAAGTCTGCAATTGATGATCCTATGACTACAGTTTGACTGTGGTTTGATCCTGTGCAACCTGTGTGAAGATTGAATACTGTGCATGAGCATCACCAAAGCCTCACAACAAAGGTAGGATATGCTGCTGAAGCACTGTGTCCCTTCCCCACACAGGCAACCCAGTTTAATATGATGTCTCTTGGATAACTTATGGAACAGCTCTGAGAGGTATGAGCTACTAGTGTGGCTATGTGGGGCAGGACTGGAAGTACTGTCCAGAAAAGCTCTACTCTTAATTTCCCCTGGTGGTTTTGATGGAGGGATAGCAAAAGCTGCCAGTGGGAAGTGGAAGTGACACTGTGCCACTGATTTCACTTCTCAGGAGGTGTTGATGAGGTTTTTCATTCAAAGCTCTGACCTTTCCTGCTCTTAACAGGTCGTGTAGTACTTCCATACAGTTTACAGTATTTACTACAAGAGAAGTGTCTAGCACCAGCCTGCCCAGACCTTCCTGAACACAGAAATTTATAATGGCTAATAAATCAGATATGAGATTTCAAAATCTTCTGCTTGTAATTCTCCCTCAAGATCCCAGATATTGAAAAAAATCTTGACAATTTTGTCTGAAGTAAGACTGTGGAATAGTTTCAGATTAATCTGGTCATCTAGCATGTTTTCAGGACAGAATTATCTTGATGTCTATATGATATATTTAAGATAATTAAATTACCAATAACAACTTGGATGCAATAAGGAATTTTGACTTCTGTCTTCATCCAAGCATTTTCACAGCGATATATTCACAAATAAATGATAATAAAAGGAAGTAAATACCATATTCTGTGGCTCAAGATAGGTCTCTGCCTAGGACAGGATTTGAAAAACCACACTGCAGACCTTTACAGTCATCTACAACTTATTGCCCAAACTACCTTTCAAAATTATTCTTTTTCTTCACAATGTTTTGACTGCAGACTTTAATCCATATCTGTTGCAGAAAATTACAATAATTCATATTGTGAATAGTTAGCTGATGTTTAAGAGTTACGAAAGTGGCCTGTTCCCTTGAAGGCCAGAATATTATCTGTGACCTTTAATATTCTGCTTAGCAAGGGGCAAATCCTACAAAATACTGAGCAGGGCCTGTTGGAAGCAAGTCAGCTCTCACCTGGGACCAAAGCAAAACCATCACTTTGCAGGTGTAGCAATGATCTGATCCTGTACATGAAAAGCCTATTGAGTTTTGTCTGCAAGGATTTGAGAATCAGTTTCAATGACAGTACCTCTGAAGTATCAACAATTTTCTGTGCCATAGGGCTTTATAAATACATTCTTGTATTAAACTCGGCTAGAAACAGGGGTTTTATTTTTAATAACTAAATAAAGCAGTTATATCTTGAAGTAAAATATACATGAAATTGTTTATAGGTAGAGCTGAGAGATAGCATAAGATTTCTTTTTAGAAAGGATACTTTACAGATCTGGTTCTGCATCATTAAGTTTACAGGAATGCTGAATCAAGCATGATGAATTGGTTCTAAGTTGTTGCTAGTATTCCATTTTGATGCAGTTCAAGGGGCCATGTCAGAAGAAAGAATCAAAGATGGGGCCAAAAAAAAATCAATCTGAGAACAGGGTAAATCATCAATTAAAAAAAAAATCAGGAAAAGTATAAGAGGGTCCCAACACCTTTCACCAGTGGCTGAAAATATCAGATTAAATTGCACTGTTCCTGAGGCATATTGTTTGATGTGTCTAGAATACAGTTTGTTTAACAGAGAACAGTTTTTATTGAAACAATTATTTCATGAGCATCAGCTATGGATTAAGGTTTGAGTTTGCTTAAAATAAATGAATAAAACATGCCTGTCAAGAAACATATTTTAATGATGATCTTTTTGTGGTTATTTTTCTTTAAAAGAAGTCAATTACTTGAAAGGTGTAGGTCACACACAGCTGTAGGGGAACTGAAGCTCATATATTCAGTGTATGTTAAATTAGACTTCCTTATAAAAAAACCAACCATATATTATTTTTTTTACTGTTTTTTAGTAAGAGAAAAAATACATATATTTGTTTTACAGAAAAAAAAGAAAAAGCAATTTTTGCACCTCTGGGGCAAGTTCCAACTCTTTCAGTATCTTGAGGAAATAAATAAATTGCATTGGCAGAAAGACTCCTAAAAAGACTGCTCAAGGGGGAGGGAAGGAAACACCTAAAAACATTGTATTAGCAAGCACTGAGGTAATCAGCTACAATCTGGGAAATGTCAAACAGTGGTATTCATCTACCCAAAGATTTTGCTGATCAAGTCCTTAACTGCCATTTACAATCACTAACTAAAACATGGAATATAGCTGTGGATATAAACAAGAGACAAATTAGTATTGGGAAGCTGGGTTTAATAATCCCCTAAAAGAGTCCGTCTGTTTATAAAGACCCCCTTTTCCTTGATCTCTGACGTGTATTCCTAATGTAGACACAGCTGGATTTTTTTTTTTTTTTTCATTTTTCAAACACCCTGCTACTATAAACTCTACTTATAGTATATCTGGTCTGAGTGTTTGTCTCAAGTTTCAGTTATTATGTAAGCACTGAGGAGCAAAAAAATTTCATACAAGTTCAGCCTGCTTTAGGGTAAGTATCAAAACATCAGACATAAATGCAACTCCTTTAGTATTGATGTTTAATACCATTGAACACTTCTAACTTTTCAGATGTTTGCAAATATTCATCATATTATCACTGGAATAGCTGGAATAGATTCAAAGCTCTTGCAAAGTTCTGGATTCATGTTTGGAACTAAAGTCTGGTTTTCTTGTTTTACTGTTTAAAACACTATGAAATCACATTGCCTGTAATGGATATGAGATTGATAACCTGACAAACTAGTTGATTTACAGGTATAAAAGGCCAACACAATTTATAGTCTGTGTTTCCAATCCACTATGGAGAAGAAAAAGAAAAAAAATAACATTGACTATACACTTCTCACAGATAGAGGTCACTAATGGACTAGATTTGAATCCGTCTGCTAAAAGCCTGAAAGTTACATGAAAGTATCCTAGACAAAAATTAACTCATTTTGAGATTAAAGAGGTAGCAAAAATGATTAAGAAATAAAGCTCTCACCTTCCTGGAAACAATATTATCTTAAGTGTGTCTTCTTTCTAGTCTTTTAAATAGAAAGTGCAGTACAGGAAAAGCCTGATAGTGGTACTTGTTTTCTTCACTTGGTAAAACTATGTCTCTCCTTCTTGGCTGTGGGAAGGGTAGGCAAGTCAGCCCTAATAACATCCTACATTTTAGATACTGCTATTTTAAGCAGTTAAATACAAGCACATTCTTGATTCTTGAAGGAAACCATAGCCCATGTAATGCAGATTCCAACTGGGAGGGTGTAGGGTTGCGCAAAGAAGGTATGTCTGCATCCTAAATCAAACTATCCAGCAGGCCAGGATATAAATGTGACTTGTAATAGTGGCTCAAATTAGATCCAGACTTCTCAAAGCCAAACACAGATAACATCACCTTGTACAAAACACAGTGTATGTGTATGTGAGGAGTGACTCTTAAGAATGCTGGGTGCATTCCAGCAGCAATTCGTGCTAAAGCCTTGGACTTTGGAAGGCACTGATGACTATTCTAGTCACAGGTAGTTTTACAGACATTGTATTTATACAGTGCTCTTGACTTATTTCACCTACAGTACTCCAGGCCTGCACTCCACTGCCTTGTTACTGTATCAGGATAGCGAAGGACCATTTAAATAGCAAGCCTCTTGAAAGCTCACTCGAATAATTTTCAGAAACAAGATCCACACTAACATTTTAGCATCACTTCTGTTATGTAGAACCAATGCCTTTAGAATTACACCTGTTATATCTTTTTAATTAGGCAAAGCTCATGTCTCAATGATTGCATATTACTGACTCTTTTTAAAGGAAGAAGGGAAAGAAGGGTGGATAGAGGTATAGGTATGGTACCTTTTAAGTGTTTTGAAAAAATGCCAGGACAGATTTTTCTCCTTCCACAAATACATATATCTGAAACCAATTCATTAAGTTTCCTCTAAAACTAAAAATTTATAAAAGTGATCTTGGAGAAAGACCATGTCAGTGAATGAGGCAAGGAACTAATTCCATGGAAATTTGTGGGTTTTTTGTATAGTTAGTTCATTTTTTAAACCCAAGCAATGACCAACGTCAGCCTCTGAACTGCTTCAATTCCCCTGCAAGCACTGTAAAGTTAGATATGGTAAATAAACCTGTCTTTAACACACACCCTGTGTTTCAGAGAGAGAGAGAGAGAAGGAACGAGGAGAGAGAGGGAGGGAGAGGTCTGACTTGCTTTAGTATCTTTTCCTGCTTCTCATACAAGGAACCTCTCCCCGTCTACTTAGCTGAGCTCTGCATTGCAAAAAGTAGCATAAGAAGTCTAATCAGTACCTTCCATACACAGTACAGGAATTTACACGGATTTGTGCCTTGGATTTATTAGCTTATTGTAAGCCTTCAAACAGATTTCCTTCATTAAAATTAATTAAAAGCTCCTGTTGACTGATTCCCACTCAGAAAAGAAGGTGGAGAGTCTTATTCTCTTACTTTGCTCATTGTTTATCTTTTATGGGATATTATATCATGCGCAAGAGAGGTGCTTGACTTCTTTTTGCAATCTGCTATTTTTTGTTCATACACCATTCCTCTCCACCCCCCTCCCCACACACACACTCGCAGTATTTGTTCTTATTTTGTCAGATCAAAGTCTAATTCATCAGTTCTCTGAGCGGCTCCCTTGTATTCCGAAGTCCTCATCCGATTCTCTTAACCTCGCCCCCACCCACTCACCGCCAGCCCCGCGCCGGAGGCTGCTGATGGGGATCTGATGGATCCTCCTGCCGAACGCAGCTCCCGACTCTCCCCGTCGTAATATTCCTTAATACTTGGCAGCGCCGAGCTAAGCCGACTACCTCTTCCAAGCAAGGCTCCCCTCTAAAGATCCCGTTTCTTCCAACCACCTCCCAAACAGTAGTGCTGGTGTTGCTCACACAGACGCCCTGCCTGTCCCCCTGCCGCAGGGTTAGTCCTCGCCCTCCCCACGGGGCGGAGGCCAGGCTCAGCACCCTCCCGGCTCGGCACTGAAACGGGACCGTGAACCCCGGCCCCCGCTGCAGCTGCCAGCTCCGCGTCCCGCTGCTGAGCCACCCGCTGGCATAGAACAGCCCGGGGACCCTCCTAGCACTTGCCGCCGGCCATTCATAAATCCATGCGTGTGCGTGCCCGGCGCCGCGTTCGCTCTAACGAGGCGAAGGCGGTATTTCTGACACAGACCGACCCCGGCTCCTCAACTTTGCCATCGCGGAGAAAGCAAAGGGCGCCGCAGCTTTAAATCGCCCAGGGCTAGAATTACCAGGAAGGAAAAGAGAGAGAAATGAAATCCCAACTGTACCTGGCGGCGTCTGGGAATCCTTCGCCGACACCGATCGTAATCCCCCTCCGCGCTCTGGCCCCCCACACCAAAACTTTGCCGCCGCCGCTCCTCGGTGGTGGCCTCCGCCGCCCTCCGCCCGGCGCCGCTCCCGGCCGGCCCCGTG
>JAWWMO010000174.1:44592715-44639340 GCA_035047845.1 Dendrocincla fuliginosa | reverse complement strand
TTTATTTAGCCTTTAAAAATTCCCCCCCCCCCCCCCCGCGGTTATTATCACACTATAAATGTGTCAGGCATGTATTTATTTATTTGCTAGCAAACCGCGTTGCATGGTTGAAAGGCTATAAACTGAAAGGAGAACATAGAAATATATTCTCTGTAAGTTATCTGTGATCATAGAGGATATCTAGCATGGCGTGATGGTCCGCTGATCTGTAATACAACCTCACTTATTTTAAAGAGAATGTGAAAGGGGATAACATTAAGAAATATTATAAAAATGGAAGTGTCATTTTTTTTTCTCTCACATCTGTATTGTTAGAATGCGTTCTGCAGCTTGCAAGAGAGAGGGCAAAAGGAGATGGAAATAATTCTGTAAGTGGAAGGCTAGTCTAAATCATACTGAATAACCTCAATTTCTCTCAGTAATGTAAAATTTTACTTCAGGCCTTAAGTTCATGCAGCTGACAGAAGGAAAAAAATCACGAAGTACATTCTTTATCAAATTTTGTAAAATCAGTTTCTTCAAAAAAGGTTTTGAGGAAGAAAAGAGAAAGGGAAAGAGATGGAAGGGGAAGGACATTAAAGGAAAAGAGGAAAGGAGAGGGGAGGGAAGGCAAGGGAAGGCAAGGCAAGGGAAGGCAAGAC
The DNA here is from genome assembly GCA_035047845.1 of Dendrocincla fuliginosa. Taxonomy (NCBI): domain Eukaryota; kingdom Metazoa; phylum Chordata; class Aves; order Passeriformes; family Dendrocolaptidae; genus Dendrocincla; species Dendrocincla fuliginosa. The sequence goes on along the minus strand of JAWWMO010000174.1, from coordinate 44,638,699 downwards.
AAGGCATGGCAATGATGCTTAGAATAGCAGACAAATGAGTTATTAAGATATTTTTATATTGTATCGGATTCTAGACAAGATGAAGGTGTGAATGTATACCTTTCTACTTCAGTGAAACAAATTGAGCACTTTAGAAATACATTAGACTGGAAAGCATCCACACCCAGTATGTGCTTTCTCTGAGCTCCCACTTCTATGGCAAGCTTAACATGAAAATGCTGTTCTTGTTCTGAAACAGACTTTGGTAGTGTTTGCTGTGTGACTCAAATTGTAAATTTCTGCCATTTTGGAGTGTAGGGATTGGATTTTATTTCCAAATAAAATTAATTATAAAACTTAACTATGCCAGTAGAGCATTCATGTTTGTGATGTGTCTTCTTTCCTCCCCTTCTCCCTTCAGCCCATTGTTACTTTCTTTTTATGAGCTGTGTATGTTGTTAGGTATCACCTTTTGATAGGATGCATAACGGTTTGGGTTGCTGCACATCATAGCCTTGACCTAGTAGAGGTTCTCCCTGCTCTACTCCAAGCAATTTTTGCATTTAGCTTTTGAAAATGTCATGATAAACTATTTCTGTGGATCACCTTTGGCCATCCTTCATTGCCTTGTCCCAGGAGACACAGAAATCCGTGAGACTTATAGATCTCTCACTTTTTTTGTTTTTTAGTCGTCTTCAAGACTGAGAAGGATGTTCCAAGGTTTTCTATTTGGACCCTATTTGTCAAGTTGTTTTCCAATAAAACCAGGAAATAAGCTCCTCAAAATCTGTTGAAAATAGTTTGTTGGGTTTTTTCCCCCTTCCTTTCTGAACACCTTTTGCAACCTTTGAGCAACTTTTGCCAAATTTTGGTCAAATCAAAACATCTATCCAGATGACAGCCAACAGACATGTTAGAAATAAATAAATAGGTTTGAACAGAAGACTGGACTGCAACATTTTATTGTATTTGAAACACTAGAAAGCACACTTTTTTTGATTATGTCTTTTGACCAAAGTAAACTATGAAAAACTGCATCAGATATTATGCCATCTTATTTTAATCAAGAAGTCCATAGGGAAGACAAAATTATATATATATATTGCTCAGTATATATATATATATTTCTCAACTTAATTTTCATGCTGACAACAGTTACACAACTATTGATTAGTCCAACCAACAGTTAATTGAATTTGATAAAATTAAGATAATTGAAGTGGCTAAATAATAATGGACATAAAAATCCAGCAGTCATTAAACATTGTTATACATTTTCTTTTTGGTTGATTTTTGATTTTTTTTTTCATATATGCAAAGTGTAAGAAATAGAATGATGAGAAAAGCTGAAATCAACACGTTTAAAGAAAATGTTACTTTATGATTGACCTAACTGCTTACCATGGTGAGAGTGGAAGGCATAAGTAAAACCTGAATATCATACAAATAGCTGAAATACATTTTATCTTTCACATTTTCTAAGCAAAATCATTAAGGTCCTTTTCATTGTTATAGCCAGCTTTTAAAATAAAGGAATATTTTCCATCACTGAATTGTTGTTTCTGGAAAAAAATCCACACACTTGTATCAGACTGACTGTTGCTGCACTATGTAGAGCTGAAACCCCTCAGTGAAAGTCACACAACATTCATTAAGTTGGCCCCTTATGCATTCATCGCTCTTTTTTTGTTCTAAGTTGGGAAGGCTAGAAGGCAGACTATCAAGCTCAAATATTTCTTTAATTTTTTTTTCCCTGTTGAGTCCTTTTCTGTAAATTTTTGTATTTTCAAGGGGATGGTTACAATTATGAAAGGGTGTCTCAGTCTAAAGGAGACAGTTTTTTTCAGCTCAATAAACATGAATGAACATTAGAATTAAGAGAATATGCAAAATTTGGACAGAAGAAAATTATTTTTAAACAGTTAGTCTGGTCAAAGTCTCTGGATATTACTTGAAGAGATAACATAAAAAAAAATACAATTTATAATATAGACCCCAGGCTTATGGCATAGATTTTATAGCTTTATGTTTGCTTAATTTCCATGCAGCACTTTACACAAGACTAGTTAACTTTGTTCTACAGCTTTTAAAAATACTTTGGTCTTTATCTGACAACTATTGTTAACTTTCTTCCAGTTCCAGTATTAGCTAATTATGTGTAATAGGATACAAAAGGGAATGTAAATTTTCTGTTGAAATTTATTGACTTTTGCATTTTCTGGATTAGTCCCTATATTCTGATAAGTTGGTAACACCAATTTGTAAAGCCTTTTCTAATCCTTTCTGTTTATTTATTTTAGAACATATTGTTGTACAAGGCATAGGTGAAAAGGCAAATTGGTTTCAATTAGCTAAAGAAGAAGGTATAAAGCTGTTACACTGATCATCAGGGTTAAGAAGCAGAGGCTACATGATTATACCTCAAACTCAGAAATAAATGAGCAATAATCTTAGCATGCTGCTGCACCAGGAGGTCCCCCTTCTAGAGGCTGTTACTAGAGGGCAGAAAAACATGTCACTATAGTACAGACCAATGACCTGAAAGGAAAGAAAAAAAAACAAAATGCAAAACAGGCAGAATGACTATGGTATCTGTTTTCAATTCTGGTAAAATTACAGTAAGTGTTCAGGTCTTTGAGAGGATTCTGAGGCAGTGAAAATATCTTGTGCAACCATTTGTCTTGCTCTTCAGCCATGCAAAGCACCCACGTCACAGATTGGTGGACTGAGGGGGATGTGAAGGTTATCACAGCAGTCAACAACTCTTCAAGTGTTTCAAAATGTAGGGCACCAAATTAATTTTGTTTAGAGCTAAAACTTTTTCTTAAGATCTAGTAAAATATCTTATTTAATTTCAATAATCTCTTTACAAACAGGAAGGCATTGTCTTTTATAATTAAGAGAAATGTTGTGAGAAGGAACAAGGAACTCTGATTAGATCTGCTGAACCAGTGAAAGATTCAGCACCCTTTCAGGTAACCATGGCCTGCTGACAGAGAAATAGAAGGGATGTGTGTTATGTGGAAGTAGAAATGCACTGCTGAAAGCTATAAGGCTGCTTACTAATGGATGCTATGAAGCATTTTTAGTGGCTGATGCTAGCAGATTTTCTTCTTAATTTCATTCCCATACTATCTATAGCAGAACTGGTAAAGATTCTAAATTTGTTTCCCTGATGGGATGCTGAAGGAACCTTCTGGTGAGAAAATCCACCTGCAGAATTGCGCCAGGATTACAAATTTAGGGTGAGTTTGATTCAGCTAGGAGTCATTTCTGGGAAATTCCACTCTTCTAGTTGTATTCTTGTGTTTTCCATTTTGCAGTCTTTGCAATTCTCAAAACCTTGAACAGTCTCTGAAGAATAACCTATATCACCTTTATATATACTATACCATTCAGCTTCTGAGAGAGTATCGACCATTCTGTATAACTAACCAGCTATATGCAAAGATGACAGCACATGGGAAGTTCTTTTTCTGGATTATATCTATATATTTAATTGTCTTTCAGAATTAATAGTTAAGTAATTATGGTCCCCTTTGTCTTTGCTTTTCATTCAAAGAGACAGTTCCTCAATGCATGTTGGGTTCTCTATTCAGTTAATTCTACTTGCTTGGAGATTTAACACATTTGACAAATTTAACTTGAAATCAACCATGATCTTATTTAGCTAAACATACCACACTTAAAATGTCCTATGTGGAGTAATTATGAAGCAGAGTCAGGAATATACCTCCAGGATAAACTGAACGTTTTACATCATAAAATGATCTTCCTTTCTGTGCCTCAGGCAAAAATAATGCTAAGAAATTAAGCTATTCTTTTTGGTTGGGTTAGAGAAGACTGTGAAATCCTCCCTGAAGAGAATGAAGCAGCTTGAGTATCTAATAGTTTACTGGTGAATTTTAGTAAGTTCAAATGCAATAACTAAGGAAGAAGGGAGTTTTCAGGTTCTGACTCATTCATTTTAATTTCGAAGCATATGCATATTTTTCAATGTTTGTTCATCAGAGGGACAGATTTCTACAAACTCAGAGAAGCTGGGTTTTCACTATAGGAACAGCTTTGGAGTTCTGTGCAGTTGCTGAACACAATTTGTCTCAACTACTATTGAACAAAATAGGCTAATTATATACTTGTATTGTCATTGTCCTTGCATTTCTCTGGTCTCTGGCTCATGGCTATTGAACACTGTTATCACCAGCGTTAGCATTCTCTTAATTTTCAGCTTATTGCTGGACTTAATGTAGGAAACAGCAAGAACGAGGGAGAATGAGCTGGAAGTCAAGGGTGACCCCAGAAAGAGGCAGTGCCCTCAGCCAGTCCTGCAGAAGTGAGGTAGGGTGGGCAGAGAAGGTGCTTGGACAGGGTCCCTTAACAGTCCAGACATGTCAGGGTGGAGAGTCCAGCTCAGGAGTCACTCAGGACTGGAAAGAAAGGGCTATTATGTGTGTCCAAGGTTCATCCAGAAGACAGGACTGGAAACCTGCAGACTGCCAGTAGTGACCAGATCAGGTCTGGGTGCCAACCCCAAGCTGACACAAAGCCCCTGCGCCAGAGCAGAAGGTGTGTGGGTGGCACACAGGGGAGGATGGACGCACACAGGGCCTAAGGGTTTCCCCAGTACTCCTTCATTCATGACACTAACCACCATTAGCTGCACATCTGACTTACTAAAAACAACGAATACTTCATTTATACATAACATCAACTGTCTGAAGGGCCACATTGTAAGCTCACAAACAAGCTCCAGTTCTTTCCTCAGACAATAGGTAATTTTACCATAATGGATAGTCTACTGCATTACATATTTGAAAGATAGGATACTTCATCTACATGTGAGAAAGTTTTAAGCTCATTTAATGTGGTATCAGTGCTTCTCCTTTCTCAGTCTTTCTCACTGCTGTATATGAGATTGGAGAGTCTCACAGAGGAGATGCACTATTACCATTTTGAACAATTGTTTTAAAATTTTCCTTATAATTGATAATTCCTTATAATTTGGCAGAGGTATTTCTAGAATAAGTTGATTGCTGGAGACATGCAGACTTTTGCAGTCATGTAAACAGGTGGTTTAAGCAATTATTGATCAAAGCTTTTTGCTGTGCTCCTGCAGGTACTTTTTGTGTGGCAGTTATTACTGAGATGTATTTTTGAACCTCTGCAGATGACAAAAAAAAATCTGTATCTAGCACCGACCAGGGTCAATATTCAGCTTTCTTTTTTATGCTAGGCTGTAAACTACTATCAGAAATTGCTGCCAGTCTAAGAAAGCTCTTCCTGTTGAGAGAAAATGAGGAAAGAGACAGCTGGGAGAGGTAATAAATTTAACCAGCCCTGCCTGATCACTCACTGCAAATGAGTCAATAGTCACAACTCTAATAAGTAAAAAAAAAAAAAAAAAAAAAGAAAAAAAAAAGAAAAAAGTCTCCAACTTTCAAGAACCTTCAAACTAGAAAAAAATAATAGTAATAATAATAGTAAAAAAAACCCCAACAAACCCATCAACTAACCAATGCAAGGTAAATGAATAGATAATTATTGTAAAAAAGATAGTCAATATTGGGTTAGATTTCCACATCATGTTGTAGATTGCTATTATGTTTTCCACTAGAAATGCAAGTTTTGAATCTCATGATTTTTAATTTTGTGACTGAGAGAAGATTGGATCTAACAGTTTGGATTTTATCTCACTTCTTGTTACTCCTGAGGTTGCATTTATTTGTTTGGATTGTTTATTTTGATCCCTGCCTCCCCCTCCTATTTTTCTTCTTTCCATATTCTAAACTGTCTAGAGATGCTGTATCCTGGTTTTGCCATGTGATACACAAGCTAAGGAGTGCATTGCAGTCAGTACCTGTGAGCCCTTCATTGTCCATATCCTCTGGGAGTGGTCTACTGCTACTTACCTTATCTTCTGACAGAATTATTCAATTTAGCTAGGCTTATTCTAGATTTGCAGCAAGAAGATTAAATTTATTATCTTCTAGGAAATCTGTTCTTGGAGACATGGGTGTATGTCCTTTGGGAATATCTCTTCTGTAATTGTACTTAAAGAGAGAGCATGAAATTGCTTCCCATGTGTTTGGTTAATATCACAAATTTGGAATTCTGTACTTCTTGGAGATAAATGGACAAAAAATGTCTCCTGCTATTGCAGAGCAAACTGTTGAGTCAGCTGAGTCAGATCACACTCGCTGCACAACTTTTGACGCCATGAATGAAAGAATTGGTGTAGCTGTGCCAACACCCTGCTACTTCTGGCCATGACATTGTTTGACACTTTAGAGAAATGTGCAAAAAATCCATAAACTACCTGGCCAGTTGTTCAAGTTGCATATCTTGATTAAAAAAGTTATAGATGAAGAAGCAGAAGTCAGGGAAATTATGATCTTTTTGTAGTTCAACACCTTGTATTTAACATTACATGAAGAAGCTTCCTTTTTTTTTCTCTTTTTTTTTTTTCCTAAATGTTCATATTTCATGAAGCATGCGCATACTAATCCACAGACACAGACAATTGGGCTATTAAGACTCATTAAATGCATTGATTTGTCACTTTCTTTCTGTTTCTTATCAGTCATTAATGATGCACAATGGCTTGTCTCCCCTTTTTTTCAGCTGTTTTCATCTATATTCCTCATATTTTATCTCGAACAAAGAGTAGTCTTGTGCCATGAAGGTTCATCAAAGTCATAATTGCATTTCATTTATCTGCATTGAAGTGTCTGTCATCCGTTAGCATTTTGAATGCTCTATATGTCTTTCTGCACTTGTCTGGATTTTTCCTCATGATTTACTCCTTCTGGACCATCATTAGGGCTTGCTAACTGCTTTATGCTTTTAATTTTTTTTTAATTATTGGGTGTGTTGGTAACCTTCTAGCAGTTTCAGCACAGAAATATTGGTAATGCTTTTTTTCCAGAGCTGTTATGGTTTATATAAAAGGAAAGCATATGTAAATGGGCTTGTTTATTTGTTTTTGCATTTAGCAGAGATTCAGGCAGATCTAACTGTGGTATCATTACATAGTGCAGGCTGGTTTCAGAGGCCTAGGAACTTTATTTACTTCAGCTCAGGTGAACAAAGCACTATTTAGTGCTCGTTAATTCTTTAGACTGGAAATAGTATCAGGCCAGAAGAAATCTGCTGAGACTCAGTTTACTTTCATATCTTTCCATAATTAGTTTTTATACTTTCACTAAAACTGAAATTTCTGATAGTGTATGTAAACTATTAAATAGCATTAAATAGATCAGAAGCCAGCTCAAGTGAAAAATACTTCACCAGGTTTCTTAACTTTTCATATATTGTTTTAGTGTCAATTAATTTTGTAAATACTAGAAATACTTTTTATGCACTCTGTACCATGAAATTAAGCAAACCAAACTTTAGCAGGTGTTACATTTTTAAAGTAGCAATGTAATCATGTAAGGGATCTATGAAGTGTTGCCAGAGTACACCTAATTTGATTTTAAAATGTTTCATTAAGTTAGTTTTAACTGAGAAAGAACATATAGCTTGGAAATTCATCATGATGGTTAATTATCTTCAATGCCAGTTATACATTGAGTTTGTCTATCCTGGCTTTTCAGCTATTGAACCCGACTCAGATTGTGTGTTATTTTCTTCATGTGACTGCTTGGACAAATTACATATGAACTTTCTCATCACAAAAAGGAAAAAAAAAAAAAAAAAGAAAAAAAAATCATCTCCTTAACTCCCTTAAGTAACAAAATATTTTTTTCCTCTTTTCCACCCTTTTGTTGGTTACCAGTTCCTTGTCAACTACAGCATCACCCACCCACACATCCCAGCTGCCACTCTCTCATTTTCCATCCAAAACAGCAGAACACATCACCTGTTACCAATGCTGCCATTCATTCTCAAGAAACAATCAAGACATAGGTACTTGTCCAATACTCCTGGCAGCTATCTGTGTTTGAAAGATTGAAGAATTCTAGTTCTAGTCTATTTCCTGATCTTCATCAGCATAAAGCATAACATGGCTCTGGAGAAACTTCTGACCTACCAATAGAAACAGCTAGTCACACAATCTGAGTGGAACAAGTTCGTAGTTTTGCCTAGACAGCTGGTGAAAAATTGATTTCCAACTGCAGCAGCCAGGAGTACACTTTCCTGGCCCTCAGGGCTACAGACAAGGTTTTACCTCTGACTTGCCTTGTTCTCTGCATCTCTGTGGAAAATTCTGTCAGTTTTTTGTCCAGCCATTTTGTAGCTTGCTTGTTCCTGCCACATAATTTGTCATGCTAAATGCTATAGCACACTCAGGCCAATTGACTGATTCTTTGCTGCCTTTTAATCCCCTCTGCTAGCCTATACCTCCTTTCTGCCAATGGATTGACTGCTCCACTGCTGCCACTTCTGTAACTGAGGTTGTTATTTTATTAATCTATGCTGAAGTATGCTGTGGATTAACTATTTCTTAGTATTACTTCTTAACTTTGACTTGTTTATTACTTCAAAGGACATAACTCTTCTCGTGCTGCATGATTTTGTCTTCTTGTACTCCTTTTCCCTATTTCTTTCCCCTACCCTTTCATTTCTTAACTTTCCTTATCTTAGCACAGAATCTCAAGCCCTAAATCAAAAGTGCAATGCAATAAGCACAAGTGGCTGTTGCAAAAGAAAATGAAAAAGGATTAGGGAAAATGCCCCCATTAATCTTTGCTCTTGTATTTTATAAAGCCATTTTTGCCCCTGCAGGACAGAAAGCAAAAACTGCCAACTTTCAACTTCACCCCCAACCCGCCCATAGGCAAAGACAATATGAAGTGGAAGATGAAATGGCCATACCCCATAGACATCTTTTAGAAATGATATATTCATGGCCTTTTTTTTTTTCTTTTTAATTTCCCTCCCCCAAAACTATATCTTCTTTTAAAATTTTCTACTTCTGTCTTACCACTGGGATTTTGTTGTATCTAAACACAGCATGTGGTATACCAGGCATGACTGCAGTCGTCATTCTCAGTTCTGCTTAGTAATGGCAGATGGAAGCAAAAACTCTCTTCCAGTTTGTATATCTGACAGCATCATTTAGAGCTACTGTCTGCTCGACTGGTTGTTGCTACAACCTCTCCACCAAACCGTAATTTCTCAAATGCAGCAGTTTTTAGCCCTCCCACTCCTGCCGCACTACTGCCAGGTAATTTTATGAGAGGAAGTGACCTAAGACAGCTGTAAGCTAAAGAGATATGGAGGCAGAGGCAGACTGACTATAGCTGGGACCTTGTAGCAAAATTTCTGATGAAGAGGATCTGCCACTCTGTGGAATTGCCCCCAAGAGTCTTCTTCATGAGTCAAATTGAGGTGACAGAATTTTTACCTGAAATGAGTCCAGCAGTGTTTTAGGCCAGATATATCAAGTCCTTCCTTATCTTCTGATAACATGAAGTCTATGCTGTCTTTGAAACTCAGTAGATACCTTCTAGTCATCCACTAGAGCACAAAAGCATTTTGGAAAAAAGAAGGCTGTGACCTGTTTTACTTTAGGAATGTAGTAACCATATTTTGGTCATGTGTTGAGGAAGTAGTATGAAGCCTCTCTAAAATTTATCAACTCCCACTGCTTTCATCCAAATATTTCATCTGCCTTATATTGTATTTTTGTCATTTCTGTGACCTCTCACTTATCATCAGCTCCCCGCTCCAGGGTGAAAGAATGACAAGATGACTCATGGCACCATACTTGATTTGAAAGCTTTTAACAGAAAGAGTCCTCTAAAGAAAAAGATGTGTGGAACACTCTTGGTTTACACTATTTGTGCAACCTTCAGTGGAAGTGTGAGGAGAAGGCAGAAAGGAAAGTAAAAGTTATGCAAACTGAAAAGCGTGAGGTAGGAATGGAGGAAAGTTTTGGTGCAGTGGGTATCTGAATGCTGTTTCATATTAATCTAGATTTGGTGTGTTGTTAACCAGCAGCCTGCCATTTTTTTATTTTTTCTTTTTTACTTTCATTTGGATGTATTTCTCAAACCATGAAACAACAGTGAAAAAACCAATTAACTTTCCAGTGATGAATGCAAATTAAGGTTGTTTGCTTTATTACCTTTTGCAGCACAATATTTTGTGAAAATAATTTTTCATTAGTTCTTTCTTACATAGGCAGGGATCTTCATATATAGTGTATAGTGTACAAATGCATGCACACACAAATAAATATGTTTGCATAGCCAGGGATTTGCCTGTACTGATACAATCTTTAAGCCAAATTAAACATTTATACTACTTGTCTCTCTGTATTATCCTAGTATGTTTGGATTAAGCAAGTTTGCAACTTTCTAATTATCATTGTTTAACCCCAGCTGCCAACTAAGCCAAACTGGCACACTAATAAAAGATCAGACACTCTCCCTTCCTACCCTGCACAGCCCATACATCTGGGAGATGATTTTGGAAGTGCTAAGAAGCCAAAAATCACTTCCTGGCATATGTCCTACTCCAGATGAACACGTCAGCATGCTCTTTTCCATTGCTTACCTGGTGTTAGTGCTCTGTGAAGGGATCCTGTCACCACAGGCCTGTTTCCCACTCAGGTTCGTGGACGTTGTCAAGTTATATGTCATCCTTTTACAAATCCCAAATCCATCTGGACAGTATCGAAAGAGCAATGCCCTTTTTAAGCAAGTGTAAATCACAGAGCATCTACTGTGGATGTCTTGTTCAGTGGCTAATCATTAAATGCTGGCTGAGGAAGGAGTCTCCTGGTATTATCAGAATGGAAATTCCCCCTCTCCTATCTTCTCAGAAGGCAATGATTAGATGAAGGTAAACCCTCGTGGACTCCATCCTTTCAAAAGAATCCATAAAAATCACAAGTCATCATCAATGGCAGTAGCTGTCTTGCTGTGTTGGAACCACAAAATTTACAAGTTTTCCTGCAGACCCTGAACTCTCAAGTCAGAAAAGTAGCATCAGTCTCATTGCCTGCTTGTTTTTCCTGTGTTTTGTTTCTGACTTAAGAGCAGTAGCTATTTTCAGAGCAATTGATGGTATCGTCTCTTAAAAGTTGGAAAAGACTTTTATGTTGGAAAATTATGTTGGAAAAGTTTGATATTTTCTCAGGGATGGTCCTTCACCCTTCCGTTCTGTATTTCTTTTAGGGAGTCAGCTGTTCTCAGTGATGTAATCCTTAGTTTCAGTTATACCTGTTACAAAATAGATGGCAGATGTTCTGCATCCTCCACATCTCAGAAAAGGGTTTACATTGGTAGCAAATGTATTAGTTTTAGATCTCATAAAAACATGCACATGACTGCAGCATACCAGTATTTTTGGCACTGCTAAGAAAAAGTTGAATTATGAACAAGTTGCTTCCGTGACCTCAGCAGATCCGGTGATTAACTATGTACCTACTAGAAATTTATGCACACTTCTGGAGGTTTGTAGCAGTATCCAGGTTTACTATTGCTTTTCATAGGTGTGCTGGACATGCAGCTGAAAAGTAAAAAGAATTCAAAAAAACTGTAAAATACACAATATGAGCAAATAGAAGAACATTATGTGACTGGATATGTATTTACACAATGTAGAATAATGGTTTCAAAGAAAGTTTTCTGGCCTATTGGGTGAATAAAATGCATTTCTTAAAGCATATACTTTCATAGTATTCCAATAATATTTCAATAATATTTTCATAATATTAAGGGGGAAGTAGGCTAATTACTATTAAGGACATTTAAATGAGTTTCCTGTGTATATTTACCTAGAAGACTCGCCCTGCTTGATTGGAGTTTTCAGCAATTACTACCTAACCTCTTAAATAATCTTCCCTTTCATTCTAATTGGAAAGAAATAGGCTGAAAAGTCATACGCAAGGCTTTAATTTAATTTAATTTCATTTGCTTCCATGCTAAGATAATTGAAACTTAAACAAATGCAACAAAAACAAAGAGAAAGATACTTAATACAAATTCAGTGAATTTGAGTATCTCAAAGCTCTGAGACCAGATATCACAAACATTTGTGAAATATCTTTCTGATGGACAGAGATATTATGAAGTTCATGGCCAACATGTACAGCTTGGCTGGCACAAATGCTTTTGACGTGGTCAGTCCAAAATGTGCCGTGTCTGGAATAGCTTTTTTTTCCTTGGTGGAAAATTAGCATGAAAGAGGAAAAGTGTATTTTGTTTAGAATTATGTGTATTAACTCTAGTTAAATCACTTGAACAAGTGATTTGAGCATTCAGAACAAAATCCTTAACAAGACTACTTGACACTCAGGATAACTCTTCCATGGTGGTTTTTTTCACTGTTACTATAGTGCTGCTTCACTGTAGTTCAATGCGTTGCTGAACGTAGGGTTACCTCATTGTAAGACGGAGTTGCTCAGGGCTTTATCCTGTCAGAACTTGAAAACTTCCAAGGATGCAGTCTGTACTCTTGGCAAGCTATTTAATCTTGACTGCTTTTGTTGGAAGAAAAGTTTTTCCCTATATTATGAGAACCACTCTTCTTTCAGTTTATACCTCTTGTCTCTCATTCTCTCACCTCACAACACTGTGAAGAGGTTGGTTCTGACTTCTCAACATCTTCCATGTAGGTGTTAGATCACCCTGAGATCACCTTTTTCTCCAGGCTGGCTGAACAACCTCTATTCCCAGGGCAAGAGATCCAGTCCCCAATCACATTAGGCCTTCCTGCAGACTCACTCCTCTCCATCTCTAAGATGTGTAGGGATGGAATCAGGAAAGCTAAGGTGCAGATGTAATGGGACTTGACAAGGAATGTGAAGAATAACAAAAAGGGATTTTAGAAGTACACAGGTCAGAAAAGAAAGGCTGAGGAGAGTGTACTGAGTGTAAATGAGAAGGGAGAACTCGTGACAACAGATATGGAGAAGGCTGAGGTAGGTACTCAATGAGTTCTTCTCCTGAGTCTTCACTGGAAGTCAGACTTCGCATATCTCTCAAATCTCTGAACATCTAGGTGAGGGCTTGGTGAGTGAAGTGCCTCCCACTGTAAGTGAAGAGCAGGTTTGAGACCACCTGATGAAGCTGAATAGCCACAAGACCATGGGGCCTGGTGAGATGCATCTCAGAGTCCTGAGGGAATTGGCTGATTGCCAAGCCATGATATTTGGAAAGTCAGAGTGGTCATATGGAGTCTGTGGTGACTGGAAAAAAAAGAGCCATCATTCTTATTTTTAAGAAGTGCAGCAAATAAGACCCAGGGACCTACAAATCAGTGAGCTTCCCCACTGTGCCTGGGAGGCTAGTAGTTGGTGGTGTCCCTCAGGCTCATCTTGGGATCAATGCTCTGTAATATATTTATCCATGACACAGACAGTGAGATTGAGTGCACCGTCAGCTAGTTTGCAGATGACAAGAAGCTGAGCAGTGTGATTGACACAAAAGAAGGATAGGATGCTAGCCAGGACAAAACTTGAGAAGTGGGTTGATAAGAACCTAATGAGGTTTAACAAGTTCACGTACAAGGTGCTGCACGTGGGTCAGGGCAATCCCAGACATGAATACAGAATAGCAGAAGAAGAAAAAAGAAGCATGGAGAGCAGCCCTGAGGAGAAGGACTTGGGCTGTCTGGTGGACAGGGACCAACAGTGCGTGCTCACAGCTCAGAAAGCCAACAATATTCTGGGCTGCATCAAAAGAAGAGTGGCCAGCAGGTTGAAGGAGGCAATTGTCCTCCTCTACTCTGCTCTCGTGAGGCCCCACCTGGAGTACTGCATCCACCTCTGGGGTCCTCAGCACTAAAAAGATTCAGACCTGAATCTTCAGATCAGACCTGTTGGAGCAGGTCCAGAGAAGGGCCACAAAGATGGTCAGAGCTCTGGAGCACCTCTCCTATGAAGACAGGCTGGGACAGCTGGAGTTGTACTTCCTGGAGAAGAGAAGACTCCTGAGGAGACCTCAGTGCAGCCTTTAGGTACTTACAGGGTGCTTATAAAATAGAGTGGATAGGGATAGGGCAAGGGGAAAGAGTTTTAGACAAAAAGAAGAAAGGTGTAGGTTAGATGTTTGGAAGAAATTCTTTACTGTGAGGCTGGTGAGGCACTGGACCAGGTTGTGGATGCCCCATCCCTGGCAGTGGATATGAATATCATATCCATCATATCATATATCATATCATATCATACCATATCATATCAATCACATCATTGGATATGGCCCTGAACAATCTGATCTAGTGGGTGGCATACCTGCTCACAGCATCAGCGCTTGGAACTAGATGATATTCAGGGTCTCTTTCAACCATCCTGTGATTCTGTGATTTGACAATTCTATCATTCTCTTTATCAATGTCTTCACTCTATGGAGTGAGCTAAAACTGGACAAAGTGGCTTTATAGTGTTCTGAAGAGTGTCATGTAAATAGGAATAAATTCTCTTGATTTCTTGAATGTGCTCTCCTCTTGTTCCTACAGCTCAGAATACAGTTAACCTTTGCTGTTGCTGATAAACACTGGTGGCTCATGCTCAACTTGCTGACCGCTACAACCTCCAAGAACTTTTCAGCAGAACTGCCTGCAACCAGTCCATTCGGAGCCTGTAACACTGCAAGAGGCTCTGCTTCCCATGTACGGGACTTTACATTTGTCTTTGCTGAATTTGATAATGCTCCTGTTGGCCCCATTCCTTCACCCTCCCTCCACCCTCAACTGTATCAACTGTTCGCCCCCTTCTTGGTGTCACCTGCAAACTTGAAGAAAGAGCACTTCATCACCTCCTTCAGGTTATTGTTAGAGACACTAAACATGACACATATATCTGCAGCATTTGTGTTTCAAGAATTCAAGTGATTCATTGGGTCTTTCTGGTTCTGATACTCACAAAGTCTCTTAACTCTTCTTAACTTTGACCAGCTGAAGTGATTTGAACTAAAGGTAAATTGATGCACTGTACACCAGAAAATGTCTTTTATTTCACAGAAAATGTTGTCTGAATGAAGACCAAAAGATTTTGTCATTCATAATACTGGGTAGTCTTTCAACAAAGGGATTTTGAGAAAATCTTTGGTTCAGTAAATGCATAAAAGCAAGCCTTTTGATTTTCATAGCTGCACAGTGTGGTAGTGGCAGGGTAAACTTGGTGTATAATTATGATTTCTGAGAATGAATTATATTAAAATTGAAATAAAAATCTTTGTGATGAAATATGTGCTCCAAAATGTTAGTCCTATATTCCACAGATTGTCATTATTTTGAAGCCTTAAAATAAATAAATGTTTCCAGAAGCAAACACAGGCTATTCATATGCCAAATTCTTTTGTTTTCAGAAATATCCCTTTGAATGCATTGAATCCAGCATTTAGCACTTGGCATCTAATTAACTTGTTATCAAGGAGGAAGTCACAGAGCAATGCAATTCCTCATTCTTATAAGAACCAGATCTATGGAGGCAAAGAACTAATAATAACAGCTTTCTTAGCTTAAATACTATTTCCCTTCCAATTCTACACCATACTTTAAAGAAACTCTCTCCCTAGCTCAGGGGAAAAAAAAGAAGGCAATAAAAACCAAACCCCCTCCTTAGCAAGATATAACCCTCAGGATTTTTTTTCCCATTAGTAAAGTCACATTTTTCTTTTAAGTCTTTTATTCTGCTTTGAGAAACCTCATTCTCAGTTAATGGAGATAATATTCTGGGTAAGATGAACCAAGGAGTTTGCGTATTTTCTATAACTAGACTTCCAAGAGACCAATTAATTTTAATGGGAATGATGGAGGGACAGTTCTGTTATTCACCTTTTCAAAGTACAGAGCAGGCTTTGCTTTTACTGAGAAGGCTCATCAAATTTACATCACCATTTAATTAAATGTTTGTAGCAATAATTGACCTCAGGTGTAAGTAATTTAGTAATAAATAGATTCCACTGTTTCTAAATACTATTTCACCGACTCTGAGATTCTATTCATAGCCTTGTAGCTTTGACACAAATTTTATTAGTAATTTGCTTAAATGCATATTCCATTGTAAAATTGACAGTGAATCAGAATGAAGTTTAACAATAGAGATTTCAGAGCATGGTCCAAAACAGAAAATAGCATGCATTTCTCTGGAACCTTTCTTTTCAGGGACAGATCAGACCTGAGAAAGGAAGAAAAAAAAAAAAAAAAAAAAAACAAACCACCAGAAAAACAACCCAAAGCTTGATTTAGTTGCTTTCTTCTTTTTTTTTTTTTTTTTTACCTGTTTAAATAATTGCCTAAAGAATTTCCTACATATCTCAATTTGAGTTCAATAGTGTTTCAAGTAAAAAGGCAGGACCTTTTTATTAGTTTTGATTAAATAGAGTGATAACCTCGAGAAACCAAAATGGACATACATTTCATGTCCTCTCTCCTCCAAACTATCGATTTATAACTCTACTTTTGTTTAAAACCTATGAGCTAAGTTCAGAGGTGATGCATAAAATGTGTAATTTAGAGTCCTTTATGCTCAGTTAGACACCTTAAGGCCTACTTACACTCACTTACTAGGGTATAAGTCAGTGAAATGGAGTGTAAATTGATGTGATTTACATGTGGAGGAGCTGGCAGAGTGAAAAGATATTACCTATAGAAGGGAATAGACTTTGTATGAGCATTTTCTAATATTCAGCTGGTTTTCTTGCTACTTCTCTGTACTCCAGAGTAAAGACATTTGCATTTGACTGCTTAAGCTCCTGTGCATTCAGTGATCCTTTCTGGGCCAAAGGCACTGATAAAATGTAAGAAATGTGAGATAGAAGTTGTGTGTTGAGAGGGGAGTATGGGGTTTATAAATAAGTAACTAAAGACTCTGGTTCACATTCCTCTTTGTAGTTTGCTATAAACCCAGCAGTTTTGTATTTACTTGTAAGGACTGAAGCTTTCCATCAGGAAGATTGCAGTGCATGCTGCATGTTGTGCCCTGATGCCTTTTCTGACAAGCTGGCAGGTAAGAGGTAAGTTCCACCATGTTTTCTGTGGGATAAGAACATGCACCTGGCAGCTACCAGGTTGGTGTAATTTCACTCTTACCCTGTGGTAAGTTGTTCTTTTGCCAAATGAGCTCTGTAAAGCCTTGTCAGTTCCTGGAATTGTACGACTTGAAACATGTCTGTTGAAACAGTACAAAGGCAATTCCTGAAGGATAAAGGACCATAAATCTACTAATCTCAGTTTCTATTGCCTTAAAGATCTCTCCTGATAATACACCAATTTAATAACTAAAAAAAAAAAAAAATACTGACCAAAATACTTACCCTAAGATCATGGTTATAAACATAAGCAAGACTGAAGTTTAAAATTAATCAAGTATAATGAACATATCAAGGGAGAAAAGGAAGAGGAGTAATGGAGATATAAGCTATCCTAGTTAAGACTCTGAGAAGAGTTTGGAGTGGGCTTCTCTGGAAAGTTCCATGGCATATGTCAGATAGATAAAATGCGAAAAACAAACAAACAAACAAAAAAAAAATCTCTTCAGCTTTTGCTATGCTGACAAAGCCAGTTGCAATTGTTCTGGCAAAAAAAAAAAACAACAAACATTTCAGCAACTGTTGTTCATTTTTCAAAAAGAACTAACATTAGCTTTTCTTTCTTTCTTTTTATCATTCTAATTTATTATTGTTTGGTTTTTCTTTTTTCATTTTTCTTATTTTTAATTCCAGATTTTGATAAAAAGCCTTTATCAACTCATTGTAGTGATGTAGTTATATATTTTATTACACAAGAGGCTAAAGGCATTCACATGGATATGGTCTATATGTAAGCTTTTTGCGAAGTATATTAGTATGATATACAGGTACAGTTAAATTTTATAAGCAGGAAGAGTTAAGCTGTTATGTGAACTGTAATTTTTATGTAATTGTATTCTTTTTTATTTTCTCCACATCTATACTGTAAATAGGTAGCTAACCACAATAAGAAAACCTTCTCTGGGATTAAATTTCTGTTTCAGTTTGCATTCAAATCTTGATTTTGCAGTGCAGCCAAAAGCTTTTTCAGTGCAGGACTGAATCCAGCAAATGCTTTCTGAAACTGTAGTCAAGACAAAAGCAAGTGGCTTTTTCTTACATATTAGAATGATCATAGATTCCAGTATTAACCCACTTTCTATACAACGAGCTTCATCTTGATTAGAATTTTGAAGGTGTTAATTTTCATCCTTTTTTTTTTTTTCATTTGATTCTAAATGAAATCTTATAATCACTCTTGAATTTATGCATATGCATTTCCCAGATAGTGGTAATCATTCTAAAATGATGTAAGGTAGTGTTACCCACCTCATCTGTTAAGTCTTTCTTTCAATAACAAAGACATGAAGCCATCAAAAATTTTGCCTAGTTTTTGTTCAGTTATAGTCCATTTTGAGCTCATTGTTAAACTGTGCCCCACAAATAAACAAATATTTACCTCACAAATAAAAAATATTTCATATTACCTGTTTCTATTTCGAAAAAGCAAGCATTATATTTAAAATAAATGTTTTAAAAGAAAAAAATTGAGACTAAATACAGCACTAAGTCTGAGTTTAAAAATAAAGAGTTTGGGAGATCTTGTAACTTCAGAGAAAATAGGGGGTTATCATGTTGCTCTTTCTTCAAAAGAAGAAATAAAACATGCAAGGTGCCTTACATAGAATATCCCCGAATAGAATAATGAATATGAGGTTGCTTGGACTAACTGATGATGTTCATGTGAAAAAATCTTTATTTTAAGGAAAACTGACTCAGAAAAAAAAATGTGGGAAATGTCAGTGAAACAATTTTCTATGAACCAGCAAGGCATTAGTTTGTAGATGTAAATGCAGCTGAAGGAACCAGTATTCTGTCCCCACAGGGACTATGTCACTGGATGTGTTCAGCAGGACCTCTTGGGACAGGGTGAGGCCGGGGCCAGCCACAGGATAGCCCTGGCTGACCCGAGAGCTCATCATAGCACAGTCAGATGCATGGAAGTGTTGATTTACCAGTGGCACTGTGACATTTGAAAAGTATGTCTGTGATTTTGGAATTAACTAAAGGGAATATAATTATCTATGATATTTATGTGTCTCCAGTTACTGTACTATTTTGGTGTCAGCTGGAAAGTTAGGATAATGGCATTGGCCCAAAGAGATATTTCTTTTGCCATGGTTCTGCTAAATATACAAGGAGAAGCGTTTATATTTCTTTGTCTTTCTGCACTTTTACTTTTTACAGGATACTTGATAATACCACGTTGTGCCCCTAAGAATCACAATTAACATGAAAAAAGACAGAAAATAAATCAGAATGATGGAATTTTGTTGCCTACAGTCACTGGAGACGCACATCCACCTTGGCACAGACTAAGGAGTTCAGGAAGTAGATTCAGACTATGAACTCTTGTAGGATGAAGCCCCAAAACCACTTCATAAAGAATTTATTACCTAGATTTAGTAATTCTTCCTTTTCTTTCTCCTGTTTCATTTAATCAATTTTCTTGGGAAATTTTGACTGAAATTATATCTGAATTGTAGGGTGAAGCTTTCTTTCATTTCTGCTTGACAGACTTTGAACAGTTAAATCTGAAGATACCAGAAATCACCAAATAAAACTAAAAGCTATTTGTGATCACCTTTATCTCCCCACTCTTGCAGTAAACGTCTTCAGCATTTTTTCATTAAATTCATCACCACTGGTATTGAGCATGGGAAGAAATGTAACCCTGCATAACTGCCTTTAAGCTGTTAGAATTACTATGTAATTTAAAGACAACAAGATTTTTGAGTGCATTAACTAATTTTCTGCCTTGTAGAAGCCTTAATAGCCTTTGCATGAGTAAATTAGGCATTTTCTTAAATCATTGCCTTTATATTTAAGCAGTTCTTACAAATGCATAAAATGCGCAACATTAGCCAAATCCATCTGCTTGTTTAAGCTAGGATTCTTTTTTATAAAGGGAATGCATAGCTGTTTGTAGCTGTTTATTGTGTAGTTGATTATTGACTATGATCCTGACTTACTTGGAAACAGTTTTTAGAAAGCAGATACATTGCTAAGGTATTTTCTAAGACACCTCACCTTTCTAAAGTGCTTCTACAACTTTAGGATTTGAAATATTTTATCAAATCTGATGCCTGAGTTTGACATAATCCCAACCATTTATTCTTGTTCTTCTGTTTTAAAGGGCAGATTGGTGTGAAAAGTTTTTGATTATGGGATGCATATTTTTGAAGAAAACTACACCTTCAGTAGGTACAGTCATACCAAAGTCAAGGACCCACATTCTCTTATGATTGAACTACTGTGTCTTCACTGAAGTAAAAGGAGGTGTTCCAGATTGTCAGAAGTGTGAAATGAGAACAGGATCCTTCCCTAACATGAATCACTATGAATTTTAACACCATACATATGTCTAAAATCCAAAGAAATTCATATCTATATTTGGCTTTGGAAGCACATGAAAATTGAGCAGTTTTCTCAACCAAGAAGAATTAAAAATAGCAGATAAAGGTATCTAATGCAGAGCAAAATCAAATAAAAATGGCATATGAATCAGTGAACAACTCATGCTATGACCTCTTTGATTGATCCATGAATAGTTTATGTCCTCTCGATCTTTATATTAAGCACAGTTATTCCTGATTTAATGTTGCTACCTGCATTGAAAACAGCACATTCCCTGATCAATGGCAGGTCTCTGTTGGGTCAAGTATTTTGCCACTATTTTCATCAAATAAATTCACGTTTGATACTATAGAATGAGAAAAGGTAATCCATGTCAGTAGTATTAATGTCACACCTCACACGTATTTTGGCTTCAGCTGTAAAGGTTGCTATTGGTGTTCTGAAAAGAGAAGTACATTGAAGGAATGACCTGGGAAATGTGTAGACCAGAGTCACAGCAAGCCAGAAGAGAGAAGTCTAAGGTCTAGTCTAATTCACTGGAAGTTATCAACTCTCCCACACAAAGAGAGAGCTAACGAACACTTCTTGGAGTAGAAATACTCATCGAGATCTTTAATGAAAAGCAGGAAGAGTCTGCATTTCACAGAAAGTGAAAGAGTCAATGGGTCTGTCATATTCTGAGTTTCCTACTCTCCATCCTTTTCCCTGTCTGAGATTGTGATGGCTATATTTTGGGTTTGGGCACATGTCACTTATGATCTTGCTGAAACTTCATTTTTTATCCGGTACCTCAAGCAACAAAGGAAGACTGTGCACTACCAAGGAGACCATGATTGTCTCTAGCCCTCTTTTCCTTATGGCTGTAATAGATGCTTGAAAGACATGACATGGTTCTCAGGAAAGACGTATTTTCTATATCCATTAGTGAATCCCATTAAAAACTTCATGGAATATTTTTCACTTAGGCACATGGAAGAGCAATTTTTCATTGTTTGTAGAACTCCATCAAAGAACTTTCAACAAAAGATCTAGGCATGTGTGGAACCTCAGGCAAATCTTCCCATGTCAGTCACTGACTCCCTACGGAGGCACTGGTTTCACACCAAGCAGAGGGTAGTGGCCTCTGGATGTCCTTTCTATCCTGAATTACTGCATGACTCTAAGACTATTTTGGTTTTCTTTGGTCCAAGTTATGGGGCTTAAGACTGAACTTTGCAACTATGTTTTTACAGTGAAAAAAATAAAATTGTAGTCTTAAGAATAACTTCCTTGAATTAATGTAGTAACTTGCATCCTCAGGAATCACCGAGTCAGTTAGTAAAAAGAGTAGGTGACAAAAATCTACAAAAGATGAAGGAAGTGCATTATATTTCACCCTTAAAACTCACCTCCTTATCCTTGGAATTCCCTGTAAAGACAATTAGTGGGCTAGCCATGTAAATCAAATCTCAAGCCATGGCTGAGAGCCTCAGAAATAAGAGTAGAGCTTGCCTGTTGATGTAGGCTGGTATCCCACCCTGATAGCATTACATGGACGCCATCCATTCAGTATGCTCTCACTATTTTCAGGGTGTATTCTGGATCTCCAGGCGAAGAGGTACCAAATGACTTTTCTCTTTTTCTCCTTGACTATTCAGATAAACTCAAATTGTGTAAAGTGAATGTCAGTGGTGACATCTTTCATTGTTTGTCTACTTTGAAAAATCATTAGTTCAGAGTTTGGCTTGACTTGGATTTGAACTCTGATTATTGTTTATTGGTCTGTTATGAGCTTCCTCAGAAAAATGATAGGATAAGCATAAAACTCTCCTACCAAGGACAAAAGCAGATGACAGCTAGCACAAGGCATATGCTGTGGCAGGAAAGCTCTCTCTCTTTGGGGTAGAGCTAATGAGAATTCACTTGGAGAGGGAAGGAAGAAAAAAACTAAAGAGATTTTACACTGTTGCAGCAATGATTTTTCCAGTTATCTGGAACTACATTAGTCTTTTCACCAGTGTTTTCATCTGTGAAAAAATGGAGAAATAATGCATGAGGAAGAAGTTATAAATATATTTACAAATTTATTCCTTAGAATTTTTCCACGAAGAACTTGTAACTGAATTTTGAATACTTAACACATTTATAAAACTCCAGAAAGATTAATCTCTGTGCTCAGTTTATTTCTGATGTTGTTAATTCTACCTTCTTAGTACACTATTTTTGTACTCTTCTTAGATAAACTGTGGTTATGAATGCAAAATTTTATTTTGGTGGTTTGTCTTTGAGCAATGCTTAGCATCATTACATGTGTTGATTCTGAGCAGAATAACATCAGATTCTGAGTTCAGGGACAATTAAATAGGTGATCAAGTGTAAGGGACATAAACCACAGATAGATGGAAATAGGAATTCAAGTCACTGTTCCCTTCACAGAAAATATCTCTGCTCTCATGTCACGTTCTTGTGACAGTGAGTAAGTACTGAAAGAATGAAATAAGCTCTGAATTTCTGTAGCAAAAGCTGTATCTTGAACTTTGCTCTGAACCTCTGATCCCATAGAGATAATGCTCTTCCTAGTGATGCTGAACTCTTAAGCTATAAGTAAAATCCTAAGAGTCATCTCTGCACTGCCTTCTTCTCAAGAGAAAACTTCCTATTTTGTGCCCATGAATAAACAGATAGGATATGAATATTTTAAACAAACCTTAGGAATCAGTCACTCTCTGCTTATCTACATATCTCTGTCTGTATCCTGAAGCGCAAAAGAGAAGAAAATTTCTTAAATACCTTTGAGGATATTGCTATTAGACACTAATGTTTCTCCTTTTGGCACGGTGGCATAGATCAAGAGAGATAGACAGCGAATATCAACTTGTCAAGGACCTCAGCAGAGCTAATTACTTGTATACAACACATTCATATAAATAATTTCCCTTCCTTTCTTCCCCTTTCCAATTAAGTAGCTCTGGTTACTCTTATCTCTCAGAAAGGGTCTTCTAGGGATCACCTGCATAGACTATGCTACCATGCATTCAACATTAGCTCAGCTATTTAGTAACTAATAACACTGTAATTTCATAATTGTGATTAAAAAAAAAATGTGGTAAGTTATGGCTGGCAAAAATTACAGTAGGGAAAGTTTTTACAGTTACTTAAAGGTATGACTTCTGAAAGTTACCTGCTTTTTCACTGCTGTGCTATCTTTACATAATCATAGATTTCCTAGGAAAATATCTGTTGCTTAGAGGATCATGTGGTCTTATGCTGAGAATATCCTTTTTCCTCTAAGCCATGGAATTTTGACCAACTTACAATTCTGTTCTGTTTATATTCAGGGCGGTTGCTTCACTGGACAGCTGGTTGTGTGCAATTACCTCATGTCAGTGTTCTCTTTAATTTGCCTTCCAGTTCTCTGCCTTGGAATAACTTGTAAATGTACTAGTGGACAAAACCTGTTAAGTTTCACCGCCAGTGGTCCTAGTTCTTAACTAAATATGGTCAGAAATAAGGATTAACCTTCCTGAAATGAACTGCAGCACAAAACTTGTGAGATAGAAAGATAAAATTACAAGCACTTTATGGCATATTTCTGGTCTGGTGGATTGTTTACTTTGAAGATGGCAAGGGCAAGATCACTGCATTTATATCTTCTGAATGGAAATTATCTTAATATATAACATCTTCACACAACGTTTAGGAAATGTGTGTTCACTTATCTCATATTTATTTTGTTCTCTTTTTCTTGAACTTTGTTGCAAGGTTTGAGTAAAATATGTATCAGGACTTTTAAAGTCAAGACTGGGGAGCAAAACCCCTGGAAAGTGCTAAATAGGTTTGTCACTGGCAGAAAACATCTAATTCTTTGATGCTCTGGGTCCATGAAACAGCAACAAGAAGTTCCAGTGGTGATTAATGAGGATTCATGACTCGTTTTTAGCTTGAATATCATAGCCATAAGTACAGTCTTAGGACCTTAGTGACTCCATAAATTAAGGTACCACAGCTTCCTCTTTATAGATTTTTTTTTTCCATAGCCTTTCTAACAATTTGTGAGCATGTGATCTTCTAGGTACTGCATATCCTTTTGTAAGCAATGTAAAACAAGTTAGGTTAAACAGAAAGTGTATACCACTGCACTGTGCTGTTTTAGCCACCCTTGCTTCCTATTTCCACCTCTACAGCCTTTCTTAGCAGAGTTACCAAGGTTCCTTTCTCTTAAGAAAATGAAATTATACATATCAGATTTCCTTTAAGGGTGAGGTTTCTAAATAGCAAGTTGCTTTTTACATAACTAGGACTCTGGGAGGGACTTTCTTTCTGTGCCCTTTGATACTGGCTTCCCTGGGCTGCCCTCTAATTTGTAGTGGTTTTGGCAAGAAGAGAATCAGGTCTGTTGTGCTGGAAATTTGCATGAGCCCTTCTTTGTTCCATATGCAATACTTCAGTTTAGCTTTTGATGGGAAAGTAGAACTCATAGTGTCTGACCTATTTATCCCTGTTTTGTTCTTTTTTTTTTTTTTTTTTTTGAGATAAAAGTGTCATATAGATGAATTGCATACAGCAGAATATATGTGTTTGGTTACTGTGTCACTTTTGGTAAATCAAATAGAAAAATCTTTTGTAATCAGCTAGCCTTTAACTTAATAACACATTTGATAAATTGCTTGTATACAGTAGGTTATCAAACACAAACAGTAAAGACTTCAGTTTGACACTGCAGGAATGAATCATACAGACACAAAAGGCCAAATTTACAATTCTTTATCTGGAGTAATGAAAAAAAAAAATCATATCAGTTTCAGGACCTGCACTAATGACTGAATAAAGAATTTTAAATCTAAGGAAGGAAGTTAAAGATATGATTGAAGAATAACTGTTCATTACAACAGCATTTCCAATTCCTTTACGAGGTAGTTTTAGCACTCTGTGGGTCATGGTTTGTAGTTACTGTATGGTACCATTATGAAAGACCTCATATCCCTTTTTTTTCCCTTCTTTTCGTAATTTATTCCCATTTTTTGTAACTTTTCAGCTTCCCACATACACAACCCCCATGCTGGATCTGCCACACTCCAAAACATGTGAGTGACAACAGGTTTGACAGCCTTTGGGATGGTGAAAGATCTGGCAAGAGCAAGCCTCCTCAGCATGCTCATCAGGTTAGTAGGGATACTGTTGTATGAATGGCAGTGCCATTTATTCTTGTCAGCCAAAAGTGTAAAGTGATTGGAAGCCAACCTTTCCTCACAACAAAAGGAGGAAAGACTGAAGAAACCCTGAGATTACAATACTTTCCAATTTATAAAACAGGGCTTCCTTCAAAGAACTTTGTAAACATGCCTGCTTCTTGTTTCTCTCACTTTCATACTATAAAGGGGGCTTACAGTGCCTGCAACTCTCATTTATTTGAATTTTATATTTTTTTATGCTGCTCCAACAGTGTGCTGAGGCTTTAGGGTAAATATGAACTGAAAGCTGGCTTGTTCCATGAAAGACCCTCATTGGCCTGTTTTAGAGATTCCCCTCTTAAAAAGGTAACACAGGTAAAACAACTTTATAAGGTAACCCTGACTGTTCAAGGGAAATATCTGCTTCAGTCTCCCTAGTTACTCAAGCATGTCCCATCCTCAGCAGCTCTGTGTGTGTGTGTTTGTATGCATGTGCCCATGTGTGTGGGCACCTACCTCTTTGCCATACCTTTAGGTGGCCAGCACCTACAGAGACCCTCTCCAAGGAGAGGATAGTATAGCAGGCCCATTCATTGAAAAAAGGTGATTGGATGCTGGCTGTGATATGGTGGAAGGCACAAGAAAGCACCTGTCCACCTCAAGGTCAGCAGCTGGAATCTACCAGCAATTTCAGTTTATGCTACTATGTCATAACTAGAATGCAATCAGTCCCTGTTAAGTTTGCATTAAAATGTATTCTTTACTTGTTGCAGAGGTAACAATCATAATAACTATTGGCAGATGAGCAGGATAGAGTGTAGTACTTGCTGTCCCTATATCACACCACCAAATGTGACTAAACTTCCTGAGGATGAGAGAAAACAATAGTATATCTTCACTCCCTTTGCACACCCTCATAATAGCCAGGTAAAACATAATTTCCACAAGCTCCTTTTGATACAGGTAGAAGTAATTGTTGCCTATTTAAATTTGGTAGGTGTAAGACTCAAAGTTAAGTGACATTTTCTAGGTCAAGAAGAGAATCAGCATCTGTATTTTCAGTGGAGTACCAGAGCCCTGATGTCTGTCTTGTGCTCCCACAGCTAAATTTTATCTCATAAAGCTGAACAGTGGTGATGAATGTGCTGTGGAATTTGCTTTGCAAAACAAATATTTAACTTTCTACAGATCATTGAAGACATGATAAAACTCTTGAGTGTCACCTAACCAATTTCCCTTTCTTTTTAATCGAAGAATCTTTTTATTCATTTCATCTAAATGTGGGGTTCAAATAAAATTGGAAAGGCCAATTACGGTTCTTGTCAAATATCATTCATGCAAATAGGATTCACAAAGTCAGAGTGCTCAGAATGAGACTTTGAAGGAAACTATCCCTTTAAATCATCAGTTATTTCAAAAATAGGAATCACATTTGTGATTAGTCAAGAGGGCCAATGCTTCATTCCTGCTTTCAGGTGAGGAGAGGCAGATGGCCAGGAAGTGGAGGTGGGTATGTGTGTGTGGGGGTGATGTGTACAGCTCTGACAGCCCGGGTGATGCTCCGCCGTGCACAGGCTTGTGGTACAAATTCCATGGTGGGGAAGGGCAGACCAGGAGCCAAGCAAGCACTCCAGAGAGCAAGATAGTGAATTACATAGTTTGTTCCCAACAAAGACATGGGAATGCTGGCACGAGATAATTCACCTAGCTCCAATCTCCAAAATGGGAGACTGGAATGCACAAAAGACCTTTTTTTTTTATTGTTTACAGTAACTTCCTGTGAGAACTGAAGGTTTTCATATGTTAGGGGAAAAAATTAAAGACATCACTGTTGCTGAAAAATATATCCAAATACAACATTGGTAGGAAAAGTTAGTCTGAAAATGCCAGTGTGATGAAGGAATTCTGCACAGGGCATTTTATGCAGTTGGTTTTCAACCAAACTGTTTGTTTTCAATAAGTTTGCTAAATGTAGCACTTATATAATTTGTTGTTTGTATTTATTTAAGTCAGTTTATAGCAAATATATATTTGACAAAATAGGGGGTTTTTATTTCAAGATCTCATAGATTTAAATTTTAAATATTTCATATTCAATCTTATTCCTCCTTCTCTCCTCCCTAGAATGCAAAGGAGATCTTTTGTGAGTGTTAAGGTATTTAACCTTGTCAAGTTCTGATATTAAAATAAATACTTAAATCAATTGAGGCTTAAGAATTATTAGGAAAGGGACTGAATATGAAAAGGAAAGCATCATTATGTTGCCATATATGTTGGTTAAGTGCCCCACAGATTCAACACTTGACTAACTTCTGATCTTCTTGTCCTAAAATGGCATACAATGAAAGAGGCAAAGTGCAATGAAAGGGGAGAAGGCTAATTATGGAAGCAAATGTCTTCTATATTAAGAACATACAAGTAGATTAAGATTATACAAGGCAGAAAAGACATAAATAAAGGGTGAATTGCAGAGATGTAAAGCAGCATTATTTGCCTGTGGAAGGCGTGTTTATATGCAATGACTATTTCTCTAAATACAGGAAACAATGGAAATCAAATTGAGTTTTCATATAGTATGTTCAAGCCAGACAACGTTTTGTTTTGTTTGTTTTCCTACATAAAAAAGTATTAGTCTGTGCAAATTGTTGCTAAAGTGTTTTGCCGATGCCAAAAATTTACATAATTTAAAACCTCATTAAGCAGACTCAGAGAAGACTAATCTGTCAAAGGTTAATAAACATAAGATACAACCTGCTACTCAGGAAAGCCTTGAACTTTGGATCAGAGAAAGCTGTTAGATTGTACTAAGAAAGCAGATCTTTAATAAATTTTTCTGTGTTTCTATACTGCTCTGCAGATGACTCTTCTTGGATCTCCCTTGATCAGTACTGAAAGCAGGAAACAGGATTACGTCTTTTGTTTTACCAAGCAAAGTTACCTTTTTTCTGGTGTTCAAAAAATCTATAAAACATGCAAATTTTAGCAAAAATAAATGTTTTGAAAGTCAGAAAAAATGCTAGCCAGGTTCCTGTGAATTAAATTTAAAAAAAAAAAAAAAAAAACAAAGAGTAAAAAGGAAAAATATCTATTTATGAGACAGAAAATTTCATTTTCCTCACACACTTATTCATATCTACTTGTATTCATTGCAGGTAAGAATATTCTGCTGGACAGGATACTTAAACAGCATACAATTACACTAAAAATACAGCAGGTAAAGTAGTAAAACAGGCAGAATCAGATAATACAAAAACAAGGCTTATTTTATATTGGACTATGTTTAAAATTTCATTATTATATTTGGACCGGCTCCATTGAAAAGATTAAAGACTCCCTATTGTTTTTGTGATGTTTTGTTATTCTCCTTGCCTCAGTCAGTTTGCCTAACTTTCACCATCTAGTCATCTAAAAGAACAATTTACAAGACATATATTTTACTAAAACAAAGTGAATTTTTATTATGCTCTGCTCCTGAAATGGTCTCTTCTGACCTTGCTTTGCAGCTTATTATACAATCTCCTTCAAATTCTTAGTAAGCATAAATCTGCCTCTTTTAGTGATTGATACAGAGCTATCTTGATCCATAAAAAATGGGGCACACCCATAATAGCACATACCAAAAGGAATTGAATAAGGAAAAAAAAGTTAAAGCATGAATCTTCAAAATGTGTGGAACAAATCTGACTTTATTGCCCCAAAATATGTTGTTCTAATTGTGCAAATTTGATCTCATGTCATTACATCTGAAAGTTCCTAGCTACTATATATCAGATTTATATTAATATTACCACTTTTATTTCAAAAAGTCATGAGGTTGTGTAGGTATGACAACCAACCCTGAAGGGGAAGCAATTTTGTTAAACTAACTGAAGTTAAAAGAACTATAGTTGGAAAAAGCAGACAACCTTTTACACAGAAACACTGATTTTGTTTGTTTTATTTTGGTTTTTAACTTAAAAGAAGTCTTTTCCTCTCTGTCTCGGAAAACTGGACTATTATTCATTTCAATGACAGACATTTTCTAGAAAATCTGAATCTCTCCTAGCCTGAAGCAATCATGTCTGTGATCATGCTACTGAAATAAAGATATCCTGAAAGACCAGCAGACTGAAAGGTGACTAAGAATTTGGAGCCATGACTCTTTGTCTAGGTAAAGATATCCTTCTGTTGATAGTATGAGGCAGTGTTGATCTAGCAGAGTCAGAACTGGATCTGCTTGCTCTGAACAGCTGGAGAGCAAAGGTGAAGCGTCAGCTATTTAGTGTAATTCTTTGTGTTAGAAAAATCCAGAGTGTCATGGGAGTGATGCATCACCTCGGCTCGTCAGACTGGTCCTTCTGTGGTACAGGTTATGTCTGAGTCTGTCTGAGTTTGCTCAGTGTTTGAGATAAGGAAAGACTTAGAATCTTTCTAAAATCCCTTAAAAAACCAGACACCTGAACTGCAAACAGATGAAATAAGTAGCATTAGTCAATAACTTGGAAGTTTATCTCTCTTTTGTACAATTCAGTGGGTGGGTGTTTAAACATTGATTTTCTTGAAATCAGAATCAGGCTCCCAGGTTCTAAATTAATTTTTAACTAATGTACAGAAAGAAATGCTTCATTAAATTGCTGCTACTGTATTTTTTGTCACAATTACAACACACCTTCTGCTGTTACAGAAGCTTCAGTTCAGCAGCCTCTTGTCCTCCAAGCTCTTTCAAATCAACAGCATTGTTTTCAGTGCCCCATAAAATAGTGAAAAGGCTGTTAACCTACACCCTCCATAGCACCAAAAGCTATGGAAGCTCATGTGATCATTGTTTACATCTAAGAGTAAAATAAGGGTTGAAAAATACTCTTTTAAGGCTGAAGTGTTAAAGTTTTGTTGTTTACCTAGGACTTCATGTCAGAAAGTTCCTTTGTTTCATGGACTCTCTGTGGAACTCCCAGGTGTGTAAAAAGTGATGACCTGCAGTCTGAGGTCAAAGTCTGAGTCTCTTCTTCCTGAAGTTTTCAACTTTGCATAGAGCTGCTGCTCTAGCATATATTAATGTGATGTTCAGTTTATCCTCATTTTCCTTTCAATATGGGAAATGTAGACATTCAGTAAATTTTCCAATCAGCTATGCTTGGCATTACTGGACCAGTTTAGGCAGTCTGAAGTCTTCTGAAGTGCTTTCCATGCAGGAACATTTAGAACCTGACAGTATTTTATTTGTCACTTGCAGGCTTGTATTAAATATAACATGACAGAAACAAATACAATGGGGGGATTTTTAGTATATCAGGCTCATCTATGCTATGTCAGGTTAAGTTATAGTTTTGAGAGGAAATCACCAAGTTATGCATTTCTGGTTCTGTTATGGTAAATCACAACACCATTATTAAGATAGAAAACTCTACAAAAATAAAACTATCCTCTCTACTTTTTCTATTAATTCTAGAATGTTTCTGCTATATATCAAAGGACAGAGAAATAGCAGTCAGTATATATCCAGTACATGTAAATCAGTTTGTGTGTAACTGCTACATACTCCAAAACAGATATAAATAATCTGTTGCATTTTCCTATAGCTATAAATGGACAGTGTACTTTGAATGTGAAAGCAGACACACTTGCCTATCAGTAGGTTAGGCCATAAGACTATATTGACCCTTTGACTTCAAAGAAAATAAAGCTAATGATTTCAGTGTGCTTTTCAGTTAGATTCTGGGTATATGTACCTACGTCACCAGAGATGTGTATTTTGACTGCAACAGTAAACAAAAGTGTTTACAACAAAAGGAATCATCCTTAAGGAATTACTCTTTTGCTTTCACTTACTAACCGAAATTTGCTAGGTGTGCTTCAGGAAGCTTTTACACAGGTTCACTCTCATTGCAGTAAAATGTAAACAAAAAATTTCTTAAACCCTTTTTTGCCTCCTTTCATAATTTTAGAAAAAGTTTGGTGCTTCACAAATGGCTTCAATTAAGTAAAAATATGTTTAATTTGTATAAGTCAAAAATTTGAAATAATCATGTTTAGAAATTCAAATTAACGTAATGAACAGAGGAAAATGCCTCTTCTAATCTTGATATTGTTTTAGGTTGAAAACATTTCATTGTTGACATTTTATTTTGTTACTGGTTGAAGTTTAAATTACAACAGTGATGCATATTTTTTTCAGGTTTAAATTTCTTTTTGTTTAATATAGCTGTCAAATCATGAAAAAAAGTCAGATCATACAAATGACACTTTTAAATAGAAAAATATTTTATAAGGCGGTTAAATTTCATATGCCTTAGCTTCAAAAAGAAATGGTTTACTTCAAATTTGCAAAGTCACTAGTATAACTTTTGTATCTGATTTGCTTCATCTGTAAAGGCAAGCTGAAGCAAACTATTTCCTGCTGATTTTCACAGTAATCATATCCCCTCGCTTCTCAAACTATCAGAGATATGGGTTCTAAAAGCTAACTTGAAGTAACTGATGAAGAAAGAGTTTTATTCTAGTTGTCTATTTCATCTAATAACCTTTCTAAATCATTTGACAACAAACAGAACTAAATGTAAATTTTGTTTCTATTCAGAATTAATCTCTTAAAAGAATTAAGGATTAGTCCAGTACAAAATAATCTTGAGGGGAGCATATTCTGTTGAAATGAATGATTCTTCTGAAACTGCTTTTCTTATAGTGAATACAATTGCAAAGTTTCATATTTTTTTATTAAAAAACTCATTTTACCATTTTGATGACAATTACATTTTCGTTTTGATTTTGCCACTTGCATTTTACTTTCTATTTCTATTTTGTTTTTTACCACTCTGCAAATTACAACACACTAAAAGTTGCACAAGTCACAGCAATTTTCCATCTCTTATATCACCCCTGCTAAAACTTACCTTTCTGGAGGGTTTGAAGTCTGACTGATTTGTTGTACATTGGAAATTCTTCCCATAATGGAACTTCTAGCTCCTGCATAGCTGTAAGAGCTGCTCCCAGTGCAAACAAATTTTCTAAAAGCTCTTTACTGTTCTGTTCAGATTTCATGTAAAAGAGTAATATTTTCTGCAAGAGCCTCTCACGAAGTGTCTGATGACTGGTGCACATGAAGTAGAGGTGAGGAGACTAACTGACAATGTCATGGATATACATCTCAGAAAATTCAGGACAGACTTGGCTGTCCAAAATGAAAAGGTTACACTTCCACAGTGATGACCTGGTTCTTTGGCTTGTTTTTTAAGTAAAATATGAAATCTACCCACTTTAGTATAAGGGAAGTGAGGTTGGACCAGATGACCCCACTCTGGTCCTTTCCAACCTTGTCCATTTTGTGATTCTGTGAAAGGAACGAACCAGTTTTTCCTCCAGAAGGATGCTCAAGGCTGGAGATCTGGTATGGCAACTGCTCACGTGACTCTGGGACCATCACCTGAGCAGGTATGGGTGACATTTCTGATGTGTTCCTGACCACAGAGTCTCCCTGTTGGCTAATTCTCATCTAGGGATTGCTGAGCTGGGAGACACTGAGTGGTTCCAGCCCCCATAGCTGCCTTTTGCTATGCATCTGTGAGGGGTCTGGCTCTCTGAATGTGATCTGCAGAAAGCCTCTCCATGTAGAGAGAAAGCTCCATGCAGAGCTTTCTGTGACCATTTTTAGTTGCTTAAGTCCTTTATAGGCTCAAGCCTTTAGTACAAAAAAAGGCTGCAGCTGAATTGGAGGACATTTAGGGCAGGACTATAAAAAGTTGTTTAACAAAGATCGTCTCCTGTCCAAATATCACAGTGCACTATTTTTCAGTGAAACTGTTGAATTTTTATTACTTGTCTAATCTGAAAAAAAAAAAAATACTGGTTTGATTTTCAAAGTTTTGTGCATGTGTAGTTTCAGTTAGCTTCACTGGTTATATACTACTGTTTATGTTTTCTTCATTGTTATTAAATTTATATTTTCCACATAGTCTGTTAAGCTTTTTGTTTTGTTTGGTGCTCCACAAAGGTATACAGTTTCTTCCTTTAAGGAAAGAATATATATTGCATGAATGCATATGGCTCATTTTTTTGACTGTTACCGTGTATTTCTGACAACCTATTCAGGCTTTAATGAAAGTTTTGATGTAACTGACTGCCAGCATCTGAAAGAGAATGTCAGGAGTAGTGCTTGAAATGTATATACTTTTTCCAGGCTAGTTGAGTAATGAAAACATATTTAATTATTTCCAGCCTCTCAAATAGTGTACAGTGTAATTAACTATGATGTGTATTTCCCAGCTAATTAGAGAAAACTGTAGTACCAAACTGATTGGACACAAAAGTACCTCTGAAGAGCAATAAAACAAGTTTAACACTTCTTGTGTTTGTCATAAAAGTAGTAAGAATACAATACATAAAAAAAAATAGGAAAGCTGTTAAGAAAATCTTCACAGCAAGATGAATTTCTAATAATTCACCTCAGAATCAAGTGTGGTGTTTTGTTTGATTCAAGCCTTTTCTTTTCAAGTGTAGCTGCTTACCAGTATGCTGGACCTCATGTCACACAACTCCCTATACTATCTTCTGCTCAGGTATCAAAATCTTTCCCTATAGATACTTGGATCCTCATGAATCCCCTGATGCATACTCACAAAATTTTATGACATAGGTTACAGCTAATTGTCCTAAAAACTTATCTTCCAGAGCCATGCTAAATTTTGTGAATGACAGCTTTCTTATGAGGGCAAAGGGATCTACAAGAGAAGTCTGAGAATTGTTATGTCCTAAAAGGCAAAAAGAAACAAGGCAAAGAACAAAAAAACTTACCCAAAACAACAAAACCAAAGTACATCAGTGATATCATAATTATCATCTGAAGGATTTAAAGCTAGTTTCATCATATTGGTGAAGTCAGAATCCAGCTCCTGAATTCTGACTGTCTGAGAATAGAAAGAAATATACTAAGACCCACTTCAATAGCATCTTAAGAAGTCTATCTAGCCTTCCTTGGATTCTTTCAATCCTTTAGTAATCTCATATGAAGAAAAAAAGAGAGGAGAACTCTCCCCAGCAAATACACATATTTTTATCTTTTTACTTTTTCTTCATTGCTCTTTCCCCATTTTTATTTCATTGTAAACAGAAAGGTATTTTTGCCTGAATCAAACTCAGCATAATCTCTCATTCTGTGATAATGAAGTAGTATATTTACATTTCTTTCAAAGTACAGCCTAAATGTTTCTCTCTGGTTTTGTGAAGTATTTCAGTGCTTTACTTCTGAGACACAGTACACAGCAGAGTCAGGAAAAACTCAGCTGGGTTTAATTTTTACATGCCTGTTAGTCTCACTTCAGTGCCTGGTAAAGTTATAGAAAAGATTATCCTGGGAAGTATTGAAAACCACCTAAAGCACAACACAGGCATCAGTCATGAATGGCTTCATGAGAGAAAAGTTGTGATTGTCAAATCTTTTTTCCTTTTATGGCAAGGTGACCTAGTTGGTCAAGGGAAGCCAGTTGATGTAATCTTGAATTTCAGCAGAGATTTTGATACTGTCTCTCACGATATCCTTCTGGACAAAATGTCCAACACACAGCTGGATGTGTCCAAAACACATCAGGATGTGGGTGAACAATTGGCTCATGAGTCAAGCACAAAGGGTGACAAAAGTGAGTGGGGTGACATCAGACTGGTGACCTGTCACTAGTGGGGTTCCACAAGGCTCCATCTTGGGCCCTGTGCTCTTCAACATCTTCATAAATTACTTGGACACAGGACTGGAAGGGACACTAAGCAAGTTTGCAGATGATAAAAAACTGGAAGGAGCTGTTGACTCCTTTGAAGGCAGGTAGACTCTACAGAGAGATCTTGATAAATTAGAGGACTGAGCAATCAACAACCACATGAAGTTCAACAAGCCAAAGTGCCAGATTCTGCACCTGAGATGGGGAAACAGCAGTTGTATGTCAGATTAGGGAATGAGAGGTTGTAGAGTAGTGCTGCAGAAAGGGATCTGGGGATCCCGGTCGTCAACAACTTGAATGAGTCCAGCAGTGCTCTGGCAACCAGGAGTGCTGACCTGAAGGGCATCAGGCAAAGCATCACCAGCCAGTTGGGGGAGGAGATTGTCCCACTCTGCTCTGCACTGGGGCAGCCTCACCTTCAATATTGTGAGCAGTTTGGGGCACCACAAGATAAGAAAGATATTAAGCACATAGAGAGTGTCCAAAGGAGGGCAATGAAGATGGTGAAGGGCCTTGAGAGGAAGACGTATGAGGAACAGCTGAGGTCACTTGATCTGTTCAGACTGGAGAAGAGGAGACTGAGGGGAGACCTCACTGCAGTTACAACTTCCTTGTGAAGGGAAGAGGAGGGGCAGGCACTGATCTCTTCTCTTTGATGACCTGTGACTGGACTTGAGGGAATGGCCTGAAGTTGTGTCAGTGGAGGTTCAGTTTGGATATCAGAACCACCCAGAGGGTGGTTGAGCACTTGAACAGGCTCTCTAGGAAAGTGGTCACAGCACCAAGCCTGACAGAGTTCAAGAAGCCTTTGGACAATATTCTCAGGCACCTGGTGTGATTCTTGAGGATGTCCTGTGCAGGTCTAAGAGTTGGACTCGATAATCCTTCTGTGTCCCTTCCAACTCAGAATATTCTGTGATTCTGTGGTTCTGTAATACGAGAGCATAACTAGTTTTAAGTGCGGAAGTGAGAAAGAGGCAGAAATTTTCTTGTTACTCACAGAATGACTACAAGATAAGCAAGTGAGTGCTTTCTTTGGATATGTCAAAATTCTCAAAGTAAAGTTGGAAAGTTTAATTTTGCCTTTCTCTGCTTCAGTACCAACTGTTAGACTAGTTGTGATTCTCATGTAAGATGTCAGACACCTCTGCCACTGCTTCTCTCCCTGTCTCAGGAGGCTTGGGACAGTGGCATGTCTCTTACAGATCCATGGTCAGGGATTTAGTGTCATGGAGTTGTCTTTCATGAAAAGGACAATACAACACTATGTCAAGATCCCTCATTTAAAAGGGATGGATAACCATTTTATTTGTTTTCATTTGTTCATTGTCTTTGATTTCAAAGACATATTATGGTCAATATGTCTCATCTGATCTAAGCTATAAATGGAGTGTTAGGAGTGGAAAACACATTAAAACCACAACACAGCTGAAAGTTCTTTTAAATCGTAGCACCTATAATAATATTAGTGATCTTTACAGTATATTAATGGGGAATCGCCTTATGTTCTATGCATTCTTCCAAGAATTTCTTGCAGTCACCTGTAACTGATGGAACTGGGAAAAATTAGCAGTAGCCTGAACTGTGGTGGGGTCTGTTTATGCCTAAGAAAGTGCAGCTCTGCAGTCCATAACTACAGTTAAACTGTAACCTGAGACTGCTCATACCCACTGAGACATGAAATGAGACTGTAAGCTCATGAACCCTTGGCAACAATGCCATTCTCATTGATGTTATCACCAGTTAAACTGTACTCGATGGGAATTAATTGTCCAAAAAATCCAAGTATAGGAAAAGCCACTGTGCATGCAATTGCTCACTGTAAACAGAGAGAAATTAAGAGCATTACAAAAGATATTTTCCTCACACATCCTGTTGAATGTGCACTTGTATAGATTAAATATAAAATGTTATCACATTTTCAGATTTTTGCTTAAAATGGCTCACAGCTAACTAAAGGAAGCACTTAATTCTGCTAGCTTTGATACACAGCTGTTCAAATAATTTAGGCATCAGGGAGATGACCTGCAGGACTATTTGCACTTGAACTTTTCTTTTTTTTTAAAGGACTAAGTCTATGTTTTCCTTTTACTTTCTCTAA
The DNA here is from genome assembly GCA_035047845.1 of Dendrocincla fuliginosa. NCBI lineage: Eukaryota > Metazoa > Chordata > Aves > Passeriformes > Dendrocolaptidae > Dendrocincla > Dendrocincla fuliginosa. Next base: position 44,601,465 of record JAWWMO010000174.1, on the reverse strand, counting down.
GAAGAGTTGTAGACCTTATGTCCTCAGCACAAAAAAGATGAACAGCGCAAAAACTTAAACTTAAGAGGAAACAGACACAGAAATGAGGGTTTGGGGTTTCTTTGTCTTGTGTTTGGTTGGCTGTTTTTTTTTTCCCCCCACAAATCCTTCCCTTCCCACTGCAGTAAGAGGCAGCAACAACATCTTACAGTGGCAGAGCCCTGAGCATGCTAATAGGCTTTAATGGCCCTGACGTGCCTCCCTTGGGCCATCCACACCTCAAATAGTCTCAGGAGACCAATTTCAGCTCAGGTTTGTGAGTTTAGTCTTTTCCTGAGTTAGTACTACATGGACCCCTTGTTTAGGTATGTTGTATTTTCTCCAGCCTTCTCTCTGCCCCCAGTGCTTTTTGTCACTGACTGGCTTTCTCCTTGATATATTGGTGAATGTTGGACTCTGTTGGCAGCACTGGATGTGCTTGCTGAGTTAGGCTTCTGTTCCTCCTGGCCCCAGCTTCTGGGGACAGCTGGGCCTTGCTGTTCCCTGATGTGCGGTACATGGATGCCATTTGATCCCCAGGTAGTGCTCCAGAAGACAGGGGCAATCTTGGTGCCTTTGATGTTATATTCTGGAAGTAGTTTTCCTTCAAACCTTTGTTTAGTACATCACTTGTGCCACAAGAAAGAAAGAAAGAATGATTTTTCCTAAATAATCAAGGATTACATGAAAACTTACAATGCAGTGACCTAATTTTCAAAGACAGTGACAAAGAGCTGTCAGGGGCAGATGGTGTTCAGCACTTCTTCAACTCAGCTCCCTAAATATTAAGGTCCTTGCCCAAGCCTTGGAAGAGTTTCAGTAACTCCACTTTTTCTGATTACTCTGTAGAATGGTTTGTACCTTTTTGGAGGTAACTAAAGCATGGAGTAATTCGGCTGTGCTCTTAATGTGTTCCTATAGTGGAGGCAAGAAAGATGATTAAGAGATACTTATATTCCATGTATGCAAGCCAGGGGAGGAACATTTTTGCTGGAGGTGCAGAACAGATTGATTTTAATCCTATTTCTGCCTTCACAGCAGTTAAAAAGGGGGCAGAGTGAATATGCATGTCTCAGAACTTTGCTTGTGTCAGTCCTGTTGTGTCTGAATCTCTACTAATACTGAAAGAGAATTTGAAGCTGTCACAAGTATACCTTGCATCTTAAGTCATTTAAAGCTAGGGGATGGATTTAAGTCCTTTGTATTTTTCAATGGTGGCGTGAAAAAAGAGATCAATTTATCCACTTGATGCACTTGGCTGAAGTGAAATATGCTATACCAGACCAACAAAGCTGAGAAAATATTTGAGGTTTGCTTACTAGCAGAGGTTTAAAACTGGTAACAGATGCTAGTTTTCATCTTGCAAAATCTATTGTGCACATGCAAGGAGGAATAGCTCAGATTTGGTAGTTTACAGTGAAACACTCATTCAGGCTAAATTAGACCTAAGGTAATGGTCTTTTTTGCTGGATTGTCAGTTGATGTTCGATCCCTGCTAGCAGTGCTTACAAGCAACAATTTTTTGGACATTGTCCTTACTTTTAGTCCAGATTTTGACTAGGGCTGTGAAACAAACAAAAGCAGGGGGAAAACAGCTCAAAACAATTTCTCTCTGTATAAAGCTTCAGTTAAGTTTCCCTTCTTAGGTACAGTAAGAGATTCATGTGTGAAGGACTCTTAATATGAATGCATGCATATGCCATATATGCAATGCTTTTCAGTGACAGATAAACAAATAATAATAAACAAGTAATAAATAAATAAACAAATTCTCTTATGGTTTATTTTTTTTGTTGTAAAATATATTTGTACACTATACTGGGAAGGGTTCCAGTGACTCTGCAGTCACACTGGAGCACAGAGGGATAGTACTATGTAAAATACTTATTAAGAAAGAATAGCTTATACCCCAACCACCCTTGCTAAACTTAGATACCTTCTTTTTTGTCTGATGGTTATGGGTAAGAAAAAGAGGACACTGAGCTGCCTCACTGACAGCCTCCTCCGTGTCTGCAATAGATTATATGTATGTATAACATAAGCAGAGGCAGCTGACAGCTCCTCGATTTTTAGCAAGTTATGGTTAGTGTACACACATGACTCAATATAAGACTAGTTAATGTCAACTTTAATTCTTATTCATCCTTCACCTACCCATTTACATTGTGCATCACCCTCTCCTTTACTCGACTGTGCTTAGTTTTTATTCTTCCCTCTTTTGAAAATGTTCTTTTATTTTCAAGACAAAGATTAATTTAACTGATGTTATTACTACTTATTTTGCACCATGGCATTGCATTATATGATAAATTTCTAATAAAAACTGTTAGGTAAGCATATAACCAAGAGAAAAAAGCTGTGTGAACTGCTGTGTAAAAAGGACATGTAAGTGTCCAACAGTTTCCAGAAAAGTTACATTTCTGATATGTTCTTGTCCAAGTTTGAAGAAGTACTTAGAAAAACAAACTCTTGATAAGTTAAAAATGTGCATATAATGAAATTATCTGTAAATATCTGTCATGTACTATTGTTACTGAAGTCATGTTCATTAACAGATGCTTACAAAGTGTCAGTAAGTATTGATTAATGACAGGACTAGAAGGGACACCAGACATTGTGGCATCCATACCAACAGAGACTTTTCTGTCCCCTGCAAAGGTACAAATTAAACGAAAATGCTGAAAGTAAAATTTCTTTAAGAGTGATGCAAGTCATTATTACTGTGTCACTTCTTTACATGGCAATTACCTTGAGTTTTAAAACCTTGGACAAACAGATTTTTTGTGCAATGTGCTAGAAAGACAGACACCAGGACCAGGCTTCTCAACAGTCAAGACTCTAACTTGGGGAGGGAACATGGGAGAAAAAGATAGACTAGATACCTTACCTAGTCAATAAGGAAAACAGAGAGAGGGCTTTTGTTTGATTCTGCCCCTCTGCCTTTTTCTTTTAACTTCCAGGCTGAAGTGTCAACACTTTTACATGTTTATTCAAACTTCTCCTTTAGTATCGTGCAATGGGGGTGGGACAGTGATGACCTTCTGTATCTCTGTTGACTCTTGTGGTGAACTAGTCTGACTGAAACTCTGAAATGGTAAACTGAAATTCAAGTTCTTGCCATTCTCTGGACATCCAGATCAGCATTTTTTAACATACTGTTTAGAAAAATGGTAATTGTCTCTTTCTTACTGCTTTCAGATCAAGTGTGTATTTTACTGAAATGATACAGTTGACATGGAACATTTGGCTCTCTGTCAATGATAGCTAACTAAAATCCCTAGATTATAGCATGCAGACTATCTAATACTCACCTTTGGCCTTAAAATCTGTTGTCAAGAGCCTTTGACTTGTAGGTCAACTGCTAATCTTTACTAGACTATTCAAAGACTGATTTCACCTTTAGTTTTTTCTCTCACTGCATATATTGTATTGATACATGCTTAAAATTATTTTCCTAGTTTTAGAATTCATCATTTTGCAGAATGGATAGAACCATTTTTGAGATTTTCCATTGGGCTTGGAGTCCTTTTTACATATTGATAACTTGTCTGGCATAATTGTGGTGGAAGAAGATTGTTTTTCTGACCTTTTCTTTCTTTTCAGTTGTCATCATGGATCAGAATTTTTTTTTATTTTTTATTTTTTTGCATTACAATAATACCTGCAAGCTAATAAATATCCTTGAGTTTATTGTCTATTAATTAGTGCCTCATCAGACAACTTATTAGTTTTGTATTTGCATATATTAATATGCTTTTTTCCCCTCTACTTCATCACAGAACATATTTATTTATACAAATGCTGGATGGCTGCCTAGTTTTATTTTTCTGTATATACAGAAATAACAGAAAGATATGTGTAGTTCTTTATGGATGGGAATGGTCAGATCACATGAAGTCAGTTGTTAAGACCATATTAGAAATACTTTAGCAATGGCAATATTGTGCTTACTAGAAATGAGCTTCAACTTCACTCTTAGTAAAGAGTATTTGGTTATTCCTTAGAAGGACAACAAGAACTATAAAACATTCATAATTATCAGCTGAATATCAGGTGCAGGTTTGATCTGGGGATAGGCTGGAGAAAAGGCTGCAGCAGGAAGTGCATTTGAGGTTCTGGGAATATTATGTACTACAGTACACCTCACATGTTTTCTGCACATTACTTAGTTTCCTACTAAGTACAGTTATGAAAGCCCCAGAGTGAAAAACAGGCCAGAAGAAGGTGGCATCTGAGGCCTCTGTGTTTTCTTTCTTTTCTTCCACCCATTATGCCCTACAGTCAGAATGTAGTAAGCTGTTTCTCTGGCAAAAAAAAGGATGTCTTAAAAAAAACCCCAAACCAAACAGAACCACCCCCCCTCCCCAAGCAAACAAGCAAACAAACCCCAAGACAAAACCCCCCAACCAACCGTGTGTAAAATTTCTGTGATCCTCTCTATGTATTTATATCTCAAAGATTTCACTTTCATATGAAATCTCAAGCTATCTGTCCTCCCACTCTGCTGGGGAGTGATGTGTGTCAAGCGAAGTATCTCCAAACCCCCGAACAAAATGCTATCTTTGTAAGCTTCTCTGCAAGACATCCTCCTGATAGGATTGTCCCCTTTCACCCCCTCACTTAGTCTGCTGCAGTTTTCCCACCCAGTCTGCTCCTTTTCATGTTTTATTTTCTCAAGACTTTCCCATTTTCATCCTTAACCTATGCACACTTTTTCCAGATGTGTGGCAAACATTGCTTTTTCAGAACACAGTTTTAAAAACAAAAACATTCCAAGGGCTAATTTGTCTCAGAACATCGGTGTCTTTGTGTGAGTAGATACCAGATGAGTTCAGAAGCTTGTGGGAGGCCTCTCTTTCCAGCCTTCCTGGTAATATGAATCAAAACTCTATGTACTCAGCATGAAGAGGAAACCTTCTTCCCCTCGCACCGGAAAATATCTGCAGCTGAGCTGATATTAGTCCTTATGGTGGTTTAGCTGTTTATTTTGAGATTTTGTAATTTCATGATTTGTTAGAGCCATTTTATAATGATTACAAGGCTATTGAGGCTGCACGATATCATGGCCCATATTTATGAAGGTACAAGGCTTTTTAATAAGCTACTATTTTATCTACTAGTGGAGCACACTGGGAAAATTAAGGCACTGAGATGAATGTAGGAGCTAAATCTAGTTTGTCTCTGAGAGCTTGAGTACCTAAACACCAATAAGATGAGACCAGAAATTTCGAGATGAATTGAAACAAAGCTACTAATAAAAACACTTCTGTGTAGGGAATTTCTTCGGAAACTCCAAACATTCTGGAGAAAGTGCAGTCTTCAAATTAACTTAATGAATCCTAAATTATTTACTGCTTTGCTGGATGTGGAGATGCTTCTTAAGGGCATTTTGATTAACTTTTGCTTTGAGGCTGTTGACTTTCTCTGAAATCTAATTCAAGCCCCTGTTTTATTCAAACATCTCAAGTATTTTCAGATTATTTTTGGAGTTTTATGGACAGAGCCTGAAATGGCTCTTGGCTGTGTTAACTAATAAGTATTCATTCCAGGAAATACCTAATGACTCAAACCAAGCCCAGTGCAGCTGTCATAGAAGAGATGTTCATAATCTTAAACATCTTGGAAAGATACATGATGTAGTAATGGATCATGACAGCTAAAAACAAGGTCCTTTCCAATTTTCGTCATTACTCAGTCTTAACACTGTTTGAATAATGTCAAGAATTATTTGTGAGTAATTTAGTTTACAACTGACACAAACACTTATTGGATACACTCTTTCTACTTGTGATCCATCCTAGTAGAGCATAGTTAGAAAGCAAATGTAGAGAGCACTTCCTTGCAAGCACGCTTTTCTAAATGCATATGAAAAGTGTCAGTTTACAAGAAATATTTTAGACATAACAAGACAAACATAATAGGTAGCACAAGTATCTGCACAGATTTTAATACCAAATTTAATATGGAACAAAATGGAATTGACTTTCTCCACCAATTCATTCCTTGATCACACCTGACATTGATAGTAAATTGGAGCCTCTTGTAGGTAGATGAATAGGATGTAATCTAGGCAAAATATGGTGTTTTCCTACAAGTTGTCAACTGTTCATGAGACAATCATGAACAAAATCTTTAGTCTTAATTCTTAATCTTTAGAAACAAATCTTTAGTCTTAATTGCCTTGAATCAGGAAAGAATTATTTTTATTCATCACATTGTTCTATGTTATGCACAAACTAGTATAGTACTTATTAATTTTAATTTAATTTGTATTACCTAAAAGGTTGTGGTGGTTTGTTTTTGGTTTTTTGGGGGTTTTTTTTGTTTGGTTTTTCTGGGGGTGTTTGTTTTATTTTTTTAAGGTACTTATGAAATGGGATGAAGCTTTTTCTTGATTATACTCCTGCATTTGTGTCTTTTAGATTTTCAGAGTTTGAACATGAGATCTACCTTTTATCTTCAGAGGTTTGAGGGTTCATGAACTAAATGCAGGAGTTGCTTCAACAGTTTGTCAGTAAGTGTGGGTGACATTTGATTAGATATATTTATTAGGTTAAATTACTCAAGTTTGTCTTGTCAATTGTAAACTTTATTTCATTCCCTCTCCACAGATGAGAGACAGATTTATATACTGTATATCATCAGATCAATATGCATTTAAAGCAGTCAAAGAAAAAAAAAAGTAAGAAAGAATTTATGTAATTGGCTCACTAAGGACTACAAATTAAATTATGGCAGGTTGAGGTTTCAGTGGTGTAAATTATCCACTTATTGATTATTAAACATAAATGGAAGGATAATCTAATGTCATTACAATATCACTTGCAGGATTTAAAATTCATTTTCCAGAATGATTTTCCTGGCATCTATTTAAGAGATGTTCAGTAGTGCTTGTTCTTTAAAAAAAAGCCACCACTAGAGTTACTTCGGAAAGAAGCTTCACTTAAGGATGTTTTCATGCCTAGTTGTGTTTGTCATGTCTTACCTGAATAATTAAAACTGGTTTGGTTGTTTGTTTGTTTTGTTGGGTTTTTTCCCTCTCACTCTGTTGGGCTATTTACTGTATTTTAAAAGACAAATGTGTAGATTATTCACCTTTATTTTAGCTACTTTTAGATAAATGCAGTTAATCAGGGACAGGAGGGATCAGTTTTTGAAGGAATTATTAGGAACGTGCTACAGTGTCACACAGAGTAACCTGGGGGTTGATAAAAACTAGACTGGTACTAGATAGGCACTAGATTCCCCTAGATTTCCTCTTCAGATTAGTTGGCACCTGTGAAGTACATATGATGCTGTTTTGCCAAAGTGCTTGTTAGTCTTGTTTATAGTTCTAAAGTTTAATAGTCTGTAGCCATTAAGGATCCCCCTTTCTGGTTGCATTTCTCTAAGCTGAAAAATACAAGAAGGGATGTGATTGTGAATCAGAGTGACCAGGCAGGGCCTGAGCATTTTTTCTAACAGGTTTTGCCAGACAGTTACTGTCCTTACACATCACCTTTCCATATTAAAACTGCAAAGCTGATTGTGACCTTTCATCATTAAAAACAAAACCCAGCTAATATTGTTGTAGATTCTTTGGGATCCTGAACTAATGCTCTAGTTTGTCCTTGATGCCTTCTGTGTCTTTGCCTCCTGTATTCATTACAAGCAATGTTGAACTTGTTTACTAGTAGAATAGAGTGTGTCCAGAGTTCTCAGCATGTAGTAGTCTGTCTTCTGGGAAAGGAGTCAACAGAATTACCTCCTCCAGCCTCCAGGACTGCTGATACTGGATGAACCTGAAGGTCAGGATTAGTAAAGTGCATTTGCATTTGCAGCAAGGACCCTATCAAAGCTGACTGGATCATTTTTAATTTTCTGATGTTGCAAAATTAAAAGTTGTATGGAACATTACATTGCTATAAAAATACATTCTCTACTATACCTACCATTAAGCACAGTGTCCTCCAAGGCTTGAAATATTTTATCTAACTATTATGCCAATTTAGTTTTAAATTGACTGCTGAATTAAAGATGATCTGTTTTCTTTAGCTGTACTAATGAATATATTTTCACAGTAAGGATGATGGATTTTAAATCTTGTCTGATCCATTAACCTGTGGCAGCACATAGCATTAATCCTAAACTTCTTCAATACTTGATTTTACAATTGAAAAATAAAAATATTTGTCTTACAGGATAATATTTTTGGTCAGTTAATAAATATTTCAGATGTTGAGCCAAAACTCCATCTGGAATTATCTGAAAACTAATGTCTGTAATTTTTAGAAGGTTTTTTGGCAAGAATAGGAGTGATAATAGAACTGAGGGCGCAATAGCCAGATTGCTCCTGGGGGAGGGGTGGAGTGGTTTAGTTTCTCTGTTTCTGCTGCTGTGAATCTGCTGACATCCCTGAAATCTCATGCGGTTGTTTTGAGTTTGAGGGCTACCATTAAGATAAAATCTGGTTCATCCTCACAGCATAATCCTAAAGACAGTCTCTAGGCCAGAACAGACCCAAGGGTCTGTTTCATCCAAATTGTGCTTTTATGATAGGGAGGTAGAGAATAACTGTCTGGGCAATAAACAATTCTGTAACAACTGTTGCAGTTTATTACTCCTGAAGGTGTCTTATTGTAAAGACAGGTGTGTATCACTGTCACCCTGATACTTACCCTGACCAAGGAGTGGACATTTTGACTGGCTAAGATGATATCTATAGTGACCAAAACTGGGTCCTGATTAAGAAA
>JAWWMO010000174.1:44570825-44592615 GCA_035047845.1 Dendrocincla fuliginosa | reverse complement strand
GAGAAGTGATGGATTTAATTTTAGGACTTGTCAGAAAAACAGCCTTTTCCAGCCTCTCTTTAGAAAATGCTCGGTTTTAGTGAGCAGAGCTTTTGCTGATAATGTCTGAAACATTTTTTTTTTCACTGTTTCACAGGAAAAAAAAGAATCTAAGAGAAAAAATCAGGATCTGAAAACCTTCAGGTGTTCATAAGATCAGCAAGAAAAGTAGATAAACAAAGTAGATCACAAAATGAGTCAAAAGCACTCATGGTATTGCTAAAAAGCAAGCCTACAACTGGACAAGTGAACAAAGCTGTAGTTTGCAAGGCACAAGGGTAAACGCAAGGATTAGACTTTCAGCCACGGGTACTTGTGAGCTCATTGCTTGAGTGATTGCTGGTCCAATTGAAGACAGCTAAGAACACAATTTAGGATATAACCTACAAAACAGGTATGAAACAAGTATATTTTGCATTACAGGAGATGAAGATAAATATGTCTTCAGTTTTTAAAGACACAAAGGATTGCTGAGAAGGAGAGTGTAATCTGTTATTTGTTTACATGGTGGGTGAAGCAAGAAATTAGGGGTGTAAACTGCACAAAGGTATTCCTCTTCAGGTCTCTTATAGCCTCTTTGTTTATGACGATATTGTACTATAAATAGTCACAGCTATATTAAATGCAGTTGCAAATAGAGTCTTCTTTTAGATAAATATGAGAAATCGAGGAGGCTAATTAAAAAAAAAACAACAAACAAATAAACAACCAACGCAACACAAAAATGAAACAACAAAAAGGTGCCCTAAAACCCCCCAAAACAAACAATTCACTCAAACGTAGGAGAGCACCACTAAAACAGCAACATGAAAAGCTCCTGGGGAATTGAAACTATGTCGTCTGGGAGCTTTGAAAGGCAGTATTTTGAGTAGGGAGGTGAATATATTTGTGGGAGGAATCAGGGGGATCAAATAGATTCAGAGAAGCAAAAAATCAGGACTGCCCAGAGATGACCTCACAGGAAGAGGAAGAAGGCTTCTGTATTGAGATCCAGTCCAGCTTGGAAAAGTAATTAAGTTATTGCTGATTTTCTTTGTTACATTCTTGAGAAAAAATCGCTCCTTCATTTAAGAAGTCAAAAATAATAGCCTAGGTTTTTTGATACAATCCTTAATTTATGAAACTAATAGAAATTTACAAAATATCCTTTACTTATAATTACTCTGCCCAATAAGTAGTATAGGCTGAGAGTTATGCAGTAATTATTTTAGTCTTGACTTAGAACTTGAAGAAATTTCCCAATGAAAAGCACTTCTGAGCCTGTGTCCTGCTTGTTGTGGTTTTTATTGACGTGCTATAAATAACTGGGTATGGCAGAGACCTACTGAGTGTACTCAGTATTTTGTTATCAAGAGAAGGTGTGGGGAAAATATTTGAAGACCCCACCTTTAAGTCCTTAAGAAATAAATAATATTGACAACGAGGTGTTTGCTAATTGGAATTTCAAAGAGCAGCTGGATGGCCTACAGGATATAAATTGAGGAGCTGTATGTGAGAAAATCACAAATGGCAAAGTTGTCACTGACCACTTGTCAGTAAGAGTATGTCACCCATGTTTAGATTTATAACATCCTTTCTATGATGACTATAAAATGATTTGGTTATGACACTAATTAACCTTTTTATGTAGTATTTAAATTCTTTTTGTATAAAATTAGCCCAAAACTGACAAGTCTATGAAAGATCCTATAATACTGAATTATTATTATTATTATTCAGACTTTTATCACCATTTACTTCCCATTACATTTTTTCCTTGCACACATTGAGAAACCTGTCTCTTTGCCAGAGTTCTCATTATCAGAACGAATGCTACAAATTTTTTTAGGGATAAAAGAATTGTCTTAGTGGAAATATCAGCCCTAGAGCTATCTCTCATGCTATGGATAATGGTGGAAATCAAAAGTTTAATGCACTCTGTCCTACTCCTACTCTCACAATCCACCTCACTGCAATACTTCATCATATTATTTCCTTCTGACCCCATTTCATGCTTTGAAACACAGTTACTGACAAGCCTTGTAGTTTTGTACCAGTAAGTATCTGTAAAAGGTGATTTTCATAATAATAAATATATAATCTCTTTCAAGAATGCACCCAATAATGTTTTGGGAAAGTGAATTCCACAGTGTAATTGTATATTATACTCTTGATAATGTCTGTGATTGAGGCTTCTTTAGATTTTTACTGTTTAAATTTTCTCACAAATGGCTTTCTGAAACAAATAATTTTTTGTGATACAATTCCAAAAAGTTCAAAACAAAGTGTGAGAGACGACAGGCGTTTACAAACAACTGAAGCACCAGCCTTAACATCTTGTCTCAGTTCAGTCTCAATATAGTATGCTTCCTGAAGCTGAAACTGAGAAGAGATTTCTCTTAAGGCTTGGACAATGCGTGAAAGATCCTGTTATGAGACCCAGTACTAAAGAAAAGTTTTGAAGCTTAAAGGAAGACAGATCCTCTTCATAAATATTGCAAGGAGAAATGACTGTCTCATAATCATATGAGAAATCTTATTTAGATTATTTTCTCTAGATATCGTTAGTTCTATCTCATTTAAAAATAGTCTTGTACAGATGCTTATCTAGAGAAGCCCTGCTGGCCTCAAATCACTCTGATACTGCACCTGAGCTTGTTTGGCAAGGGAATTCTTCCAGCTGGTTAGTTCCTACTAATTGGTAGGATTTTGTAATCAGTTGATCCTGCTGATGTCCATTGAGGACTGTTACTGTAGAGCAAACCTATTCCTTACAAGTGATCACGTGAGCTGGGACTTCTTCAAATATGTGGTTGTATTTTATTGTATAAGTTTAGCCTTTACATTTTGATGTCTCTTAGAGGAATAGCTTGACTAGGCTCCTATTTCTATGCTCAGGAATCTCCCACTCAATCTTTGTGGACTTGTCAAATGATACAGGTACATGGGGTCTCACTCTCTTGTCTTTCAGTAAGCACCATGTTGTTCCCCACACATGTGGATGGGTGAGAGTTGCTTGCTATTGTTGATGCAACAAAGGTGCAAATCATACAAACAATGTTTGTTTTGTGTGTACCCTGTGTGCACAGTAGGAGGAACTGGGAGTGCCTGACTCATGTTTTGCCAGCAATCAGAAACAAGGTAATTTCAGTGTATTGAGATCTGATCATGTTTTCCCCATTGATTGCAAAACTAGATTTTCACTAGCTGTATCCTTTCTGGCCTTACTATATGGCTTTGAATCAAGTGGTAGCAAAGGGCTATACTATTCTCCATCTATTTATGACAAAACTAGATAATTCAGACACTGAATTGTAAAGCTGTGGTTATCTCAATAACCCTGTACAGTGGAGACTACATTCATTACTCTATAATATTGTCATCCTTTCCAGACTTTCCTTCCTCAAAATCTCCTAAACATAAGAGCATCTTTTCCTTTAGTCCATTTGAAAGACTGATTTATCTGCTCCTCTTGTTGTAATTTTTACTTCAATTGCTATAAGAATTTCACTATTATGTTTAATATTGTAAAGTATTATAATACATTAATAGATATTTAAAGTTGATAGTTACCTGTAGTCATGGAACTATGATCAACAGTGACCATAGTGGCACATTTAATTAGAACATATAACCAAAAAAAAGGTAGTTCACTGGAAAAAAAAAGAGGCAAAAAAGCCACCACCTTAAAAACAAACAAAACCTTATTACTATTTTCAGTGTGTATCTTCAACTTTCAGTTATTACTTTCTTTTGCTTTTTTCTGATTATTCATTTAATATTTTTATCTTAAGGTCCCTTAAACACCTATAATAAGACACTTTCTTTATGATAAGTAAAAGAGATGGACCTCTCTGTGCATCTTCTCACTATACTTTTATAACCTCTTCTGTGTGGTTTCCTCAAAGTCCTGTATAAATAGTAGAACTTATTAGTTTCAAAAGTTAGTTTAAGATCTCAGTAGTTTAAAATCAGTCTTACTAATTCCTTTACTGGGGGGAAAATATTCAGTCTTACTTGCTACTGTTCTGCTTACGTTGTCTAGTATTTCATAATGTCTTCTTGTGGCATTATGATGAATTGAGAAGTGTGTCCACATCTTTGTTTGTCTAGACAGCTGGGTGGAAAGCAGAAGAATCATAGCATAAGGAATTCAGTCATGCACAGCGCTTGAGTGGATCAGGACCCAAAATTTGACTGTGTTTATGAATGTTGCTGTAATATAAATAATGCTTAGTAAGACTTACCAAGCTCCAAAATCTGCAACCTTGCAAAAAGTAACACCTTTTTGTCTAGTAATTTTCCTCTCGATGAGCCCTTTCTGTGTTTCTTAAAGGTCTTTTTAATAGTTTAAAAAAAAAAATCTTCAGGCTTCATTTCTTTAAACAGCCATTTTGCATTTGTTTCAAGTCCCAGTCAGGTATTATATATTGAAGTTATGACTTACTTTCTTAGGTTGTTTGATTTGGGTTTTTTACTCAACTTTTTTTTGACATAAGCAAGAAGTTAGGGAAAAAAAAAACCCACAAACCTGCTCATTACTATTTAACAATTGAAAAGCACAAAATATACTACAGAACTTTTTCTGAATCTAAAAGTATTTTCGGAGACATGTTAAGAGTGTTTGCAATTCAGGTGTCTGTCTCTTTCCTTCAAAGACATTAAATAAACCAGACTGACTAACTAGTAGGTGTAGCTTAATCAGAAATTCCTATGTTTAGTAATCGTAACATTAGACTATTATTCCACTTACATTTTCATTAGCACTATAAACTCCTCTGCACAGCAGGACTTAGAGGCAAATTATATCTTGTAGAGAATTTTCAAAATAAATGTTATTTTCACTGATGTGTCAAAGTTGAAGAGTTTATAATGCCATGATGTTCCTTAAAAATATAATGTGAAATAATCTAAAAAGGTGGTGAGGTTTTGGTTTTTTGCATATGGAGCTCATGCCTTGCTTAAAATTGAGCATCATATTTGACTTTCGTCCCTGAGTTTTGACACTAGAGTAGTCTAGGTGAAAATTATATTTCCTGGTGGAATTGTCATGGAAATTTTTGGTTTGACTTTCTAGCACAGTAATGATTCAAAATGTATTATGGTTTACTAGGATGAGGTTTGGTTTTATATAATTAGCAACCCTTTTTCTGTAATCATGTGTGTTGTATACAGGGAAGTTCAGGCACAAACAAGGATTTCTGTGTCCCAGAACATATGTGAAAGATGTCACAGAAAGGCTGTGGATTTTATGGACTCCCAAACCTGAGTAGCTTCGTAGAAGATATATAACATAACATGTTTCTGAAAGGCATAGAGAATTTTATATGTAGTTCAAAATGATCTTATTTTAAATCAATATTTAAACTCTAGTTACAAAATTCAAAATGAGTAATACATCGGTATGATCTTACAAGTTTGAGCCATGAGATTAAAATTCATTTTATACATTGGGTAACAGGCACGAAAGTATCGGGGATGTGATCCTATCGAAGGCTGAGTTTATTGAACTCTCCTTAAATCAGGTTTGATTGGTGCACCTGCTCGGTACTGTTCAGACTTATGGAAAAAATGATCTATGACAGAGATAGCAATAGAATTTTTCTTGAGGAGGAAGCAAAACAACTAATATATTCTTCCCAGATGGGCTTTTCTGAGCTTCATTTTATTTTGTTGTATGAGAGATAACATTCAAATGGGCCTTGGCTCTCAAAATGTGAAATAGAATCAATGTCAAAAATTATTTTTGCTTGTCATTCACAGTCCTAAGTTTTACATAGCTTATGCTTGATGGAATTAAGCTCCTAAAATGGTGAGAAGCACAAGTAAATCCCTATAGCCATGGAATTGTGAGAGTCCCAGTTCAACAAATATTAAAAAACTGGAATTGCAATGGGCGAAACAAATGTTGATCTGCAACTATTCTGAAGATGTCTAAAGCTCTGACTTTAAAAAGGAGTCAAACATAAATTAACTGGGAAAACACAATGCTGCGTTGCTAATTACTCTACTAATATGATGATGTGCATCTCTTGGGAAGTTTTAGGACTTTGACCCCAACGGGGACAAAGACTGATAATGGACCACAAAATAGCCCATGCCATTCTTAATGGGATGTGGGATACTTTGCTTGCAAATTGCCTAATGAAATTTGGTCCATGTCCTTTATAACTGGCTGTCATATCATGCATGAGTAGTTCTGTAACTACTGTGTAGGAAATTAATTGCTGCCCTTCGATTAAATACATTCCCAGTGAGTGGACAAGGGTCACAAGCGGTGAGGTTTTTTAGACCTGAAGCTTAGGGAACTAATAATGAATGGGACTTCCTGGCTCATTAAACCCAATCTTATACTTCTGTAGACCATTTGTATTTTAATATTTATTTTGTAAACAAATGAAATTTGATATTAAATCTACTTTTTTATTATTTTTTTTTTAGATGCTGAAGGGACACTTATTGAAGAAGAATTGGACCGAGAGATCATGAGGCAGAATATTTTTTAGCATTAGTAATCTTCTAGTCACACAATATATATGTTCTGTTTGTAAACCCCTGATTTCTCTACCAGCTAAATTTTTCATTTCAGTAACTCTGAAACCTCCATAGCATTTAGGTCATTCACTCGACTTATATATGACCTCAAAACTCTTATTTTGGTGTACTATGAAAGTCAAATTCTTCTATTTTTTATATTTTTTTTCATTCGTTCAATCATCTCAGATTTTTAGCTAGTATTTCTGAAAACGTGATGACAAATTTGTATTTTAGTCGAGATCTTACTGATTTATGTTACTTCATTGAAAATATTTCTTGATATTTATTATTTTTAAACATAGCTTAAAAATGGGCTGCAGTCAGTCTCTAATTCACTGGTTTTTCTATCTGCTGTGATTTTAATTCTAACTTTCAGTCTAGTGTAGACAGTTCTGATCTAATGATGAAGTAAGATTTACTGCATGACCTTGCATTTAATTCTGTTGAAACACATCAAATTAAGTTTTACTGCAATTCCTCAGGTCATCCAGACCTCTTGTATGTCATTCTGATCCTTATTTAGCAAAAATATTTACCTACTACTGAATATTGGAAGTATATGCATAAGTGGCAACTTTTATGACAGAGAATATTTTAGTAACCTGGGTTGCTGTTTGGTGATCCTTTCATTCATGTAATCCTGTGGGTGACTTCATTATAACTCATTCATAAGGCTGTTTCAATGTCATAACTGATGTATTCATGTAAAATGAGTGCAGGGATTGTTATATGTAGTGAAGCATATATGTAACCATGTAAGTGAATTTGTATGCACATATAAATTGTATATACAGTTGTCTTTCACTTCTTACATTCTCAAGTATAAGCTCCCTCTTGTCATTTTATGGCTTTAGATTACATTTTGGTATACATTGCATGTAGCTGTGCCCTTCAATCTACAGAACATTTTTAAAAGTAGTGTTCTAAGTTATTTGATTGGTTTTCACAATACATTTTGACTGATGAAATAGAACACAAAGCCAACATAATAAAACAGTTAATAATGGATTTTAGATGTAAATATACATAGGGATAATAATACTGTGTTAATTGCTATGATGATTCATCTTCATGAAAATGATTGAATGTATGTTAGCCTAACCTGTTTAAAGTTTTTATCATTAAATTAAAAAATAAACTTTAATCCTATTTGGCAAAGTGAATACCAAAACATATGTAGTGAGAAATAATGTAATGACTATAATTAAGGGCATAGGTCATCATACACTCTTGATCTACTGGTGACTTGGGTATGGAAAAATGTTATAAAGTTGCCAAATGTAGGATTCTTCTTACAGGGACAAAAGAATTAGATTCTATTTTCAGAATAGTGGAATCTTATGGAAAATAGCAAGGTTGAAATCTATGCAGAATGGAAAATACTTATATTGCAGTATAATTTTCTATAGCTTACAGAGCATCTCTGTGATAACTCCCTTGAATGACTGGAGATAAATCAAAAGAAGTTATTAGAAGAACAAGAATGACAAAACAGTGACCTTGAAGTTTCATCTCCTCAAATATGGCCTGGATAATTAATATGAGATATTTCTTATTCTCCACCTTCTTTACAGAGACCTTTTTGCTGAAGTTAATGGAATAGATCAGAAATCAGTGATTTGTTAAGATCCAACTAGAAGACTGAAAATGGAAATTCCAGACTCCTGAATGCTGACATGGAATGAGACAGAATCTACACTGAGCTTGCTAATATTTTGTCATTAAAATGCAGAAAATAACGAAACTCAGTCAAGCTTATTTAGTCTTGAACTAATACTAATACATGAAGAAAAAAATAGGACATATATATATACACATATATATGAATATTGAATATATATGTACACACACATATATATGTATACACATACATATATATACATACTTGAGTATTGCACTGTGTAGCAGAAACAAAAGAAATTAGAATCCAAAAACAGTGTTGCTTTTTAGTTAAGGAAAAAAAATAAAATGTAAGAAAGGTATTAGGTATGTGTATGTGCAACAGTATCTTGGCAGGTAAAAGGAAACTCTCTGGAAGTGCTTCTGCAAACTCTGATGAAAAGTGATTGAACCATGAGGTCTCTTACCCCAAACATGGGGAATAGACTGATCATTTCAAGAATGTGGAAAAGCAAGCTGAAAGGTGCCACCTAGCCAGAGACTGTAAAATAACTTCTTGTAACCAATCAGATGAACATGTGCTTAAGGCCAGAAAGGCAAAGAAAATCTGATGCTCAAAGTCTTACGGAGAAAAAAAAATTATTAAGTTTTTGATAGGGAAAGAAAACATGCAGCTTGCTGATCACCATAGTGAAGAGGGAATTAAGGCTCAGATTTTTCCTTTATATCTCTATGGCTACTCTATTCAAAAGCAAAGATTCCATTTAATTTCATATAACCTCCCACTGACTAGTCAAGTGCTTGATAAATCTGAAAATAATTCACTTATTTGAAGTACAATATGAACTTTGTACCTCAATATCAGATTGCTCCTTGTAGGAAGACTGTGCTGACTGGGCCTCTTTCAGTACTCACATTATGTAGTCATTTGCACTTGTGAGAAGCAACACACTAAAACGTTAGTTCACTTTACATCCATATCACAATCAACATTTGTATGGATGACTGCTTAGAATTCAAGGGAAGTAAGAACTGGGGCATGAACCAGCCTTTTTGTCCTGCTCGTCTGAATAAGTTTATTCCCTCAAGGGTACAGAAATGTAGAAGTAAGTGTTCACTCAGAACAGAAGTTCTGTAGGCTGCGTGGGGGCAGAAACTACCAAGGAATGTTTCGTATCAAATTTACACCCAACAGAGTGAGGATGAGTAATTCTTAGGTGAGAAGTTGCTATAGCTTTGTGTTAGCAGTTCTGAGTTCAGCTATAAGATATTATCTAAGACCCAATGGAGAGCTGACTAGGTGACTGTGAAAATTAGTAATGGCTTATACAATCATTTCTAAGTCAACAGTTTGTATATATTGAACTTTATTGTTGCAATGACTAGCTGATGACTCTTCCATGGTCTCTGAATTAATTGTCTATATTTGTTTTAGTGAATGGACCACTTAAAATAGCTTCCACAGCACGCCTTCCTTGGCATAGCCGCTCATTACTGCTGTAGAAACTGAGAACTGACTGGAATGGAGAATGTAACTGCTCTATCAGTCCTAGCAGTAGCTTCTTCAAAGCAGAAATGAGATGTGTGTGGTGTCATATAGAAAAAGTAGAACAGAGAAATTTAAAACCATCTGAGCAAACTGAACTGCCATCCTGATACTCCCTATAAAAAAAAAAAAAATAAATTCACCAAATTTTCCCTGAACTGACATTGGTATCTCATGTAAATGGCAACCCTAAACACGTTCAGATTCAGAATCACCCTTGTAAGATACCTTCTCCTCTCAGTTGCCTACTGGAAGAGTGAAAGATTTTTATGGTGAGTGCATTATTAAAATTCTTGAACCTGGATGAAAAAAATCCAGGTCTGAATCTGAGGAATCACATGGCTTCCTTCAGCTGCTTATCTCCAGATTTCTTCCAGTGTTTTTTTCCCTTTCTCTCGATGAATTTTGTGCTTCACATCTAATTGGAATTTTCTTATTTTCAGTTTGTAATCATTAGTTAAGATTGTCTTTTCCAAAGAGTTTGGATTGCCTTTTATGTCAAGTGTTGCCTGCTTGTCAAAGTTACTATGTATCATAGGTATGTTAATTGAACAATTATAAATGTTAGCAGGCCATCAATGAAGAACATGCTGTTCTTGAGTTAGAACTAAACAATAACATTGACTTTTAAAACCTGAACATTTTCTTAGGGCTTTGAAATTGTCTAGTAACCTTAGGAGATGTTGTCTAAGAAATCTGAGTTATGTATGGATAAGTAAATAATAGCAAATCACTGAGACTTAACATTTTTTAATGCAATTATTATTTATGTTGCTTCATCTGAAAATGATAGATTATATGTTAGTGTTATTGTGCAAGAATTAGGTGTTTGAGATAATTTTAATATGAGTTTTATTAGAGACTGAAAAATTAGAAAAATATCTTCATTTTACAGTTTTGCATATGATGTTTTGTTCATTATTATAAAACCTAAAGTCATGGAATTGAAGTAAAGAGAAACAGTTCAAACTAGTTAGATGGACAGGCCTCTTTCTAATATTCCAATTAAATACTTTTTGCAAAATATTATGATAATTGTTATTTAAAAAACAGTATTTTCATTTTTACATGTTCTGTGTTTTTTAAGAAGCAAACAAGACCAAGATAGGCATTTTTAATTTTAATAGAATCAGAATTTTTGTGGGAGGCTTTTTCTGTGATTCATAATTCAAATTTTCAGGTTCAATATTCTTTATTGACTTGGAAGTTGGAGGGCATCTGTGTACTTCAAATATTTGGACCTCCTGAGGGCCACCCACTCCTACTTGTATTGTATCCTCCACATTATATATGAACTAGACATTTTAGAAGTTGCATTTCTGCTTCTTTTTACACTTAGAATTTCCATGAAAAGGCTTAAATTGAGAGAATCAGATAAGACATTACTCTTACATTTAGATTATCTCTAGATGCATCTTCTTCCCACAAAACAAAGTTGTTTTTTTCATAACATTATATATGTACATTAAATCCGGTTTCATGTTCTTGTTTTCTACTTTCTTTACAGTAGTTTCTGTGTATTTTTCATTCCAGTGAGTTCTTTGTCATTTCAGAGAGGCTCAAAGATTACCTTTGCAATCTCACAAACACACTATTTACCAAATCATTAATACTGAACATGCAATAACTTTTCCAAAACACATTTTCAGAAGTTATAAGGAGACAGTATTTTCTTCAAAAAATGGTGTTAGACAGAACTTCAGAGGGTAGTTCTGCACAACTGCTAAGGACAAACAGATATCAAACATGAAGACTGCTATATATGCAGCATCAAAATAGAAAAGGAGTAATAACTTAATCCTCAGTAGTCTTCATCCCCCTTTTCTCTGACAGTAGAATTCCTGCTGATTTCTTCCTTGTGGAGGTTAGTGTTGATCCCACCCTTATCTCTATCTTCTCTGAAAATGAAGTAGCTCTCTTGCTTATCAAAGAGAGTTCATTACAAAATGCCAATGTGGCTGATGAATTTGTGCAGATACAAGTTGGAAAGGGCTAAAAAAAAGAAAATTGGAAAAATATGAAAAATCAATAAATAGATCAACAATTCAGTTTGTGATAGAAAAAAATGGAGAAAGCAGTGGAAAATAATGACATAGTTTAAACTTGTTTCATAAATTCTCACACCTGTGGAAAAGCTGCGTTTATTTTCTTGATTCCATCTTGAATTGTTGGGGATGGTTTGGGATAATGTTAATGATCTTTAGGTGTTAGGTACCTTCAATTACATGAAATCATGCAGAACAGTGTGAAGATGTTGAAGAGGAATTCTTTTTATAATATTAGTGTTCAATAAATTGTACTTTTGAGTACAACACTTTATTTTCTGTATTTCAGTGATAATAGATGTTTGGATTGCCTTAGTAGCAAAAGCTGGATCTTGTGCACGTTTGAGGGTGTGTTCTAAATACGTGTGTGTATTTTAGTACTGGTTAGAAACTTCAGTATTTATTGAATCTTGGAAACTGAAATAATTTTCTTTAAGGAATAGATGACATATAGGTGATAATATTTACCTGAATCAATAGTGTTAAAAGTCATGAGAAAGTCTGATTTTTACTCTTTGGAGTAGTTTTGATACTGGCTTTTCTGCTATAGAAAGCCAAGGGAAAATGTCCAAAGATCACCATTTAGCTTGACTAAAACCCTCAAGCAATCTAAAGTGGTCTAGATTTAAATTCTGATGGCAATAGAAAGTGCCAGCTGAAAAGAAGTGTATCACCCGACTCTCACTCCATACTTTACAATGCTTTCAATAATGGGTTCATGAGCATTTGATACAGGAATTAATTTTTTTTAATCACTCCATCAATGCTGATGCTCTAATTACCTT
This sequence comes from Dendrocincla fuliginosa, assembly GCA_035047845.1. Taxonomy (NCBI): domain Eukaryota; kingdom Metazoa; phylum Chordata; class Aves; order Passeriformes; family Dendrocolaptidae; genus Dendrocincla; species Dendrocincla fuliginosa. Next base: position 44,580,064 of record JAWWMO010000174.1, on the reverse strand, counting down.
TTGGTGGTAGTAACATGAATTAGGAAGACAGAATTTTGCCCACTTTTGAAACATACTGCACCGTGGCCTTTGGGCAGTAATACGTTAGAATTTACATCTGAATGCAGGAAAGTAAGCAAACCCACAGAATTTATAATCCCTCTTTCTCAGCACATGTATAAATTTAAATACAAATGTAAATGCTTTCCCAAATAATGATGTCTGCTAATTTGAGCTGTAATGAAGATAATACATTTTAATGATTTTCCTCCTTCCATATGTATTATTCAAAACACTTTACTTTTCATTGCTCACAAAGCTGTACTGGAATTAAAGAAACTATAAACCTCTTCCTGCCCGAATAAGATTTTTTTACATGCAGAATATTTGAAGTGGTTTTTTTTTTTTTTTTTTTTTTTTTTTTTTTTTTCCCAAGCTGCTTGGAAAAATCTAAAAGTTTTAGTGGATAGAGATGTGGCAATTTTTCTTCATAAACTGTTCTATATTCTAGTAGAAGCAACACTGAAATGTTTGGAGGGGTTTTTCTCAGTTTTGTCCCCTTAATATTAGTTTTCCAGACCTTAAAGGACTGGAAAGTAGAGTAGACTGGAAATTCTTACACGTGGGCTTAACAGCTGTAAGAGTGCTTCTTGCAGCATCTAAACCCATAGACTAGTAGTCTACAGGAGTATGGAAATTGTCATATTCAATATGTCATATTTCAGTTTTCTTAATGTCATCCCTTAGTCAACCTGTACATGTGGAAGTTCCCTGTGAAAGAATCTTGTTAGTACAATATTTAATAGATAACACTTTAAAAAGTGTTTATTACTGCCATTGTCACATATTTTAAATCATGTTATTTGACCATTCTTCCTTACAACTCTGATTCATCAGGTGTCTTTTGTTAGATCAGTTGCTAGAATTGAAAACATCTTTGAGTCTCTATAAACCTATTTGACTCCAGTGTTTGACCATTACCTCAACAACAGTTTTCCACCTGCCTAAAACTCCAGGATCACACTGCTCATGAGAACTCTGTATCACTCCTTGTGGCTGCTGTGAACCCCATATACCTGGAAGCGTATCTATTATTGTCTGACTAAAAGGTAGTGTATGGGATACAATAGAACATCTCTCAAAAAAACCCAAAAAAAACAAAAAAAAAACACCCCAAAACCAAACCAAAACAAACCAAAAAAAACCCCACCAAAATAACTCACAAAAAAGAAAGAAACCCACAAACAACAAAACAAAACCAAAAAAATGACAACACCCCCCCTCAACCCATGGGAATATTTGAAATATATGTAAAATATATATCTTTTCCCTGAATATTTTGCACATATTTGCTAACAAATATGTTTGTTATTTGTTTACAGCAGTCAAATTCCTCACTAATTTAACTAATTTGAGCAACTAATAAATGATCATACAGGAAACGCTACCGTGCTATCACAAGAATGTGTTGCTCACATGTCTTTGTTCAGCCTTTTTTTTTTTTTCTAGATGCAGCAAAGTAGTTTTGACACTGTTATATTCAATTTCACCCTTTTCTACCTGTCATTTACCTTCTATGAGCGGTGATGAGATCCTTCACAGAGCAGTGAGACCTTCAAATTTACTGCACATCTGAAATGCAGTTAGTGCAATGGGTGACTGGCAAATGTTATATGTATGCTGCTGAAATGTTTGCACAAGGTACAAATTACGTTTTCTTTTGCACTTTTATGAAGACAGCAAAACAATTTCAATCTGAAAAAAAAACAACCCAAAACAAACCCCACCCACACCTCTTTGACTTGTAAAGCTAAATTGCACTTGCCATTTTGACTTCTTTATGAATAACTTAGCTATTTTGAGGCTTAGTGTGCTTCTGTTCATAGCACTGCCAAACTTCTTAGGAGGTTGCCCATTTCGTATTAGCACTGCAGTTATGCCCTCTTGCTGTTCTAGAAGAAAGAAAGATTATTGTTCCTCCACCTTTTAGTCCTCAAGAGTCCAAACTTTAAAGTCCTTTTACTGGGAAAAAAAAAATAATAGGAAAAATTATAGGAAGTAATTTTGAGTTAAGGAGAAGGGAAGGAGGAGCCTGTCCAGAAAAGACAGGCTCTTCATATGAGAGGCAGCTCTTAGTAAGGGCATGTTCCATTTGGCATGTTTCCTAGGTATGAGATGAAACAAGCCATGTTGCTTCAGGCAGATGAAAGCTGGGAAAGAGATGGGGGTTGATTCTGACCCCAGTTCCTACTTGTCAAAAATGTGTGATTTTTTTTCTCTATTTAAATATACTATAAAGAGCAGAGGGGGGTGGGTGACAAAATGGAGGAAGAAAGCCAAAAAAAATCAACCATTTTCTGGCAGGTTAGCCATCAAGTCTCATCATGAGAATGACTATTATGGTATGATACCTACCCTGTGATATGGAATGCAAATATGCCTTCTACTGACAGTCCAATTTGTTTTAAAGGGCCTGTGCTTAGAGGCTTTTCAGGAAACTGTTTAGTACTGCAATCTTAAGGTAAAATAGATTCTTTTAATAGGAATTTTGTTCTTCAACATTAACAAACCTTTAACACTACCTTAAGGAGCAGGTTATTAAAAAGTAAAATGATATGTACTTCTCATTTAGATCTCATTTCTAATTTAATTTTAAAAAGCAGAGTGCTCAGACCTACTGCAGCATGGAAACCACTTCTTTCTGAGAAAGTTCGGACAGGTTAAAAACTGCTGGGTCAAACCCCAAACCTATCAGATTGCCAGTGTTCTCTAGTCATATTTAATAGTCCTTATTAAATGAGATGCACCAATCTTAGCTGGTATCTAAGTGTAACTTTAACAAGTAACTGGGGAAGAAAGTTGTTTGTTCTGAGTATAGTTTCCTCCTGAGAGAGACCCAGGTTAGTGCTTAATAATCCTTTTGTATCTATGGTTCAGGCTTGCAGTCTTTGCTTGAACAAAAACTTCTGCAGAAGTCACTAGTATTAAACTTGTAACTTAAGAAGTAACACACTTATATTTAACATTTATATCTTGGAAAACTGTACAAAGTTAACAGGATGAACAATGCCTTTTATTGTGAGAGAAATTTCCTTTTCCACAAAATACTCAGGGTTTCATGTTATCTCTTTTGTCAATTTATCTTCCATATCTTATTTTTGTATAAAATAAGCAACCCAAGTGAAGATATTAGGAAGTAGAAATAGTATACATATTTAGCTAGAGCTAGAGTTTGTAATTTGATTGCTGCCTGTTAGAGGTGTGAATGATAACTTTGCCCAAACTCAAACACTGCTAGAAAATTTTGGTAGCTGAGCATATCCATTTTTAGTTCCAGCATGTTCTGCTGTATAATTTCTTACAAACTCTTCATATACCTTGTCTTGTTTTATATGTCCCTGCAACTTGAAGAGAAAATGCAGGAATTTGGTGGAAAAATATAGTAAATAGTTAAACATTGGCAGTCAGAAGAGGAACTACTAAACATGTCTAGAACAGAATGTCTAGACTCCTCATCAATAAAAACATATTTATTTTTGTGACTCAAATTGTGTAATATGTCTCACAAAACTCAGTACCAACAATATTATTAAATTATATGTTCATTGTGTAGATTATGTCATCTTAGAGGTACCAATCGCTTTTGAGAACTTAAGCAGCTTGTTCCATACAAAGCTTCTCTACCTATGCTAAGCCTTGCATTTGGCATTACTAGTTCTTTCATCATAACTTATGAAAAATATATCAATATCATAAAGTTAATACCTTTAGCAGAGTCTTTATTTTCTTTCTGAAAACTGCAAGAGAAAAATAGGTGACTAAATATCAGAAAAAAATAGTTCTACTGGACAGTTCCAAATTCCTAGAAGAGATAACTAGTGCATTTGGTTGACCTCATGACACTGACAACAGTTCCTACTTCAGATCTGAAGAGCAGGCTGAATCTAAACTTCCAGACACTTGGTAAAGTAACAAACTAGAGGTGCTCATATATTAGTTGGAAGTTCTATATAATAAGAAAGACAAACAAAATATTGTAGTAATATGGATAAGTAATATGCATCTAAATACATTTGTAGGTTTGAGTATTAGTTTGATAAGATGATAGAATGATAGTGATGCATTAAACTGCAGAGGAAAAAAAAGCAAACAAAAAAACTCCAACAAACCCAGAACTCCTAGGAAGAAAAAAACACTTCTCAATTTTAGTTCTCTAAAATTTTGGATTATCTTTCAATACAAATATTGCTTTAATAATCTCTAGAAATGCTTTTATATGTGGATTTCAGATCAGATTTTTTAGCATTAATATTACTTAAATCATCCATATTTTATAGAATCCAGATTCTCTAGAAAATTCGAAAGTGCGTAAGTAGGATTAATCTTTAAAAAAATTAATGTTCTGGGTTTTTTTCAGATCCCTAGAAAACATGACAAGTTACTTTTTCCACTTCTAAGTTTATTTTATCGGCGTTATTCGTACTGGTTAGTAACAGCATGTTGTCTCTGCTATATCTAGGGGACACGAGACACTACAGCTTGCATACTAGAGCATGAAGAGATATCTTATCTGATGAAAAGAGGAGTTCCAGGTTGTGTGGTAAAAGCATGCAATAGTTAGAAATTATGCCACCTACTTTTTAATCATGGCTCCTCCACCTACCAACTGCATATCATGGAATGGCTTATTTAACTTTTTTAAAAGTTAAAAGATACTCATAAAGCCCTACATTGATACACAAAGCTGAGTGAACTTACATACTCTTCCAGCCCTGGTGTCATTGACATTCTACTGCTATAAAACAACACAGAACAGCAATGGTTCTCAAAGCGAAATGAATGCCTGGGTAAGGCACTACTAATCAGTGCATTGCCTGAGCAAGGACCAGAGGGGAGGCTAGAGAGGCCATGTCAAGTCGAGAACTAGCTCAGGCAGAGAACTGGATCTCTGCAATGCCAAAGAAGGTGGTCAGGGCAGGAGCAAGGAGAAATCAGATGACAGTGTTCTCACTGGAGAATGTGGCTGGACAGGGGGAACTGCATGCAGTGCTTTGCATGTTTTTCTTCTCCTCAAAAGAAGGACTTCAAAAAGCTTAGGGATGGCTGTGACACTCTATGCATGTGTAGACTTGAAAGGAATACAGGGAAATAGGTTAATTTTCTCAGATTGTATGTAAATGATCCTCTGCATCCTTTACATGTGCGTAAGCACAGTGTGCTTAGATAGGCTTCTTTAGCCTCTCCGAAGAGAAGTCCTTCTGCACGTCAGTAGTAACTATGGAAAATGCTGTCAGTGATGTGATCAAAGTCTTTTTGCCTTAGCTAAAAGAAGGAAGTAATACTTATGATCTGCTTATTTTCAAATGAAAGTCAATCATAATGACAGAGGATGATATCTAGACTTTTTTTTTTGCCAAACTGCTAGAAACTTTACCTAGAACACTGATTTCTATAGCTATGATGATATCCATATTTTACTATTGACTAAATATATTGCAATATGGTTGCATCACTGAATACATAAAGTAGTCCTAGTAAATTAATGAAAAACAAAGTCCACATATTTTTTTCTTTTTATGTGCATTATGTCATAAAGCAGGATTAAATGGCTAAAGTGATCTAGGTTATCTCACAGTTGAAAGACAAATAAAATTCTTGTCTAGAATGACATGCAGGGGTATATGTGCCACTCTATGTGTGAAAGTCTGTGTTATGGAGATATCAAACACTAAACCCTTGAGGTAGCTCAATAAAATTACTAATATATTAAGTCTCAATATTATCTTTCCTTAGCTAAGAATGTAATTATTTATTTTCCTTACATACATCTGTCACCATAGATGTCCAAGGTTGTCAGTACACTTGACTTTTGTTTTCTTAATGAACACAGTGATTCTTTTTTCATATACCGAAAACTATATACAGAGGTGGACATTCAACTGTGACAATCAACAAACTAAGTATAATAAATCAGGCTTTCAATATTAATGTAGACAGCAAAGCAACATCCAAGGACCAAGTACTTTTGTTTCAGATTAAAGGCTTGGAATATCTTATGTATCAGAGAGTGGGACACAGCCCTTTGTAGACACCTGATACTTTGCCCACAGGGGTAACACCTGAGCCACCTGCATTTTATTTCTATGGTTCAAATCTTTGCTGGTCACAAAAGAGCAAAAGAATAAGAAAACCTAGACTTGAAAGAAGAACGGGGAGTCAGCTGCAGATGACAATATCGTAAAGAAGAATGAAGTCTCAGCATTCTCCTCTCAATATCATCAATTCCATCAGAACTGACAGTCTTTGACATCAGAGTTTTTGCAAAACACTGTTTACAGGGAAAGTGTGTGTGGGAGTGGGGAAAATGAGGGAAGAAAAAAGAGTCTACTGTTCTGGTATAATCACCACAACTAAATCTGCTCCTGGGTTGTACTTTCACCTCATATACCTCAATTGCACTCAGGTCCAGGCAAAAGAAAAATGGATTATAAATTCTAAAGAGAAGATGCCTGATGCCCCCCCGGACATGGTTGGCTCTCCTGGCTACCAGGGCACTGCTGACTCAGATTCAACTTGTCATCGACCAGGACCGCCAGGTCCCTTTCTGTGGCACTGCTTTCCAGCATCTCATTCCCCAGTCTGTATGAACATCCAGGGTTGCCCCATCCCAGGTGCAGAATCCAGCACTTCCCCTTGTTGAAATTTATGTGGTTGGTGATTGCCCAGTCCTCTAATTTGTCCAGGTCTCTCTGCAGGGCCTCCCTGCCTTCGAGGGAGACAACAGCTGCTCCCAGTTTTGTGTCATCTGCAGACCTGCTCAGTATCCCTTCCAGTCATCTGTCCAAGTCATTAATGCAGATCACTGTGGGATTAAATAACACTTTGATCCTGAATGTTAACAAATGCAGGGACTATTACACATTTTAACTTATGCACATGCCTTGATTTATGCCTTAGTGGGCTTGCAGTAACTTTCCTAAAAATTCCATTATCAACACCTCATAAAACTGTTTAACCCTTACTTTTGGGGTGTTAGACAATGTCCTAAACAAATTCTACAGCATCAGAAAATAACTTGAAATACTATAATGCAGAAAACAGGGTCCTTTTGCATTAAAAAGCTCACAAAACCACCTTCACCTCTCTGTGTCAGTTTTTCTCGCTAGGCCTGATTAGTCTAGCCCTGTCTAGGCTAATATGCCTTTTTTTCTAAGGGAAAAACCCATCACCATTCCACTATGCCACTGAGTTAGGATTTGGATTTGGGGCAACAGGATACAGAATAAAGCAGTTGAGATTTACAGTTATTATAGATTTTACAATCTATCTTCTTAACTCTTTTGGACAACCTATGCAATAGAATCAAATAGAACAAGGGCAGCAGAATCTTTTGGGTTTGGATTGAACCATATTCAATGTAGCTAATGCCAAAGTTTTCTAAGGAACCAACATCATCTGTTTCCTCTCCTTTCAGGTGTTTGTTTCTTCACTTTGAATTGTTTGTTTATTCTCTAGAAGATCACTTATTAATCCCTTCTGTAGTACTTCATTATTTGTTGCTCAAAAATGGGGAAAAACAATGAAAAAATATTCTTAATACCATTGCTTCCTGAATTCCAGATTCCACTTTACAAAAATGCGTAAAAGAACACAGACAATAAAAGGGCATACAAGGCTTTTCTAAACCACAGCTATGGAAAGGATTTCATGCTTTTTGAACAATTATATGCTAATCCTAATTCTAATCCCATAAGGCTTTGGTATAGTCAAATAGCTAACCTACTTCAGACATGGTTAACCAAGCAGGATCATCTTTTCATCTCAGGAAAGGATTTATAGAATAAGGAAATTAAACATTTAATGCAGTCAAAATTGCTTTCTCTTCTTGTATCTGCTTATGTATTTTTCAGTACTTTTGGAGTACCACTAAAATGGACAATTTTAAGTAAAAAAGTCAAAAGTTAATTGTTCTTATGTTTTAGGGTGTAAGAAAACCGCCTGCAGTGATAAGGAAGTATAGATAATTTTCATTCATGCACAATGGGCTTAGATTTTTTGTGTCTTCAAACTTCTAATGCCTCTGAACAATTTTAGAGTCAGAACGCTAGATAACAGAGCAAAAAGATGGGTGATCTAATTTATTATGTCAAGTCTTATTTCCTGTGTTGGTGGTTTCTTCCTGAATTATAAAAATCTTTTACTCAATCCTAGTTAAGGAAAAGCTTTACTGTGCTTGAGTTAAGGCTATCTGTGCTTTAGGCTATGTTCTAGACTCATAAACCCTGGAGTTGAATTGATGGTGAGATCCAAATTCATATATTGGGAGGTCAGAGTGAGTGTGGTGGATTGACCTTTCCTGGTTGACAGGTGGCCACCAAACGCCTCTATCACTAACCACTCCATCCAAAATATAGGGGGAGAAACATACAGTGAAAAACCCATGTGTCAAGGTAAGAGCAGGGAGTGATCACCCACCAGTTACCATCGGGAGCAAAACAAGCTCGACTTGAGGAAATTATTACCAATCAAGTTCAGAGTAGGACAATGAGAAATAAGAATAAATCTAAAATCACTTCTTGCTTCCTGTCCTCAGCTTCATTGCTGACTTCTCTTCAGGGTCCTACCAGGATCCTGCTCCAGTAGAGTTTCTCTCAGAGGGTCACAGCTTCCTTCAGCGCATAGCTGCTCCATTGTGGGATCCTCCATGGGATGCAGGGGCACAGGTGCCTCTCCACGGTTTTCACCATGGACTGCAGGGGAACCTCTGCTCCAGCACCTGGAACACCCTTTACCCATCCTTCTGTACTGACCTTGGTGTTTGCAAAGTTGTTTTTCTCTCTCATATTCACTCCTCTTTCCATGTTGCTTTATACAGTGTTTTTAAACCCTTCTTAAACATGTTGTCACAAGGCTCTATAACTCTCATTGATGGGTTCAGCTTTGGCCAGTGGTGGGTCCCTTTTGGAGTTGACTGGAACTGGTTTTTGGGATCTTCTCACAGAGGCCACCCCTGCTGACTCCTTGCCACCAAAACCTTACCAAATAAATCCAAGACAGTGAATAAGAGTTAAAATGAGCAAGAAAGGCCCTAAATGTCAGGTCAGCAAAGAGACAGCAAAGTGTAAGTTGAATTTTTTTAGGAGGCTCTTTTTTGTTTGTTTAGTTGTTTTTGTTTTTTATTTTGGGTTTTTGTTTGTTTGGTTGGTTGGTTGGTTGGTTTGATTTGGTTTTTTTGTTGCGTTTTTTTTTTTTGTGGATAG
>JAWWMO010000174.1:44530625-44568298 GCA_035047845.1 Dendrocincla fuliginosa | reverse complement strand
TGTTTAGTTGTTTTTTTTTTTTATTTTTGGTTTTTTTTTGGTTGGTTGGTTGGTTGGCGGTTTTTTTGTGTGTGTGTGTGTGGTTTTTTTGTTTTGCTTTTTTTTTTTTTTTTGGCAGGAAAGACAATCAGTGACTCTGAAACATGTTTTGAACTAAAGTCAGCTTCAGCACATTATGTGTTTAGGGAAATTGGAAAATTTTAAATATTTATTTGTGACACTTTTCATTGAAAATATTTTGCTTTACAGATATTAAACTTACAGCAGTTATTTGGACCATTCAAGCTTAAGCAATGTTTTGGCTTCACCATCAGACAAAACCTTTTTTTCACTCTTCTAGAACTGACCATGGAGCAAAAGCAATCACAGCAACTATTGCAACTGTACTTGTAAGAGTTGAAAATGGTTCTGTGTACTTTGGTTTAGATAAAGGCATGATCAAGTCAGGTGTCATGGGAGGGAGCTAGAATCCATTTTGTGCCACTTGAATATGAACAGCTGCTATTCCAGGTTTACTTATGAGGACAGTCTTTTGTTATCTAATGCTTGGTCTGCACTTCCATTTTTTATGGACTTATAGGAGACAAGCCAGGAGAGGAGTAGTCTTTAAGTCTCAAGGCTAGAATCTGCAAAACTCAGATTAATTATTAGCTCTGAGCTGAAGCTATGCCTTTGCTAACAGAAAAGCACAGCATAAGTCACTGAGGTGAAGGTTTATTAATTCTTCCCTGCCTTCACTGGGTTTACATGGGAAAGATAATAGTCTCTAAAGTTAGAGCTTTGTGAGATAAGAATAAATGATATCTTATAGACTGATACCTGTATGATTTTTGGTATGTGTTACAAATTACTGTTTAAGCGTCAGCTAAGCACCAGTCACCCATTAACCTGCCGCTGGTTACACAGACTCCAGACTGATAGCTGACAAGATTTTGCTGTTTAGAGGGGGAAAAAAAAAGAAAGTAGGAGGCTACCAGTTTTTTCTAGTTCTGAAGAACCACATGGACACAAAACATCTATGCTAATAAAAGCTGAAACTTGCCTGTAATACAGACTTCAAGTATATTTTGCTGGTGGTTATGAAGAATCATAATCACTAATTAACCTAACTATGCAGATAAAAACTGTTTTGTCAACACAGGGAGTTTCACTGAGGAGTGGGGAAAACTTAGGGTGGGTCATAACATGCAGCTCTCAAAAAAGTTTTTGCTGGTGTGGGATAAAGTTCTACTTGTCTCTACTGGCAAAACGCTTGTAGTATAGACATCTGATAAATCATGCATGAAAGAAAATGATAAGAGGGAATGTTTGTGTGCACACACTACAGAGCCATGCATGTTGCAGTGCAGAGCTCTTGTTGTGTTTCAAGTTAATATTTATATCTTTTTTAATGAGCCACCAACAGAAAGAGTTTATGGGGAGGGGATGAGAAGATTATTGACTTAGCTTTCACTTAGAGGTAATTCACGGTATTACAAAATTATTTCTTTGGAAATTTATGATATTTTTCATGGACAGGAAAATATCTTTCTGAAACGGCTAGGTACCTTTGTAAACTGACTGGGAACCGTAAGAATTATGTAAGCTTTGCAGTTAACACTGAAGTTGTACACTGTGTAATAGTTTCAAAGAAGAAAATAATTTAGCTGAGAGTAGGATTAGATCAGAATTATGTGTACTTTTTCATCCACGTAAATTTTTCTCAGTATATTTACAGAGTTTTGAAGTAGATGTGATAGGCAATGAACTAAAAGGAATGGATGCAGTTGCTAGTTGTTAGGTTGTGAGAAGGTAGGCTGGAATAATTTATGGGCTGAGAGGGTGAGAGAAGATGTAATTTACATCACTTTATTCTCCTTTAAATTTATTTACACATCAAATCTGAGCTTAGACCAAGGACTAATTTGTCAGGTCAAATCTGTTCTGCAGCCTTCTATCCCAACGCTACCATCAATAATTTTGTTTGTGTTGTTTCTTTTCTGATTTGAGCCTTTGTAGACTGTTATGGTGTAAAGTCACTTGCCTCTTATATTATTCAAGTTCTTAATATGCCCTAGGTATATAGAAGAAATGTGAGAACATTATGTTGCTTACTGCAGAGAGCAATGATGTGCTTATTTATATCAATGCTTGGGAAGAAAATATTCAGTAAATACTCTACAGTATGATATCTCAGTAACCCCAAATTATACACAGCAAAGTTTGTGGGTGAACTTGTAAAAAAATGGAGGGGGAGGGAGGAGGAGGCAGATAGCTAGATGTCAATTTATAATCAGTCATATAATATTGCAGTATATCTAAGGAAGAGGGTATATGTTAACATTTTACTCTTCTTTTGAAACTTCTCTGATTATAGAGATATTTACATACTGGCACAATCTGCTTTCTATGTCTAGAAACGGGTTAGTGATGAGTGATCTGTTTGAAAAAGGTCAGAAGTTTTTCTAATTGCTTTATCCCAAACAGCTGATCAGAAATGCTTTGGGATTTGGTTTCTTTCAAGACGTGCTGATCCCACTGCATTATAGGAAGCATTTATTAGAGGAACCACTTTCCTCTCTGTGGTGTGTATGTTTGAAGCTTTATGAATTGAGTTACTAGGGAATGGCAAATTGACTAAGGGGAAGTGAAAAATTTGTGGGGTTGATGTGCTGTGGATAATTGCAGTTTTCTCATTGTCTGTTTAGATACTTAATTACAAACATGCAGGAATCACAAGGTTTCATTTCCCATCAGTGGGTACCTTTTATGAAGCAATGGATAAATTTGAACACTTAAAAATAGGTGTAGTTTGGACTATGATCCCAGGCCTTGTAAAATAAATTTCAGTTTTTACAGTCAATGGACCTTGGATTAGGCTTTGAGGTACTGAAGGTTTGAGAATTGTGAGATAAGCCATTTAAAAAAAAAAAGTCTTCATGAAGCTGTAATTCCCTTTCTTGGCTTCCAAGTTCTACTTCTGTCCTGGAAATGTGTGTTGAGGCTGCACAGCCTCTTTTCATGGTTGCAGGGACATTTACAAGGGGACACAAGAGGTTGCCCTACATTGTTGTCACCGTGTTTTGGGATAGTGACAGCTCAAATTTTATTATTTTGGGCTTCTTGCTATTTATTACTATTGATTACTATGGATTGTCTGTACTAGGGGTTGTTCATTCTGGAATGTGTCAAGACTCAAATGAACTAAGGAAGTAATTTTATCTGCCACTTTATTCACTTTATTTGAAAAATAATAAACATAGCTCTTGAAAAATTGTTTATATGACTTAACCCACCTCAAAGGAGGAAGATATTAACCTAATGCTGTTACAAGAAAAATAAAAATTACTAATGTCTCATCTCTAATCAACTTCAGACTTTTGACTTGCATATTCAAACCTATTTCTATGTCGTATCAAACACATATATTTGAAATAACTTGCCTGTTGTTTATTTTATTTCCTTTATGGTTCTTTCTGTAAAATGATACTGTATGCATTGCTTACACTGAATATGTGTTAAAAATATGTTAAAAAAAAAAAGATCAAGCAGGCTCTTACGAATATTGGCTGGCCATTTCCCTTTTCAGTATGTTACTTCAGCAGAGTCTGAGGGAAGAGATTGTGAGAAATTCCAGCCTGAGCTGTGTTTGGTCCTGATGCAGAGCACACATCAGCCACTGCCCTCTGGATGATCTCACACCTTCTCAGGGCCCCTTCACTGGCTCCAAGGCAGGAGGCTGTCCTGGGAAGCCTTCAGCAACCCATCACCAGTTTTGCTCCCCTCACATCCCTGGAATGAGGTGATATTCTTCTGGCTGCTCCTCTCTGATAACTTTACCAGAAGTACCTGAAATTTCTGAGCAAACAGTGCTACTTATTTTAACAGAGTTCTATAAATATTTTATTAAATCTGGGTTCTCTATTATGTTGTGAACCCTGAAAAGAAAGTTTCTACAGAACTGAGTTTATTAGAAGCAAGAGCTACACCTCTCTACACTGAAGACATACAAAGCAGAACATTTTTCCCACTGCTGTCATTTTTTAATAATAAAGAAATATATATAGGTTTTTATTTCATTTTGATTTTGCTGTATTTGGAGAGGTTTTGATTCCCATTGATCAGTTTTAATACTGACTTAATATTCATCATTTTTTCTGTGCAGGTTTCACTTAGGTCTGCCAGACCCTGTCAAATTAGGGAACAGAAATTTTAAGGAAGGGCAGTTTAAGGAATGGCAGAAGAAGAACTCTCGTGTACTTAAACTCTGCATAGGTCTGAGGAAGTAACTGATAAGGTCTGCATGAAACCAATTGTGAGGAAAATCTTTAGTCACCTGGCGAACTTATTCTACCTATCTCCAGGCATTAAAGAACAAATGTGGATTTTAGTTTCTTAACATCACATTAAAGTAGAGACGACCAGCTCTCTACTCAGTCAATCATTTTGCTGAGGACCTAAATTGCCTTTTACTAGTTTGAGTAATGAGTACAAATGAGTACCTAATTTGCCTAGTTACTGACTACCCTCACAGAGGTTGCCTAGGCTCCTGTTAAAGTTCCTGTTAAAGTTGTATAGGGATGAATTTTGGTTTACATGTTCTACTAATTTGTAAATCAGGAATGTAGTCATCCTGTCAGTGCTGGATGTCACTGTGTTAAGGCTATCTCAGAGCACATGTCTGGTTTACCCTTATACAGGCATCTCCTGACAGGTTTGGCTGGTTTTGACACATGTATGTTACACATAACATAGCACCTTGATCCATGCTGTGGATCCAGAGGTATTTAATGTTGTCTGTCATTAGGAACCCAAAGCAAGGAAGACAAATCAGATTTGGAATAGTTTCTTCTCAGTATTACTCACTGCTTCCTATCCTGCTCAACAAGGTGGCTAATTTCCCTTTAATGGTCCAAAATTTGGAAGCTTACAGAAGCCAAGTTCAAGTAGCCTGACAGGAATACAGAGAGATTATCCAAATAGCCAGGGACCAGGTTAGAAAAGCTGAAGTTCTGATAGAATTAAATCTGCCCTAGGTATTCAAGGGCAACAAGAAAAGCTTCTATAAGAATACTGTAGATAAAAGGAAAACTAGGGAAAATATGGACCCTTTCCAGAAGAAAATAGGAGACCTGGTTACCCAGGTTAGGGAGAAGGCTGAAGTGTTCAACATTTTTGCTTCAGTTTTCACCAGCAACTGTTCCTGCCACATCACCCACGTTGCAGAAGGCAAAGGCAAGGATTGGGACAATGAAAAACCATCCACTGTAAGAGAGGGTCAGGTCTGAGACCATCCAAGGAGCCTGGAGGTGTACAAGTCCTTGGGACCTGATAAGAGGTGTCTGAGGGTCCTGAGAGAACTAGCAAGAGGAAGTGGCTAAGCCACTATCCAGCATATTTGAGAAGTCCTAACAGTCTGGTGGAATTCTTACTCACTGGAGAGGGAAATAAGGAAGACCTAAGGAATGACAGCCAGTCAGTCCTACTTCAGTGCCTGGCTAGACCACGGAGCAGATCATTCTGGAAACTATTCTAATACATGTAGAAAATAAGGAGGTGATTGGTGACAGCCAATATGTCTTCACTAGGGACCTTAACAGTCTTGACAGGTGGGCCTGTGCAAACATCATGAAAGTTAACAGGGCCAAGTGAAAGGTGCTGCACCTGGATCAGGGCAGTTCCAGGCATAAATACAGGCTAGACAAAGAATGAGAACAGCCATGAGGATAAGGACTTGGGAATGCTGGTGAATGAGAAGCTCAACACGACCTGACAATGTGTGCTTGCAGCCCAGAAATCCAACTGCATCCTAGGCTGCAATCAAAGCAGCATGGCCAGCAGGTCAAAGGAGGTGATTCTGCCTCTCTACTCTGCTCTCCTGATACCACACCTGAAGTTCTGCATCCAGCTCTGGTTCTGCATCAGCTTCAAATATAAGAAGGGCATGGATCTGTTGAAATGAGTCCACAGGAGGACCACAAAGGTGATCAGATGGCTGGAGAATCTCTCCTATGAAGGCAAACTCAGAAAGTTGAGGTTATTCAACCTGGAGAAGAGAAATCTCTGGGGACATCTCATTGCAACCTTTCAGCATCTCAAGGGGGTCTACAAGGAAGCTGGACAGGGTCTTTTTACAAGGGCATGTAGTGAGAGGTCAAGAGGGAATGGCTTCACACTGAAAGAGAGTAGGCTTAGTTTAAATATCAGGAAGAAAATTCTTTACTGTGGGTGTGGTGGAGCACTGCAATGGGGTGCGCAGGGAAGTTGTGGGTTCTGCATCCCTGGAAGTGTTCAAGGCCAGGCTGGATGGGGCTTTGAGGTCCAGTGGAAGGGACCACATGACAGGGATCACAGAATCACAGACTCTGTGTTGTAAGGGACTCACAAGTCACGAGTCCAACTATTAAGTTGGTCTGTATGGGGACTGAACCCATGACATTGGCATTATTAGCACTAATAACTGCTCTAACCACTGAGCTAACTAACTGATCTTTAAGGTCCCTTCAAACCCAAACAATCTTATGATTTTAAGGAAAATACATAAATGTGTTCTACTGTTTGCAGATATCTAAATAAGTGTTTTAATTCACACAGTTTGGAAATTGAAAGTTTAGAATATCCCCATTATGTTCTTCTTCAGTCTGAGCTGAAGTCACCTTGCAACATCAGAGAAAGGTTGTAAAAGAGTATGGCTTTAAAACTCATCTTTTATATATCCATGGTATCATATTTTCTCTCTTGATACACAACAGATTTTTAGCAAAGTGTAGGACTCATGCCTCAGGGGCATCTGGACTGCATTTTTTGTTTAGACAATGGAAACACGAAATAACTGCTATAAAAATCTACAAAGTTTATTTCTGATAATGCCTTGAAGAACTAAATGATTTATTTTCAGATCTGTATAAATGCTCACAATAAAAGCCCTCTCCTCCTCCCCCCAAAAACCCAAAACAAACCAACTAGAAAAAAACTTTCAAAAACAACCCCCAGAAAATTGGTTTTGAAAATTGTCCTTAGTTTAGAGCAGGTAGCAGCTTCTATTCTGAAGACAAAATCTTATCTTTTTTGTTATACTTACACACAGTTTTTTTCAGCTTATTTAACTAAAGAAAAAATATTAGAAGGCAAACAGAGGATTCATTCAGTTCAGAAAGCTTATCCATGCCTTACTGAACTATGAACTTACTGAGCTATACTGAAACATACAATACTATAAAGGCCCTTATTGTAAGTTGGACATAAATATTACCTATAAATACTGGCTCCTGAATAATATACTTTATTAAAGAGGTTCAAAGACATAGTGTATTTTAAACTGCAGCAATACCAATGTTGCTTGAGTTACAAACATCTGTTCGGAACATTTCTTTAGTCAGCACTACTTCCTTTACAAGGAGAAATCTGAAGAAAATGGCAAACTATAGACATTGCATCAGTTAAAGACTTTTTCACACCTCTGTGAGGTACAAGTTAAATGAAAGTCCAGCACCATTTTGTGTACAGAAACATTTCCAAAATTCACTCACTGACAGGTAAAAAGAAAATAATGTCCTTGGCTAAGAATGTGTCTTTTAATTGTGTATATAAATAAAATATTTCTTCAGTATCTTCATGACTAAGGTTTCATCCCTATTAAGAAAGTATTATCATGGGTAATACCATCAGAACACTGATGGTAGAAGACATAAAAGAATTTGATATCAGCAGACAAAAGTTCTTCTCAAAACATCCCTGGCAAAAAGTTTTACAAAACCAATGGAATTTAAACCTTTAGAGTGAACACATAAGACTAGCCACTGTCTTCAGTTTCTCTGGCAGAACTAAAGGATAATTTTGGAGGTCCCTGCAACAGAATTTCAGTAGAGACAGAGATTCATATGAGTTATGATATGAGCTCATTTGCAACAGGAATCAGATGAATAATAGGGATCTTATGTGTGTTCAGTGACATTCACATTTCCTCCTATAGTACTGTGTCTTTCTCAGAAATGACAGGTGGTTTCATAGGGTTGAGGATACATATTAAGCAGCATTAAAAGATACAGGTGTATATCTACTATATTTACATTGATAATTTCTTCTTTTGTGTCATTCTGTGGAACTACCACCATAATATCTGAACACATATTATGGATGTTTTTTGCTTCTTCATATGACCTGAACATATTTCCTATATATGTTTTATTTTATTTGGGTAATTGAGTTCAATAAAGTTTTGAGGCTTTTTTTATCTTTAAATTTCAGATGAAAGTTCTCAGCAGAGCTGTGTTTTTCCCTTCCTAGTGTGTTCAGAAGCTTTGGCTAGTTCAACTAAAGTTTAAATGAGAAACTAAACTACTTAAATCTCTGAGGCATTTGTAATTAATTTCTCATTACTTTCCTCCCACCTGCCCATATGATGCTCATCTGTGATTTTTAAATTATTATTTTTATTGTTATGAAGGTAACAAGGGCCATATTTCATCCTGTTGAGGATAGTTATCATCTTTTTATATCATAAAAAAGCTTTCTAAATTTATATTCTGACATCATATACAGCAAAGCCAATTTTAGCCGAAGATTGGCTGAACCCTGCTATTCACTTGGAATGACCTGAGACTCATTTCACTATAGAGTTTGTGCGATCAAGACAGGATTATGCCACTCCTCAAAACAATTCATTTTTTTATGCCAGTGAAAAAAGGAAGCTTGATGAGCTTAAATAAAATTGTTTGCTCTTACATGCCAACAGAAGAATACCTGGGAAAGACAATGGAAAAGGGTCAGTGAAGAGAGTTACTGTTCAGTCAGACTACATGAGATCAGGACATGTGCCACAGACATTCTAAAATACCAAATATAGATGACACCTATTTCCCAAATAGTCTTTCATTGTTTCCTTTGAAGATCCACAGAAGAGCATGTGTGCTACAAGGTTATTTATAATTACAGCTTTTTTCTTTTTTGTGTGTTGTTTTTTTTTTTTTG
The DNA here is from genome assembly GCA_035047845.1 of Dendrocincla fuliginosa. Taxonomy (NCBI): domain Eukaryota; kingdom Metazoa; phylum Chordata; class Aves; order Passeriformes; family Dendrocolaptidae; genus Dendrocincla; species Dendrocincla fuliginosa. The sequence continues at coordinate 44,559,349 of JAWWMO010000174.1, read as the reverse complement.
TCTTCAAGCTGTCGAAAATTGAGCTATATCCTATCCTAAAATTGTTATAACTAAAAATAACATTGAAAACAAATAGGTTTTTTGTTTATGGTTGAAAATATTTGGATCAGTAATGCAATGAGAAGGTATTTTTGGTTTTGATCCATATTAATCAAATAATAGTTCATACTCACATCTTTATTTGAAAAGCAACATTAAAACCCACTATAAGGAGCTTTATTTTTTAAAAATTATTTAGGGATATGATTTCATCAAGGAGAAGAAATTAAAGTTTTTACAGAGGCAAAAAGGACAATTATCCAATTTATTTTCTGAAAAAAACACATATCCAGAAAACCTCTATCCAACCTGCTGAAGAAACATTAACTTTCACATAAACACAAGTTATTACATTGAAACATGCATAATTTTCATATTGTTAATGCTGATAACGGAAATTCGTTTTAACCAGGGCATCTAAGAAGTTAATGGCACAAGTGTCATTTCATTTGTTCCTCTACTTGTTTAAGGACTACTTGCTTAATTTTATACTTACCAATTATCAGCTGACTTTTCAAATGTTATCTTTAATCAGAGGTAGAGGTTCTAATATTACTGTCATAATTGATCATTTCATACACTGACCCAGAACACAAAGGGATTGTCTGGTGGAAAACACGAACTAAAGGAGGTCACTGTTCACAACAATTGGGGAGGGAGATAAAAACAAAGAAACAGAAAACCCAACCCAGCCCTTGATCTTATGGTATTCAAATAAAAAAAAAAAATTCTTCAAAGCATACACTTCTGGATTTTGGCAAGTTTGAGTTTTTCCTTTTTATTAAGAGCTGAAGTCCTATTCCGAACACTTGGCTGAATTGAGATTAGATCAACTTTCAGACACTTTTTCACTTGTGAATGATTTATTTTATCCAAACAAGGGCTTATATTTTCAAGTAATATTTAATTAGAATGTTTCACAGATGGTATTAATCTCGTACCAAAAAGACATCTCATCAGTTGAAAGGCTTTTTCTCACTAAAATAAAAGTTATTATTACACAGGCAATACATTTTTTTCTGTATTTGTGTCTATCACAAAACTATTTATTTTTCTACCCTGCAAGCCTTATTTTCATAGCAGAGTAAATTTCCCTTTTTTAGTACCGACAGTGAAATATTTTCCCTGGAAGCAAAATGATTGTTTCTTTGATACTAGAGCAACTTTATGTAAAAGAACACCACTGACTGCAAGTCAGTTCTAAAGTTTCTAAAATATTTTCCCTCTCATTTTTTCCATCCTTTATTTCTATAGCATCTCGTAAATAGTCAAGTGGCATTAGTACTGTCTCTTAATAGCTGAAGAAAAATTAAAAATTGTAAAACCATTTTCAAAACATTCTAGATACTTTTAATAGCTTTTTATAAAACGGATGCAGAATACCTTATGCTTTACTTGTTGTTTGATGAAAATACTTCTATAATTCATCTCCTAAATGTCCTCAAACAAACTGCTTATTCAATACTATAGAATCACAATAGTGGTGTGTGATACTATGTAGTCCTTTATTGCAAGTCTGTCTAGAGTAAATATATAAGTATATATTTGCTTAGTTAAATAAAAATCCAGTGGAGTATGTTTTATGATCTTGCTGTTACTCACTATTCATCACACAGAGACAGCATGAAAAACACATCTTCAGAAAATTTGTAGATCCTTAATTCAGTTAAACAAAATGAGATATTTCCTGTTTTTTTTCCTCTTCAGTGTAGCTCAGGTTCACAAAATGGACATTACTTCTCTGTGTGTGAGATCTCACTGAAAAGAAAAGCTGCAATGGAGTGCAGATCCAGAATAAAAAATTTTATTTTTTATAGTCCTTGATATAATGACTGCATGTGGAGTTTTTATTATTTAAATAGTGCTGTGGCCATTTCTTCATCAGCAATTGATAAATATAGGATAACAATTAAAGTAAAATTTTCATTTTTTAGGTACTCATCCTCGGATGATGCCAACTGAATTCTTGTTGTGTAGAGTTATAATCAATCACTGGTGTGACTTTCCTGTTCATGATGTGCTAAAGCATGTGGTTGGTATTCCAGGATGATTACCATCTCTGAGAAAGCTGGTTTGCCATTATGTACAATAATTAATGGAAGCCACAGGCATAGATCTACCTATTTTATTGCACTTCAAATGAATGAACAGTACAATTTCTGAAAGATATGGAATGAATTGCAAAGATCAACATGATTATAAATAAAATTACTCATATATATGCAGTATTTATATATCTTTCATATTTTGGAGTTTTCTGTCACATTTTCTTTTTGGATTGATACCCAGAGAAGATATTCCTAGGGTTAAAATATAAAAAAAAAAAATATAAGGAAATATTAGGAAAGTCAGTGCCCTTAGTTGTAGGCAAACCTTATTACAATGAAGAGTTCTCCTGATAAAATGGTTGCTTTTACTCAGGATCCTCTTAGGCTTGAATATGATTCTGCTTGTCCCAGAAAGGAAATGCCTTTAAATTTGTTTTAATTCAGGCTGGTCTTTTCTAAGACCACTCTGAAGTCAGTGCAGGTCTCAACCCATTTATTGAAAGGACACCAGATTTTTTAAAATATCAAACATGCAACAAGACTGTCTGAAACGTAAGTGTTCTGTGAGGAACATCTCAATAATTTTCACTGAGGCTTTCCAGCATTGGAAAGAGTTCAAAATTTGTGTTAGATTCAACACAAAAATGATCCCTCAATTCCAACTCATCTGAATTTTATAACAATTGTGTTTTGAAATAATGTGTAAGTATCTTAATTTTAATTGTTTTTCTTCTTTTTTGAAACCAAAAATGGCAAAGAACCAAATGGGGAGTTAAAGTCAGAACTCAAAAATACTGACCAGTTCTTAAAGAAATTAAGGAATGGAGTCACTTGTGCTCTCTTGAAACTTCAGGGTTTAATCTATATGTGTTTTATCCATATCTGAATATTTTTGAACAACTCCAAGTTCAATTAAACTAAAAATAACAGATCTGTCTTTATGCAGGTAGTTTGCATTAGCAGTCTAATTAATAAAAGCCAAGAAATGAATCAGAAAATTGTGGTACAGCAAAGGAGTATGTGAATATGTGAATTTGACACTTTTTAAAACAGGACTAACCAATCTTTGCAACAATGTGGGTAGAGGAGGAGGTTGACTATGATCACTCAAAAACATGTTTTCCTGTGGAGAAACTAGCCTGTTTGTCTTTCTGGTCTTTGGTATAGATTATTTATTCTTTTTTTTTTTTTTTCTTTTCTGAACAGAGTGGTACTAGTTTATATTTATTCTGCACTGATAAGGCTGAGTCTTTGTAATTCAAAGAATAGAGAAAGGAGTCATTTATTCACTTATGTTTATGAAGTATTTTGAATTTGAAATGATTATGCCTTTAAAGTATGTAATCTAGAGTACAGGGGGAAAAAAGCAGGAGGATTAATTCCAATGAAGCAGAAACGTAAGGTTCTAATTTGATATCTTGAATGAGTGCTTTCTTGGTTAAAGAGCCATTTGAAAAAAGATCAGAATTAAAACGGAGCAGGGTAGGCATATTGCAACCTCTACTCCAGCTAAAGAGCATTCCTGAAATGCATGCATCCACCTCATTTTCTGATGAATCATAATGGCTTGAGTGGAAGGTAAATACAATAATATGTAGTGAAGAGGGCCATGTGCTTTTAGTTCTAACTGGGAAAGAAGTCTATAATCTCTTTCAAATCCTAGAACAGTTTGAGAAGTTAATAAGAGCTTTGGAAATATGTATGTACACACACAAACACACATATGCTTATGTATGCGTATATTTGTACGTATACACACAGTAACTTTTTTGTTGGTTTTTGGGGTTTTTTTAAAGCACTTTGATCTAATATTTGGATGTAGTAAAAATACACAGAAAATTGTGCTATCATTTACATTTGCTTCAGAGTCAAATATTCAGAGTCTGATACATGTCATCAGTGTTATGATAATGTGTAGTAAAATGTACCCCTGAAATTCACAACTTACTTGATAGGTTCCTGATAGGGGCGATGTTATTGCAAAGAGATTTGCTATAAGTGCTAAATAGCACACCTACTGAAAAAATGGTATGTTAAAATTTAGAAGAATTTTTCTGTTTTATATGGAAATGTTGTGATGAAAAATTTCTCTTGTGACTTGTGAACTTAAGCAGCTTATAGGTAGCAAAAGGAATTTCTGTGTCTCAGGACACAGTGCAAGAGAAATTGCAAATTACAACATTTCCTGACCTGAGTCAGCTGTACCACATAGTGTATGAAAAAGAAGCTCTCCCTATTTCCTCCTCACATATATCTTGTCTGTTATCTTAGGGAGACAAATATACAGTGACAAGGAAAGGAATAATTACATCTATCAGAGGTCTGGGATTTAATTTAGAATTCAGAAATATTTGTTGATAGATACAAGCAGTGAATCTTTCCTCTTACATCAGTTATTTAGCCAAACACCTTTCTTCTCATAGTATCTGTTGCATCACTGTATTTATTTAACCAATGAGTAAATCTTCACATCTGATTTTGAACCGGCGACTGAGATGCTGCCTAAGGATTAAATCACTGCTTGGCCAGGCAGAATTTAGGGGCTATGCCTTTTAATTAGTCACCTTGATTGATGTGCCTGTGGATCAGAGAGGCACAAGGAGTAGTTCTGGCTATATACTCACTGGTGAAAGATGTTGTAGAAGCATGGGTTTTTTTTAATTTATTTTTTTATTCCTTAAGTATAGTATGCTATAAGTTATATATAAAGCTTATTGATTGCTAAATATAGTATACAATAATATGACTTTGTATTTACTCTCTTGGTTATCTCTCATTCTTAGCATGATGATCCACAGACGAGGAGATGTGAGAAAGCCATATTTTGACATTATGTCTTCTGTCCATAAGGGTAAAAACCTTGGAGGGATTACTGTGTGAGGAAGGCACTCTACCTGGGGACTACAACAGGGCTCATCTCGAGCCATTCACAGCTGATTAGTACATGAGTGCAGTTCTGACTTGTGGTCATTATCTGAGATCAAAAGGAAATCAGTAAGAAAAAACATTCTGAGGTTGTATCAGCCAGTGATCACTCTAGCCTCTTTGTGATCAATTTTTATTCCTCTTTTGATTCAAACCCCTTTTTTATTTGGTAAGAAAAAGAGGGAACACTTACATCCTAGCTTAGGTGGACTCATAATAATTTCTGAAAAAAAATAATTTCTGCAATTTATTAATACTATGTTACATTCATTACAGTGAAGCAAGAAATAGTTAAAAGTTGAAAAATTATGTTTTTAAGTGAATTAAGAGATAGGAAAATATTACTGAAGTTTGCTTATTTTAGGAAAAATTTTGAGATTATGTCACCTTCCCCAGGAAAAACAAAATCCAGGCATGCCAGGGGGCTTTTATGTGTTACTGTTGTTACAGTCAGGAAACTGTTAAAACATGAAAATATATTTAAGCCAGTATTTCAACTCTATATTTTATTGCATGTTAAATAGTTTGTTCTTTAGGTTTTGTCCCAGGTGAGATTATAACATGTGAGGTTAAAGATAGGAAAATGAAGACAGAAATTGCAGAGAAGTCAGGAAATGGTTTTATGCATTACTCATGGGGAATGGATGACATCATCAGTGCTAACACGTGAAGATATTTTTGCCAGTTACTTAAAATATTCACATGTCCGGAATAAGATGGCTCCTATGTGATATGAGTCTCTAGCTACCCTTCACAGAGTGTCAGTGTTTGAAGAAGTGCCAGGCCAAGTGCTATCTCTCAAAACAAATTCAAATATAGGACCCCTTCTTACATTAGGCTACAAAAGCAGTCACTGAAGACTGTATCTAGTAGAAGGGACTTTTATTATAATTTTTTTTTTTTATTAAGAAATCTCATGGGAGCTGTTTATTTGCTTCCCCTCTGAGCCACCCAGCTGTTCCTTCATTTGTGGTCTTAGAGCTAATTACATAATGTCCCTAATTTATACTCACTGGTAAATCAGATCAGAGCATTACCTGGAGGGCAAGCTCTAATTAGAGGAATTTCAGAACAAATTGTCTAAAGAGCTTGTTTAGTGTGATTAAATGCAAGTGATGGGACTCTCTCTCCCCCCACCTCCCTTTTTAAAAACATGAATATTTACCTTGCACAAAAACCTTGCAGGTTTAAAAAAGAATCCTAGGAATGACAATTTTAATTAAAGGGGTATAAAACAAATGACAGTGCTACCCAAGAGAGCAAACTGCATATATGCATATGATGAATGCTGTATTCTCTTACTACAGTTTTAATATCTTAGAAATAATGAAGTGGACAGGAAGTGGCTTATGTCATGGATGAATGGAAGAGAATACACGTGAATCCCCAGTTCATATTTTGTCTGCAGTATGTTGCCTAGGAACACGCACACACACACACAAGAAAAAAAAAAAGAGGCAGTCATTTGCCCTATATAGCTGTGAAAAATACACGGTTTCATCTTTAAAAGGCACGTATCGGTTGAGATATGTTATCAAACTCCATGCTGAGCAGTAGGAAGGACTAGGTAGACATGACCCTCTGTACTTTACCTGGGGAAGGATGGAAAGCTCCCTAGTTTATATCACCAGGAGTTAAATAACCTGGAAGTGGGAGGATCCCCATCTTATGCAAACTCTCTCAAATAGCTGCCTGAAGTTCATGATGAAAACAGTGGGTAGCAAAGAAAAGTGTGAAATGAAACAAAAGAAGTGGTGTGACTTTTCTGTTTCACTGGTGGTGCAAATTCTGTTTGTGCCCCTGGAATCAGATTAATCCACCAAGCTGCACCAACAGAGGAAAATAAGTGAATGGAGACTTAGGAAATGAATATTGACATTTTAATACTCTATCTTGTATTGTGCTTATGGAAATTTAGATTATCTATTTTACAAGACATTGTAGAGGGTCATATATCACCGTGCTCCGCTCTATTCCCAATACTTTTGAATTTCTGCTGTATTGTGTGAGTTTGAGGTTGTCTGACATTCTGTAATTAAATTTCTTGTCCTGGGTAGACCTTGAGTAGGTTGACTCCATTATCTCACAGTAACTAATGTAATGTCAGCCTGATTCCTGAAGCAACATCCCACTTGTGTGTAAGTACATCATGTAAAGTATTTTCCCTGAAGAAGACACCTGAACATCTTTTTAACAACATTTTTTGCACAAAAATAACAAATACTACAAAGGTTATTTTAATATGTACCCACTTCTTAGGCACATTAGGATAATGTAGTAATTATCAGCTGAAATTATAACTCCTCTTCCCTGCCTGTTGATTAGAGACAAAAAGAAATAAATTATGTGAGCAGCATATGAAACCTGCTGAATGGGTCTTGAGACACTTTGATTTGCCCTCAAACTGATCTTTACAGCATTTAGAAATAAGTACCTTTCTAGTCTTCCTAGACAAACAACTCTTGAGAAGATATTAACCAGCTGAAAGTGGCATTCCTAAGGGAAAATCCCCTATTACAGAGCAGAAGCTGTTAGAAGTAGGTGGTTGCCAAGATTTCTGTAATAAAAGCAGTAGTTCATAACACAGGCAAAGTGAAATGGAGGAGAACAAAATCCTAGAAGTTGGTATATGGCGCCAATGTCCCAGGAAGCTTAAAAAAATTATCAGAAGGACAAAATAGTTTGGTTTTGTTTTTTTTTTTTTTTTAGGAGAAAAAAACTGTACTTTTCCTTTTATCCAATAAGTTAATTTCTCCAGCTCTTTGGCTAAAGCATTAGTAGGCCTATCCTGAGTCAGATTATTGGTGAAGTTTGCTTCCAAAAACTCCTGTGCATGAAATAGGGGCTAATAAATGCCCCCAAAATTGTCCTAAACTTTGAAAGAGATAAAATTTAATGATCTGCTGTTATCTTTAATAGTAAGTATCCTTAAACCCCTGTATCCCACTCTGTTTAGCTGTTTAGATTGGAAATATGCAGTTTTTTCTAGTTTTAAGATTCACTGATCCGTGTCCTGCATGGAGGAACCATATAGAGGCTATGTGTGTACTGTGCAAGAATTGTTTACTTATTATAACTTTTTTATTTTTTGATCCTTCATTCATTGTGTGTTCCCTTTATGACTAGCCAGCTCTATAGTTTCTAAAAATGGTTTGTGCTAGTGTCTGAAAAGCTATGACCTACCTTGACACAGGAAAATATGATTATATTATGAGGGAATTTGGAATGAGTGAAAGGTAAGTCAAAGAAATCTCCCCTCAAATTTTACACTTTCCATGAATTGTTTTGCAGTTCAGTAAGGAAATGGCCAGCATATGACGAACACCAGCTTGCTATCAGAGCATCATGTTGCTACTAGTGAGCCTTTCCTGTGATGTCTGAAATGCCTGCTTAGAAAATTAATTTGTAATTTGGAGTGCTATGAAAATAAAATAATTTTATTTGTTGAAAGACTCATTCAACTTGTCTCAATTATGTGGCTACTGGAAGCAATGTGGAGAAAGGCGGTGGTAAAATGCCATATTGTGGGTTAATAGCATGGGAGTGGGGAAAGAGTTGGCAGCTGCTTGTGGGAAAAGTTTAATCTACTTAATTGCAACTTTAAGAGACAGTGGTGGTGCTTCCAGCAGCTCTCTGCCAGGGAAAGATGGGACAGTGCTGGAGCTTGTTCCCAGAGGCAATGTGACTTGAACGCACAATCTGATCTCTTGCAGCATGACCCATGGCTGAAGGTTGGGGAAAACTTGGCCATTTCCTACAGAGTAGAGGTGTTTTCACATTTTTACATACCAGGCAAAAGCTTCTACCAACAGTACACCACTAAGTATGTCTTCTACAAGTGTTTTAGAGGTGCTTTGGGTTTAGACTTGTGAGGCTCAGTCATAGAGAGGTCCTGTGTGATTTGATATGGGAATATGCATTCTACATGTGTGTTTGCTGTTCACCCATTCAAGGCCAGAAGAATGGCAGGTAGCAGCTCATCCAGATTCAAAAATTGCACAGATAAGTAACAAAGAGGAAGCAGAGGGTTTGGTGAAGAGAGGTCACTAATATTTTAAAAAGAACATGACAAGCAGCCAAGAATATCTTATATGAATGCCTTACTTTCTGTGAGTATTCACATAGTTATCTATACGGACACACAAGTGTGTTCCCCTTGGCTTGAGGATAACAAGAGCTAAAGATCCTACCATGTGGTCGGCTTTAAATTTAGAGATAATAAAAGAGTTTGGCAGAGCTTGGATGCCCTCTGAAGACTGCAAAGATTTGTATTCCATACTCCTGGTGTGATCTTGAATAAATCCTTTAATCTGCCCATGCCTAAGTATTCCTTTCCCAGAGATGAAAAAAATGCCTCTCTCTTCACCATTTATTTCTCTAATCTGTGTAAGTTTCTGGTAAAGAATCTAACGCTCTGAGGCCCAAAACTTGCTTCATGCTCTAGGCAGTACTGTAATATAGGCAATAATAGTGTTGATATACTTCTGAGGAGTGTAAATAAAGAGATCAGTTAGACTGAAGTAGATAATAGAATTATAGTGAATGAAGATTTAAGACTGACACCATGGAGGAGAATTTACAGGCATTTAAAAGCGATATACTAAAGTAATGCTTTCAAAGATATAAATAATGGTTATTGCTGCATACTTTCATTTCCATTATGTGATGATCTACTATTATAAGCTATTTTTATCTTTGAAAAATATATAACTAAACAGATATAAAAAAGATATTGCTGTTCAATGGAATAATGCAAACATAAATTTCTAAAATACATTAAATATCCCTAATTCAAAATCGCTCATAGTAATTATTCCTCATGTTTGTAGTTGGAATAAATGCCAGTGATTGACAAATAAATGACAGTTTGAAAAGAGAGGTCTCACATACTAGTCAAAATCAGGTCAAACCTCCTTTTTTTTTTTTTTCTTTTTTTCTTTTTTTTAGACTGCTTCATCCGTTAACTAATACAACACACAGAGTCAATAGCTAAAATCTGGAATCAAACACCAGAGATCCTGAGCAAGGAAGAGTGGCAGGAAGAAATTTTTGACTGATTCACGTTCTTTCTGCTAACTGCTCTATTAGTAGAAGTGAAGTTTAAATTGCTTGATTGAAAATTTATTTTATTTGCTTGAAGTTAAAACTGTCCTCTTCCTTGACTCTCTGTGCCTATGAAATGGGCAGAGTTGATAGCCCATAAAATAGACTAACTTTTCACTGGCATCCTATCAATATTTTGTCATCTGAAGAGATCAGGGAAACTAGAATTATGTGGTATTGTTTCTTCTTGGAAAAATACGTTAAAGAAAACTTTAAGTCTGTCAGAAAGTGACAGAATTTGTTTGGTTGTAGGTTGTTTTATCTTTTCAATTTAAAAATGAAAAAATGGAAGGGAAAATCCTGCCAATGTTTTTATTTACCAAACTTTTCAAAACAGCTGAGAAGTGTGTCTGTAGAACCTGCAGAATACCAGATGGAGACCCCAGTATTTAAAAGACTCCTAATCATCAAGTTTGTTGCAAATAACTAAATTGTATACTGTATTGAATAGACATTTAATATTCTATTACTCCATAGTATATGTAACGTACAATTTAATCCATATTTTCACTTTGCCTTTACTTTAGGTAAATGCTCTAATGAATGACTGTGTCTGAATGAGTTGGATCTTTACTACTGAGGGTTCAAAGCTTTAAACCTATTGCTATGTATAATATACCATTCTTTTAATTTGCCTATGAATCTGCTTAGGGCTTTTAAATGGATATAGGGTAGAAGGTGTCTTATAGGGTGACAAATCTGGCAAATTGAAGGGCAGATAACAACAATTCATAAGTTAAATCCCTGGCAGTATTCTGAAAAATAATCTTAAGGGAGTATCAGTTTTCCAAATAGCCATTTCAGAATGTCTTTAAAATGCCTGCTGAAAAAAAAAAAAAAAAATCTGGTTATCTTTGACGTAGCTGTCTGTTTACATTCAGCTGTCAAACAATAAACAGAGAAAATGATATTTCTGTTTTAGCAAGTAAAAATATGGTTATTGTGCAGACAGCTTTTTTCTTATGCACATAATAAAAAATCTTTACATGTTACTGGCTTGTAAGAAGGTTATTTGGTGATTTTCCCATCTGCTTTCAGAGAGGTGGTATATTGAAAATCCTGGTCTAATTGCTATCATGGGATGTTGAACTACAGAATAACTTAGGCTTGTAGGGCCCTCCAGAGATCTCTAGTCCAAATCCTGTTGAGGGGAGTAAGGCTAATGTCAAAGTTAAATTGAACTGTTCTGGGTCTTACTGAGTTTTGAATATGTTCAAGATTGAAGTAACTGCATTTCTGGGCAAGCTTATTGTTATTTTTTTTCCCCTCTTGTACCTAATCAGAATTTCCCTTGTTTCAATACATAACTGGCAGATAGAAAAGTCTGTCTCAGCAACCCCTACAATCCCCCTCTATGTAGTTGAAGGCTCCAGTGAGATCTCCCTTAACTGAGCAAGCTTCACTCTTTCACATCCTCCTTATGGATCATAAATCTATATCCTGCTGGGCTTGGTACAGTGGGTCAATATGTATTAAATGCTGGGGAACCCAAAACCAAGCAGAAAAAACATGACCTCACAAATGCCTCAGAGAGGGGAATACTTCATTTGTTCTTCTAGGAATGCACTGCTTTAAGTAGGGCACTGCTGAGTGTTCTTACTTGTCCTTTCCTCTCTGTGGCACCAGATTCACCCATAGTCAGTCATGACTTAACTAGAAGTCTCTGAACAACACCTACGCTGATTTATCTTTTGCCAGCTGCCTCTGCAAGTTCTCTAACTGTTGTTTTTTTGTTTGTTTGTTTGTTTTGTTTTGTTTTTTTTTGTTTTGTTTTGTTTTGTTTTGTTTTTTCTAAATAAAAGGGATTAACAGTCTTCCAGTTTCTACCCTGTCTGAGACCTCGGAAGATTTCTCAGAGCCTGGGTTACTATAGCATGAGGGGTGATTGCTCTAGCCTGTGCCAGGAATTGTGCTCCTTGGCATATCTCCATCAGTCTCCTTAGGCAGTGACCCTCCATGCAGCACCAGTGGACCCAATGGGCAACTGAAGCCTATCCTCTCTGTTGTTCATGTGGTTGTGGAGATATAGGCAAATGAAATCTATCCTTAATTTTTCCTGCATTCCAGGAATGAATAATGAAAGGGGTAATAAAGCAGAATGTAAAAAACCCCACACAAACAAACAAACAAAAAAAAAAAACCCAAAACTTTATCTAGCTGAAAGGAAAACCTTTTCTGTGTCTGACTAAATTGTGTCTCACATTATGGGAACAACAAAGTCTCCATTGACTTCAGTGGAGTAGGATTTATCCCTTCTCTGATGAGCAGCACCTGTGACCTGAAATAGCTGGTAGCCTCTGCCATATGAAGTAGTAGTTTATCGTCATTCAATGTTTTATGAAATTAATGTAGTAAAAGTCAGATTTTTTGCCCCTTGGGGAAATGTGCCCTTGGTAACTGGACAGTGAATATGATACATGCAAATCTTATTCTACTAAATACAAGTGGTAAAGTTATTAGGTTGACTATTGAATATAACTTTAATAACAATTGATTATTAAAGACATTTTCATTTCACTATCATTGAGTATTCATAGTTCTTAAATACTCCTTTTAATTGTTCTGGAATATAATTAATCATCTTAAGTTGCTCTGTAATCAATAATGATGGTACTGTGCCACATGAGGGTCAAGATAAGATCATGAAATAGGGAGCACTAAATGATTGTAAATACATTTGGAATAGACAAGAAGATATTTTGCAAACCACAGGAGGGGCCACTTGATGTCTTTTCTTAATACCTTTCTCTTATGGAACACAAGGGATATGTAGAAATACCTTTTTTTAAAACTGAAAGACAAAATTACATTCTATCTGCTGACTACCTTCTCATAGGAAAATCTGTAGAAATGTGCCTCAGTAGGGTTCAGATAAAGTTAGATTCACATTATTAAGAATGTAAAAGAAGGGAGGAATAATATTTGAAAGTTTTTTCCATTCAGGAGGTGGCTACAAAGGCTATTTGTTCTCCTGATTAGCCAAAAAACACCAATGATAAGAAAAGAAACCACTGCTACTGTGATGGATTTTGTAAACGATTAGTCATGGTCTACTATACCTTTCTTTTAAGATCATCCCTGCCTAAACAAAAGGTGATGCACTGTTCTTTTCAAGTAACAGCAAAACTTGTGAGACTTTTTTCACTGCTAACCTACACAAACACTGGCTAAGTTGTCTGTGGATGCTCCCCTGTTAGAAGACACGTAAGAGATCACCTTGTGGGTTTATGTAGGGGTATACATATATCATCTGCTTGTTCTCCTTTGAGTTATATCAGTCATCTCTGGAAACTTTAGTCAGTTTAAAAGCCAAAATTTCCTTTCTATGGAAAACAGTTCAGGAACAGAAGTGATCTCAGAGCTGATCTCATCCCAGGATCAGGCTGGGACATGATTTAGGAATGAATGCAAACCATGGAGCTCAAAAACACTCTTGGGCCCTCTAGAGAAACACAGCCTTACCTAAAGCTGTATATAGCAACTGATGTTCTCTGTTCATCTGAGATTAAAATTTAAGACCTGTGGTTTTAAAGTTTTCATTTGAGGCTATCAAAACTCCAAAAGTGCCTTGATCCCTTTTACAAATTTTGTTTTACCATGTAATTTGGCTTGCTCTAGAGCACCACTGTGTTCACACATGACCAGGTTACAGCTAATCTTTAAGGAATTTAAAAATCACCTTTTCTATACCAGTGTCTGCACTGAATCTAAATGTATTAATAAATTACAGCACTATTCCAGACTGTTGTAGTAAAATGCTTAGAAAAGAACCTGAAAAACAAATAAAACAGAAAGCCTAAGAGTTTTAATATCAGAACAATATATATTTCTTGCATAGATGCAACACTAAAAGCAAAAAAGTTAAACTATTGAAATAAGTGGTAGCAAAGAAAGCATTCTCAGTTTGGTAGAAACTAGATGTACCAAATCCCTGAGTATCCATCCACTTGTCACCTTTCCTCTTTGTGCGTTGCAAGCTGTGAGACAAGCCAGTGTTTAAATTACAACTGCTTCATAACTGCATACTGTTTTCTAGGAGCCTTTGGTACCTTGAATCCTGTTTCAAGAAGTAAAATTTCAGTTAACCTGTATCTGGAGCATTCTAGTTTTGGAACTTGGCAAGTGTGTGTGTGTGTGTGTGTGTGTGTGCACGCGTTTTCAGCAATACTACGACAAATTTAGAATGTTTTAATGTATGATTTTGATACAGCCACTGTGTCAGAAAGGCTGTTCTGAAACCAGTGGACCCTTGAGGGATGTTAATTAAAAGAATTCATTTATAAGGAAGGAAGAGTTCATTATACAAAATGGGTGTTCGGACTGGCCAGTCCAAAGAATTTGGATCCTACCAGAAAAATGTCTTTTTTATTACTATTGTGGTCATTGAAGTTTTCTACATATTTCACTATGTAGATCAGCTTTTGCTGACAATCTACCAGGACAATTTAAGTGCCAACCACAGTGCAAAGGAAACAGTTAATTTCCTAAGGTTAATGGTATGCTTAAGAGTAACAATCAGATGGGTCTGTACAGCAGATATTGATTTTTTATTTTTTTAAATGAAGGTTATTTGAACAGGTTTAACTCATTATCTTCATGAAAAAAAAATAAAGGTTCCCTCATCAAAACTGTTTTGAGCTTCAAACTCAACTGCATTTGAAAGAGTCAGAGCAAAATACTGCAAGAATTCATCTGAAGCCTTCTCTGGCATACAAAACTTGGACAAGTTTTTGATACTTTCAGAGCATATTGAGAAAATAGATCCAAGAATCAGATTTGTGAGAAAACTATCTTGTGTTATTTTTCAAGAATTTTCTTTCCTAATCTTTCACTGACTTTTACGACCTTGAAAAACACTTCAAATTTTTTAGGCTTAATTTTGTCTAAGTATAGGAAGAACGTACTACATTAGTAGGGATGTCATGACTTTAACTAATTAATTTATTTTAAATTTTAAAATTTATTTTTTAAACAGTAAATAAGCATTACAATATTACAACTGTAGCAAGTTCACAATGAGAAGTAGAGGTAGAACAGTATCTCTTCAGATATTTTTTCCCATTTTAAAATCTGTTTACATGAATCAAGCTTATGCCCCCATTATATTTTCCACATGCTCATTCTCTGAAGCAGTTTGTGTGAATAGGTTTAGCTGGCTAGACTGTTTGTGAAACCTGCATTTAACATTTATACAAAATGAGCACTCACTCCTGGCAGTGTTATCACAGACAGCTGATCAGAGATTGGTAGCAATTTTGTGCAAATTAATTGACCAATCTCGACTAACAGTTTAAAGAGGAGATATAACATGGGACAGACTTTGACATGTTTGAATAGTCCTTTTGTTCACTACACTTAGGCTCCCACAGAAAGCTGCTATTCAGGGTGAGCAGGAGTAATGACTGATGGCTAATCCGCATTTTCTACAGACAAGAGGTTTTCATGACCAAGTTATTAAAAAAATAAGGAATAATAATTAATTGGATAATTTAAAAGAGATATCTAATAAAAATATTTGTAATGGTCAGAAGTCTCTCAAGAGCAGAAAAATTAGATCATTACAGAATGTTTCAGTGTGAATTATTCATGCAGTTGTAGAAATGATTCAGACTGACAGATTGATGGGTAGAACATGCCCATAAAAACAGGATATTCCCCACTCTTTGTTATCCTTTGTGTGTTACAAATCTCAGCTTTAACTGAGATTCTACAAGTACATGCAAAGCAATGAACACTAGCCAGCAGAATGATCTCTGATTTTCCTACAAGTACAAAATTAAAGGATAAAACCCAACAGGAGCAATTGTCTGAAGAAAGAAATGGAAATCATATTCTCAATTAACTGTGGAGTTATAACTTGAAAGGCATATTATGTACTCTTTGGATTCAGTTTTATAAGAGATGTGCAGAAAAGATTGAAGTGAGCTATTTATTTTTTAACTGATCAAGTAAAACCCTTGTTAGTAACAAACAAAGAGTCAGAGGAAAAGAGTCATATTTTTTTAATTGCAATCCAAAACAAACTTTCAGTGGCTAACTTAGTGTGATAAAATATGCTGTGAAACTTCACTGACTGGGGCACAATATTTTTCTGAAATAATATGTTTTGGAACTAACATCTCCCTGCTTCTTCATGTAATAATAATAATAATTCTGAAGTTTTAGATATGTTTTTTTCCTGTTGAAATTAAAATAATAATAAACTTTATCAAATTTAACCCAATGAATAGTTCCTTTTAATTTTTATCATGAAAAACTTTATCTAAAGATAGGTTCTGTACTGACAATTTAACAACTTAGTGACTGTAAAATATTTACAACAAATGGAACACAGTCTTCAAAGAGACAGAGAATAGTCTGTCATCTTACTTGAATATGGAGCTGCTCCTTTTAAATAACACAGCTGGTACCCTTTGATTAAGCAATGCCTACCAAGTGGATTACTGTAAATGGAAATTTTATAGTGCTTGTATTCAGATAGGAGAAGCCAGGTTTGTAGACACATGCACTGTGTTTCAACTGCACAGTGCAATGAATGTTTTAACCAAAAAAGCAGCATAAAAAGTTTGACCTTTTGGATTTTATTTGTATTCTTGTGCAGCCATCCAGAAAGATTTGATACTGAACATGAAATCAGAAGATATTTTGCTTTTATTTTCTATATGCTGTGGTGTGCTAGGTACTAGGTATCTTCTAAGAAAAAACCCTTAAACTAAAAAAAAAAAAAAAAAAAAAAGGAAAAATTTCTAGTCTTATTTCTCAAAAAACTGTCAGAACTGTATGTTCTGCATCCTGCTCTAGCCTTTGGTGTGGATTATTATCTGAGGTAATTTCACTTACATAGAGCTCCTAAACAGTGTTATTTCTTTAACTGAGAGAAATGGAGACATGTAGACTTCTACCACCAATCTAATACTTGAGCCTTGCAATACTGTATTTCCAGTAGGTAATCATATGCATGGACCTCAAACCCTACCTTTCTCTGAGAAACATAGGTGGCAGGCAATACTTCATGTACAATTTGAGTTCTCAGTTCCAGTAGTGATTTACAAATCTTGTTTAATTGTTAAGGAGTCTTGAGCTGCGTGGATATTTTGTTCATGATGTTCATTTTAGCATCCCTGTACAGCCTGATCCAGCAAGCACTTCAGCATACAGGAAGCTCATCCAAAAATCACTACCCATAAGGCTTGGAAGAGATGGCCAAGATCTTTTTGATAACACATGATTGGAGAAGTTGTATGGGAAGTACTAAACTGTGGTTCCCTTCTCACACTTAAAAAGCTCAAACCCATGTTTTCTACTTCAGTCATTGCATTTTCACTCAGAGTGGTTTTCAAAAGAGTTTTCTGAACACACTTCCCAATTTCCTTGTCAAGTTAGCTCATTGTATGACAAGGAATGCACCATCCATATAAGAATCCAGTCACCTTCTCCATTCTCTCTTTCAAGAATCTCATTTGCAGTTCCTGGAAAATTCAGTGGTACATGAAGTAAAAACCTTGAAGTCTTTTGGAAAATGAAAACTTAGTCCTGAGAAAAGAAGGAATTCACTTCCTTTCCAGTGCCTAGGAAAGCAGCACACACACTGAATAATGAAACAGGCAGAGTGGGTGGGTGTGCATGTGCAGGCAGAACATCCCAGTGCCACTGTTGCTTCACAATGAAAATTCATTCCCAGACATGTCTTTTCCACACAATCATTTTAACACATTCTTCCTAACCTGAACATGTTGGGCACAAAGGAACTCCATGCATCATGCTGTTATCCTTGACCTCTCCTGTTGGGTTCAGGGAGGTATAGGTTTTCTACTTTATCATGGAAACATCTAATTAAAAGAGAAGGGAGAGATTTAAATGTGTGAAATTTTAATAGACTTTCCCACTGTAGCAATTGTACATTATGTCATCTTAGATAAATTTTGACTGAATTAGCTTTTGCAGAATGCCCACCAGACCTGCTTTCACAGGCTGTTTTGCCATCTGCACTATTAAAACATCCCGATTAAGTGTGCCTAGGGTCTAATCTTTTGCAACTGATTACAAATTGTCCATAATTCACAGCCTGAAATAGAATCAGAGGAATTAATTTTTTAAAATTAAACTTGCAAATTCATTATACCAGAAACAAAAGGATATATATAGTTACAATAATTTTAACCTGGAAAAGATGTAGTTTAGGTTGGTCACAGATAGTTTTAATAAATATCAGATACTAATAAAGTACAATTTTTTGACTCATCAGTGTTCAGGAAAGTTTTAATATGTTTATATTGCAAGTCTGTATTGTATTTCTCTTGAAGTCTGGTTGGAAAAATCCCACCATATGTGAGTCACTGCCCTCTCACTGTAGTTAAAAGATACATACTCATAGACTAAACAAAAATTACCAAAAATTCTGATATGTAACCCAAATATCTGTTCTTCTAGATATCTAGAAGGGAGAAGTGTTTTTTTTTTTTCTTTTCCTGTATGCCCCATAACAGTGGTCTTGTCATAAAATATTCTCCCTCATTTTTGTCTTTGTAGAAGGAAAAAAAGCTAAGGGAGAGTCTAGAAGGTAATGCCTGAAAACCGGACCTATAGGTTCAAATCTTGCTCTGTGACTATCATCTTCTCCCTGTTCAGACAAGTTTTGTGTATTTTGCCCTGCACTTCAGTTCCCTCGTCAGTTGTTCTTATCCATCTCATGGAAGATATGGTTCCTGCATTAAGATGGAGAGTGGTAAATATTCACCTGGAGCTAATTCAAGGTCAGCTTTGAGGCAGTTTGAAGTCAGTAAAGTCAACGGGTTTCTAGAATGATGGATTTCTGGTTTGGGGGCCTGTTTTGCAACAACAGCACTTGGGGATTCTGACTAGAATGTGTACTCCTAAAATAAGACTTTTTAGTCTTCTTACATACTTCTTTAGAAATAAGTAAGAGGGGTGGAGAAGGCAAAAAAGTAAGGAATACTTAAGGCATTTTAAAATATCAGAACTGTCTAAAACCACAAAGGATGTTTTTAAGTCTTGGTTGAAATGGTATACCCATGATTTCTAGACTTTTTTCTTTTACAAAACTGAGCCCTGAAACCCTATGAACACCCGTTACTTTGAGCTCTGAGTCCTATCAAATTTGAGGTTTCCTCTAAGAGGCAATTTACATTCTGAGAGTGTGCTAAGCCACAGCAGCTGGGAGCCCTAGCCACTTTGAAAGAAAATGGGCATATGTTGTCATGGTTTGACAACAGGTTTTCAGAACTATAATGCTCCATTAGAATTCAGACATTCAATAGAATGCCTACAAATTATGACTTTGGAGGCAGAAAATATTTTGAATATTACTGATTCCATTTCCAGCATGCTGAAGGGAATGATATTTTCTCATGATGGACTAGTATTTACCCTGTGGAGCTGTGTGATGTATGCAGTTGTTTTCAGCCTTTTAATCCTCTCTGTGTCCCTCTTTGTACCTGAAAATGTATCACAAGCTAAATATCTGAACATTTGTTTTCTCAGGAAAAAGAATATAGGGAAAACACTCAATTTTTTTTAAGATATGTAGTCAATTAAAAAGCTGCTCTTTAGGGTGCAAAGAGAAAGCAGATCCCTCTCAACGTCACATTACTCTGAAGAAATCATCTAGATTTCTTGGGTTATCCCTGTTCCTTGAATGCCTTAAAGTTGGGAAACTTGGCTGCACTATCAGGGCTTAGATCCTTGACTCTTGTTTCAGAACACCAGACTACATTTTCTTTCACAACTGCTGACCTAAGAGCAGCAATGAAGAACAATTTGAAGACAGATAAGCATGCCCTCATCCAAGCCTCAGATGGCTCGCGCCAGTCTATAGCAGATGAATAGTGCATTGATCAGCATGAGTCTTCTTATCTTGTTTGTACAAAGACATTGGGATGGCATATTTCCTTTTGTACTTTACACACCACTTATATCAAGAAGAAATGTGGGCTAGGCCGCTCAAAGGCAAAAGAAGGTGTTTAAGCAGTACAGGAATGACTCAATAAGGAAATGACACAGGGAGAATTAAACGTTTATCTCTTCAAAAGAATGCAGACAGCTTACTACTCATTTAGAAGCACTAGGTGTGGCAGCTCCTTATTCTCTGTGATCCTGTATCCAGTCTAAACAGCAGTTCATAACAACTGTGCCAAATCATGTAATGAATTTAACAAGTCCAAATGAACATCTGCATCACGTAGCTGCCTTTCCTTCAACAAGGTCTAAATGCCAGGGAGGGAGCTTACTCAATATTAAACTTGAAATAACTGGACTGTGACATGTTTGCAATGACTTAAATGGGTAGAGAAAGAATCCAGCTCAGGTTAGTGCAAGGTAGAGCATTCTTTTCAGCAATGCCTATTAGATCTGATTTATTCACATCTCTTTATTGTTCACAAGTCAGAAATTCACGTGTATTCCAAACCAGATCTGCAGACAGAGCACAAGAAGAAGGGGTTTCTAGAGTCTGGGATAAGGCCAGACTGTGTGCAATGCTCAGGATACTGGGTGTTTTAGGCTCTCTGATATTGATTCTTTCTGAGCCACTCAGGAGATGGCTTGCTTGTATTAGAGTTGATATTTAGACTGTCAACAGGGGAAAGCTGAAAAGAACCAGAGGAAAGCAAGCAAGTGGATTCCAGAATATGCTGACTCACACTTTCAAAATTCCATGGTGACTCTGGAAAATCCATCACCAGCAGAAGCAGAGATTTTCCATGGGTTCTCTGAAGAAAAGGGAATAACGTCCTCTTTTTGAGCTATTGCCTGAACATGCCTCAGAGCTGGGCCTTTCCCAGGGTTGTTGAAAGCCTTCTAATCCTTGCTTACACCTGCTCCAGCACATCACATTTTGCAGCTCAGCAAGACTCTATCTTTAGCCTCTCAGCAGTGGGACGTTTTAGACAGAAGAGGATTAAGCAGGCCCACACAGATTTAAGTGCAGCCTGCAACCAGTCACAAATGTATTATCTGCATAAGCTGTCATTATTGGCAAGAACATAAAACATAGTTGTTCAATTGCACTATTTTCAATTAATTGGTTTCTGTTAAGGCATGAAGGAAGAGTTTTTCTAGGAAAATAATAATAATATTTATTGCAATAAAATATCATTACACCATGTCTGCATAATTAGACTTTTTTTTTTTTTTAATAAGTGGAACTGAGCATTATAAAGAAACATGAGGAAAAAATGACTGAAACGAATGTGTCACACCAAACATTATTACTATAATGTCAAAGGGATGTAAGTCTGACAAGTCTAGTTGGCTAAATCAAAGTGTGGGCATAGGGAACTTTAAATACTCATGTGGGTGTTGCCTATGTTTCAAAATTTAGAGTATTAAAACATTTGTCCCTAAAATCATAGCCTTTTACTTTATTGAATGTTGTTGCACAATTTCTTCATTATGATGACAGGAATCACAACAGGGACATGATTTTGTTCCATTTTGCTTTTTTTCACAAGACTCAAAGTGGTGTTGAGATTTAGAAATTATTTACATGGATCCTCAAAAGCAGGCGGTTTAAATTGGAAAGGCTTATTACCATAACTAATCATATGCAAGTATCTTTGCTTTTGTAAGGATGAAGATCCTCATATGGAGATCCTCTTCAGAAGTGTTCTTTGGGAACTGAGATGTGTCCTCAGTCTGAACTTGGGTTTGGCAGACCATTTCCTGTACCTGGGATCTCTGCCAGAAAAACATGCAGGCATGGGGTGGGACAAGGGAAAGAATAGGCTAGCTTGAGGGAGAGGTTAGCAGCCTGTGGCCAAGGGTTACAGAAACTCAAAATATGAAACCTTCACTGAAAATGAAGTTTCGAAAAATGAAAAGTGGTTTCGGGAACAATTCTTTCAACCCATAAGAGTGTCCAGATGGAAATGTGCTGGGCTAGACTCCTAATTTCCACACACAGAAGAACTCCACTGATGGTAACGCAAATCTTACATATTTATAGTGGTAGAAATTGTATTCTAATTTGGACTCATTATTTCTTCCTTTTTCTTCAGACTTGAAGAACAAAAATCATTATTTGAGTTGACATTTTTACTGCATTTACTTCAGTCAAGCTTATTTTTTTGTTCCTTAGTAAAGTTTAGACCAATCTATGTAAACCAGACTGATTTTAAAATGTACTCTGTATGGAGAAGGCAGCTTTTCCTCATCTGAAGAACGATAGGTTTCAAATAATATATGCACATCTATTTTAAAATAATAATTTTTTAATATGAAGTGCAGTGATAACTGTGTTTCTTCAGGCTGTTATGACAAAGTCAATTACCTTTAATGATTGCAAAAGAGTTAGAAATAAGGAAAACACTCAAAAATATTGCATAATTTTTGTTCCCACAAACAACAAACCCTTTGAGCAATAAGACTTCAACTTGTTTAGCTTGCATTTGCTTCTTTTATGTTGCTAAATAATCAATCCTTTTATCTGCTACTTATATTCACAATAGAAAATAGTCCATTAAAAAAAAATAAGTTCTTATAGCAGAGGTAGGTAAGTTAAATTGTGAAGCCTGAGTTACCCATGAAGACAGACTTAATTGCCTAAAACGTCTTTCTGCTTGTAAATCTAGACATTTTAAGATAGCTGATTCACTGTCCCAAATCCTGTCAAAGTAATCTTGACTTTTAAGAGGAAGTACTCAGAACAGCACTCACTTGGAATCTGATGTGCAGCTATCACTGCTGTGGATGGACATAAGTAATGTGATTACATATGCACTTGTCCCCCTGCTACACAGAGACACTCATGACACTTGTAAGAATGATTTTAATTGAAATAAACTTTGCCTGTGGAGCAACCAAGATTGTATGCAGACACCACATCCTCTGTGCCTAGAGGAGTGGTGAGAACAGGAAAATAGGGTGTGACACCAGCTGTTTGGCTTCTACATGCAAATGATGTTGTCCAGCCCTTATGAGTCATTATGTGCATGGTACAGGATTAATGCAAATTTAAATTGTTGCTTGAAGCAGTAGGTTTTATGTAGTGAGACCTTCAGGGCAAGTAATCCAGGGTAATCCAGAGCAAATTCTATGCAGGGCTGCCCTATCTCTTTGCATTGTTCAACTCTGTCCACACCCCATGCTGGAAGATGTGTCAAAATTGTCTGATTTATTAGTTGCTGCAATTGCTGGTGTGACAAAGCAGCTCCTTCTCCTCTGACAATGCAAATGTTGTCCTATAACAGGCAGTCACTATTTAGGGAAGTACAAGGGGCTCTGGAGGTCTGGAATATGCTTAGCAAGACATAGTTTATCAGTCTGTATAAAGTTTCCTCATGTCATGTACTGCCAGTATTCAGTCTCTTAAAGACTAAATACCTATGTGAATGTTGTTGGCGTAGTAATAACTTTCTTAATTTATGATGACCTTGGCTAAGTCACAGATGTAGTGGATGACTCACATAGTATTAGCATTCTTCACATCCCTATAAACACTCATACTCCTTTTTCTACTGCTAAGACTCCTACTTCCTAGTTAGGCTCTTTGTATGAGTCTCACAGTTGAGCTAAAGCAGAAGACCTCTGCTGATGGGTATTAACTTCATCATCATCTCTCTGCTGTACCTCTGAGTATGCAGAAAATGAGAGAGTCAATCTTTATTAATGGGACCAAGAACTCTTTCTAGTTATTTACTTTTCTTACTCTAATATACCCTGTCAACTTTCTTTATAATCTCATTTCTGTAAATTATTTGAAAAGCAAAGCCAAATTCTCCCTTCAGATCCATTCATCCATCCATTAGTTCAGCTCTCTGAAATGATTTTATTAATTTGATTATCAAACAACAAAGCAACGAAATGTATATTTTGACCATATTTACAAAATCTTCTATAAGGAAGCTACTCTATACAGCAGAGAAACTGAAGCTGAGTACTCACTAAAAATCTTTCTCAGAATAAAGCTTTTGAAAACTTGTGGAAAAATTAATTATGAGAAAATTAGACTGGAGAATGATTTTCCAAACTGATAGTCCCTCATTAGAAGGGAAAGGGTTATGGGCAGGCAGTTTTGGATGAAGTATTTGGTCACAATTCTTGAAACCTCAGAAGAAAGCAGAATAATTTATACACTCTTTTCAAATCTTCTGGGAGAAAATGTGAAAATAGTTAGATTAGAACTTCAAAGCATGTTTTTGGGTGTTTGGTTTTGAAAATTTTGTATATTGAAGGAAAAACATGTCAAAAATACAGTGAAATGCAAGGGGTTTCTTCGCTCGTTTGTTTGAATATAGGATCTTTTTCATATACATTGAGTTTTGAAATTATCAGAAAAATGTTAAGGTCACTGAAAAAAATACTATAAACAAGTATACTAAATACAGATGAAGTTTTCTGTGTTTGCGGCTGGTATAAAATTGCATCATATTCTGAGAGATAAATGAAAGAGAATGATATCTGAAATTCTGTGCTATTTTTCAACTTTTTTTGTGAAAGTATTGTCTTTTATGTTTATATGAATAGTTGTATCTTTCTGCATACATATGCCTGAAACAAGAACATAGAATGTAAAAATAAACCTATGAGAAAAATTCTGAGTGTCTGAAAATTGTCATTGATGTTAATGGAGTTCTATTTTGACTTAGCAGCGGAGAATCTAGTCTGTGTAAATCATGAAGGCAAACTTTCTGTATTGCTGCATTCAAGAAGAAAATCACATATTCAATTGACATCAAGGTTAATATAAGAAAGCTACTGAACTAGAACCCATCAGAATGTACATTTAGTGTAAAATTTACAGTTAAAAAATATAAGCAAAAATTAATCTTTATTGTTTTCATAAATTGCTGAATTTGGAATTTAAACATTTTTTTCCTTAAAAGCTGAAGTTCAGAAAAGAGCAGCAAATAATAAATAGAAAGATGTGTCATATGATGATGTTCTCAATGTGTAAATGGAGCACAGAACAAAAATCTCTCAGCTTTACATCCTCATTGTGTAACTGACATGGACATGACATCAGGATACTACAAAGATATCAAATCTGTGATACTGTTGATGCTGAACTTACAACAGGTTCAGGAATTATCTTGAAAACATATAAAGAAACTCCTAGGATTAACTGGAGTGTGCCTTATAAGACAAAAAATCTTTATTAATGTACTTTATATATCTATATACTCTATTTAAACTTTCTTTTAAATAGCAAGATATATGGACTTCTTGCAGAGTGTCAAAAATACATGTGATGGAAAAATGTCTTTAAGTGCATTTGGAGTTATATTGAAAAGAACAGAATACATCACAGAACATATTTTATTCAAAGTTCACATAGAATTCAATGGAGATACAAACAATTATATTACAATTCTCAATATGCCCTGGGACAGCATATTTATGAATATTTCTACTTCAACTGAAATATTCCAGAATTGGAACATTCAAAGAACAAACACAAAACATAATTAGGATTTTAATTTGTAAAATTAAATAAACCCATAAATGCCATATATTTGAAACACATTTTCATTTAGTCATCAGTATTCCCCTCAAGAAATGATCTGATGAAAAAGAATGAGCAGCCTGCATTTTTTTTTTTTTTTTTTTTATTGATGCTGCTTGAAATTTTGATTTCAAGTTCTTTGACTGAGGTAGCACTTGTATAGCTTAGAATGGGACCAATGGATAATTTCAGTCACTTTAACTGAGTGTTAATACTGTACCACTACAGTTAATTTATAGAGTTGAATACTTTAAACTTGCAATTCAGGTTCAAGGTGAATCATCTATTATATTTGACCGACTGCAAGAGGAACTTAGGCTTAGTAAGTTCTTACTATAAATGTCTCCTTTAAGTACTCAAAGCAAGGTTTCATAAATCTCAACAAAATCCTAACAATTTACAGGAATGAAGGGATACACGCTGTATTGTACTTAACATTTTAGTGGTATGGCAGAAGCACAAATGAACTTCGAACTCCGGTCTTCCAGCTCTTTTGAAAAGTCTTTGGACACCGAAATACCTCACTTTTCGCTGAAGTTATTTGTCATTTACATCTTTCCTTGCACATTCTAACGATCTTAGGGAGTTTATTTTTTTATTAGCAAAACCTTTGCCACTCTCCTTCGAATCTTCAATCAAGTACCAATAGCTTACATACATTAAAAACATGTACAGTTATCCACCAAAGAAGAAAAATGATCATTTGAACATATTACAACAAACAAATAAGTACTTGTTTGACAAAACCACCTCAAAACTTTGCTGGAAACTTGTCATGATATGACAAGAGGTTTATTTTTCAAACCAGTCTCTCTTTTGCTATTGTATATTCAAGTTATGGCACTTGATATTAAATTGCACACAGTTTAAAACACACAGCTCCATGGGCTAAAATGATCTGTCTCTGCTTTGCCCAGACTGAAGTAAACATCATACATGTGGTACTCATTTCGCATAAATTTCAGTTTCTGATCGGTGGTTACTGTCACTCGTTCAAGATAACAAACAGAAAATTATGGGAGAGCAATGTGGTGCAAAGTAGCCTGGAAGTTATCCACAGAGCATGTCTTTTATATCTCAAGTTGTAATCCAGCTCACAAGAATGCCTTTCATGTATGAAGAAAGAGGTTATTATCCTATCAGTATACAATCTGTTAATAACAAACATCAGGGGAAAGTGATTCATTTGCCCTGACAGTTTTGTGAACGGGCTTAGAAACTGTTCTGAATAGTAAAATACATTAAGAAAAAGATGTTATTTATGGCAGAAGACAGGAAAGGGAGCTTTCCTCCTGGAATTTAGGAAACTTCAGCCAGCCAAAACGTAGCAAAAGTTACAAAATGGATTTACAAGATTAATGAGAGGCAGACAATCTTATTTTCACCTCAGATTTAAAGGTGAAAGCCATGTCACTTGGTGACACATTTTTCAAGGAACAATATTGAAAAGCTATCAATTTTAATCATACAAAAGCATAGGTAGATCTGAGTTCCAATGAAAAGCTGGTCATTTTATTGGTCTGACCTCTGATCCAATCTGTTAACCTGAAGAAATAATTTTATTCAGCCTGTACTTGCACATTCTCTGCTTCTATGGTTTTTCTTAAGAAATGAAATAGAAAATGGAGGCAACTTACTCATGTATACAGGGGCCTGGAGGCATAGTCTGCTGATGTATTGCACCTCTAGATTTAATGTATGTGATTTTTCTGTTTGATATAAATTTAAATTTGCTATTATATTTATTTTAATATAAATGTTCATATTTACACACACACACACTACTAGGACAAAAGAGATTTTTGTTACTGACTATCATTTTCTCTGATTATGACCATGGCATTGCCAAAAATTATAGCTAAAAAAGAAAAAGAAATAAAAATGAGAAGGAAAAAGAGATTAAAAACATTTATGCTGATCGTTATTTTGTGGTGCCTTAAGAAATAGTTGCACAGACACAGAGATATAACTGAAAAATTCAAAAACTCAGATTTTCTAATTGCATGTATATCGCACAGTGTAATTAATATATGGTAGATTTGAAATAGGTTTTTCTTAGCTAGCACAAAAAAGTTTTGAAAGGGTTCAGCAAAAGATACTGCATTCTCCTTCAATCAGCCAGATGAGGTTCTTGCTTTAGGGACTTACACACTTCATAAACAATAGAGGTGGAAACTGAGATACAGAATTCCTTCCTTCTTCCCTTCCTCTCCCTCCTCATGCATGCCAAATCTGAGATAGAATCCAAGTTTTCTGTCAGTCTAGTGCCTTCATTACTTTTTTCTCAGGTAAGCTGCTACCACGTGCATGGGTCATGCAGTTACAGGTGGGCATTGGAGGTGCCACTCGTCAAGGGCCAGACACCGGACACCACTGAGCTCTGACACCTGCTCAGAAAATACGTGTGTCAAACATGACGAGCATGATAAGCACTTCAAACAACAGAACAAAAATCCCACTGTTGAATTTGACTTTCCTTAGTCACTGGTTACATTCTTATCTGGGTCTCCCTAATATTTGGAATGAACCTTTGTTTTTGTACCAAGAATATGTACCCCTCACCTACACTTTTACAAGTATGTAGCAATAACATCTGTAACCAACCTATAGTGAAAGGGGGCCTAACGATTCTTTTGATATTATGTTGTAAAATCCATTTATAGTTTCTCCCCTTGATATTTGCATTTTAAACTCACATACCATATTTTCAAATAAATAAAGTGAGAGATTTGAAGAAAAAACCTTCATATGTAACAGTTTAGGTTTCCATTTATGAGGTAAAAGTTGCTGTCCTCAATAGAAAAGATAATTCAGCAATTCAATTAAAGTATTATTGATCTGTTATGATCATTGCAGAGTGGAAAGACTGACTATGAGCTATTTTCATTGAAATTATTTATTCACACCTCATGATGTTTTGGGTTTTTTTTAATTAATTTGTCAGCTGATGAAAAGGTGCTGAACTTGCAGGCTGAAGTCCGCTATGTAAAAAAGACAGGTAAAAGCAGAAAACTAGCATTTTAATTTGTTAAGAGGAAATATTTTCTTTTAGAATACAATATTTCCTCTCTGCAGGTCTAACAAGGACAATCCATATAGGGCAATTCCCTGAAAAAAAATTCCAGCGATCTGTATTATAGGTTTTTGTG
>JAWWMO010000174.1:44517456-44530525 GCA_035047845.1 Dendrocincla fuliginosa | reverse complement strand
TGATGAAAAGGTGCTGAACTTGCAGGCTGAAGTCTGCTATGTAAAAAAGACAGGTAAAAGCAGAAAACTAGCATTTTAAACTGTTAAGAAGAAATATTTTCTTTTAGAAAACAATATTTCCTCTCTGCAGGTCTAACAAGGACAATCCATATAGGGCAATTCCCTGAAAAAAATTCCAGCAATCTGTATTATAGGTTTTTGTGAAGAGCGCAGACACTGGAAAACATAATCAAGTTAATTACTATTGGGTCTGGAATTGTGAATCATCAGTCAAATGATGAACTTCCTCACTCTGCATTGTGTTAGTATGTGTCAGCCTACTCAGTTAAGAGCTGGAAATCCTTGGTAGAGATTGTCTTATCTGTGAAGTGATGGCCAAAGAGGTATCTCCTAAATCACAAAGATAGAAAAATCCATTTTACCTCTCTTGCCGTCTGATACATGGGAAGAGGAGAGGATGAAAGATTTAAAGATTAATGTTTTTCTATTTCAATGGTATTTTTTGTTTTCAGTCTTGTATCTTCAGGATTAACAATTCATTAATATTAGGCACAAGTACACATTATGGTCCAAATTTCTATCAAATCTCCTACAGAAGCTGAAGTGAAATTCACATGTGAATTCAAAATACACATTTTCATTACCAGCTCGTGTCTCACTTAGGTCACTTTTCAAACATCACCTCCTAAAGTCACAGGAGCAGTCAATTCCCATATGTTGAAAGTCAAGCAGCAGAGGTTGAAGGCTGGCTGGCTGAGTAGGGATCGTCTCTTGGAAACAGGGTGAAAAAGAAAGGTGTGTGCCCAGTGGATACAAGGTCAAGTAACGTGGAAAGAATACAGAGATTCTGCTTGCTGCCCGAGGGAGAAAATTCATGTGACCAAAATTCAAGTGGAATTGAACCTGGCCAGAAATATAGGGGACAATAAAAAAAGTTAATTAATGGCAATAGACAATAAAGAAATATCATTGGCCTGTTACAGGATGAGAATTATCACATCACAAACAAGGACAGAGCCTGAGTGAATGGCCTGAAATTGTGTCAGGGGAGGTTTAGGTTGGATGTTAGGAAGAAGTTCTTCATGCAGAGGGGGACTGAAACAGTTTCCCCAGGGAAGTGGTCACAGCACCAAGCCTGACAAGGTTTAAGAAGCATTTGGACAATACTGTCAGGGTCATAGTGTTGTGGATGGTCCTGTGCAGGGCCAGGAGTTGAACTTGATGATCCTTGTAGATCCCTTCCAACATGACATATGCTGTGATTCTGTGAATTCACATGTGCAGTAAAGATCAAGGATGTCAAGATCTAATGACCAAGAGGGCTTTGTCCAGGGATGCATTTTTAAGCTCAAGTGATCTCTTATTAAAATAGCCATGCTTATTCTAGAGCTCAGGTAATTAGAAGGAGGGAATAAGATTCTCCAAGAAAACATCCACCAGCACAGTTCAAAAAAAAAAAAAAATTATTCTCATTTAAGCCTAAGTGATTTTTAGATGATCTTTCTTCACAAGTATGAGAAAGTAAGAGTGAGAACATTCTGAATCCTCTGATTCAAATTAAGGAAGAGAAGGCTGAGAAAAGACAGTTTTGCAAGTTCTTGTAGAAGTAAGTGGTGGAGCTCATTAACACATAATCAAACTTATTTCTAGAGGAACTCCCTTTTTTTGTCCCAGATTTCTGAGATTATACTTCAAGTGTTTAGACTGCAGCTCTCACTTACTGCAGCTTTTTTTTTTTTTTTCTGGTGCTTACTGCTATTTTAGCACTTTGAAGGCTGGTCACTTAATAATTCATGCTTTGAGCCTTAACTTTGTATTGCAAACCAACATTCCCCTTTAAATTCTATATAAGTTGGAAGTTCTGAGTGTGAAGTTTTCTCAACAAAGATTCTGTAAAAGTTGGAAAATCCATTTGAAAAGCCACTGGACACAGTGACTTTGAGTCAGAAAAAATAGTATTAGTGGTATTTAATTCAAGAGGAAATCAGGAGAGTCAGTGTTGTCAGGCTTTACCCATGTTGTGACTACTCATGGTGTTTTTATGTTCTCTGTGTCTTCCTGAGAGACAGACCAACCTTCACACCAACATTGCAGGACAGATATGTCATTATGTGTGCTGTAAAGTTAAGGAACCCAAACAGAGAAATAAAGATTTGCTCAAAGCCTCACAGTGACTCAAGCAAAACATTCAATTAAGAAACAGTTCTCAACAATTATTATGCTTCATCACCTTTTTTGTCTGGAGGTTTGTCCTGTTCATGGTCAGAAAAAATAATTGTGGAAGAAATGTTCAGGATAGATGCTTTCTCCAGATAGCTGGGGACATTCAGGAGAAGCAGGAAGCTATATGCACACACATGTTCAGACATACAGCCCCACACCCACAATATTAAATTGTTTTGGAATGTACTGCTAGCAGCTTACTTTTTCTCTAACAGCTTAGACCAGAGAAGATCCTAAAGAGCCCTATAAATTGTTAAATGTGTTGAATTCTGCTGAAAACAAACCAGCTTTCTATATATCTGTTTGATAGTGTGGAAGTAAGGAAGTCATGCCAAAGCCAGAAGTATAAAAATCCTTCTGTTTAAAAATTGTATAAGTTTATAACGGAGAGTCTCTACTAGCTTTGAAAGGACACACTACATATTCTTTCTTTCAACAGTCCATGATGAAGATCCCTTTCAATTCAATAAGACTGAAGAAATCATTGTGAAGGAAAGTAGTTTGAATCTGCTTCATAAGCCCTCAGGAAATACCATCAGACAAGACATATTATGGTATTATTTTTTACCTCTCAGTAAATTCTTGAGGTCTTAATCAGTGGTTCTCTGGTCCTGTATTGAAACCTGTGCTGCTGAGCTGAGGAAAGTTTGCCATGGATATTTATTGTCCCTTACTGGATATTCATGTTTTAAACAAGAATAAAGATAGAGAAAGAAATTAAAATCGTGTCTGAACTAGTTTCTATGACTTCCTGGAAAGTTATAGTGAGATCAGAGAAAAAAAGTTATAGCAAAATAGCTCTAACACATATTGTGATTCTGATGGATAACAATAATAACTAAAAAAAAAGCCCACTGTGGACTGAAATATTGTCCACCAAATATTTTTGAAAATAACAGAAATAAATACTCATGGTTTGCATTTTGGAACTGTTTCTTAAGAAATAGAGTACAATTGTTTTAGTCAAAATAGTTTTTTTCATTGTTATCATCTATTGAATTAGTTACATATATTTGAAAGATGTTACTTCAGTGATGTGCTTCTTACAGAGTTAGCAGTAAATGTTTGAGATCTTCATCTTGTTGGCCAAGGAGGTAGTGAAGAATTCTGAGTGAAAGTATGATATGTTGCCTAAAATAGCTCTCTGTCTTTCGAGTACTTTAGTTAGAGCTCATGGTGGACCTGTCTTTTTAAACAAGAGGGTGGCTTTAAAAGCCCTTAATATTTGCTGGTTTGCTTTTATTTCACAGCTTCAGTATACCAAACAATATTTCTGGATTTCTATCCATTGCAACTATTGTCTGTGGATGATTGTTATACTGGCTTAACACTTTTGTACTAGAAACAAATGACTCAATCAAGGTCATATAACAAGTCTGGATCACTTGTGTATTTGCAAGAAGTCAAATCAGTTTTCCATTTTAAACTGAAAAAGACATGTGTTTTTAACTAGTATTGTAAGTATTAGAAAATACTGTGATGAAGACAGTTCTCATAAGATCCTGGCCCTAGTGAACTCAGTGAACAAAAATCCACCAACTAAATTAAATATGTCTGGACTTTAATATAAGTTTCTTGACATTCATACAGCTATGAAACAGTCAATGAGGTGGCAAGGCTACATTTTCTTTTTCGTGCACACTTTTTTATATTGTTATCTCTGGGGGAATTGTAAGCCAGACTTGATTCAGCATGTTGCATGAAAGTATGCACTGTCTTCTCTAATAGATACGTTATCTTTGCTCTTATTTCCATTTGTACTTTTCCCTTAAAATTAATCATTCAAACTGAAACCTTATCTCTGAATTTTAGGTGTTTTTAGTTGACTGGTTGTCATTGATATTGATTTCAGTGTACTTACAATTATTACATTTTAGAAGAACAAGTAGATTCAAGAAATCTCACAAGAGAGTTTTTATCACACTATGTTTTCAGTTCAGTTCCTAATCCAGATAGTTCGGTCATGAATACCTATCAAAAAAAAAAAAGAAAAAAACTTACGGATATGTCAGAGTTTAGCAGAAAGTGCCATACATGCCATCTTGACATCTTTAAAATGTTATGATGTTAAATTCCCTCAGAGGTTTGTTAAGCTAGGGCTTTCCAGAGACCCTCAGGGTCCAGGCAACAGTTGCCAAGTTGACAACCCTTGTCAAAGGGTTTTGTTTTATTTTTTTTTTTTAAACTCACAATCACTAGCTACAAATTCAAAACATCTTAAAATGCAATTGTGTTTGGATTCCTGATTTTTGGGAAGTGTTTGAAGTGTTTGTAAGATATGAGCACACTAAAACATATTGGCTGTTAATGTAAAATTATAGGTAATAAATATTTTATATTTATTTATATTTCTGATAAATATTCCTCATGTTGGTTATATTATTGTTATTATTACTATTATATAACCATAGGGCTTAATTATATCCTAAAGTTTAAGATAACTCTATAACAGGTTATACAGATGTGAAAGTGAAGACAACTCTCAATTTTTACCGAGCCCTGTAAACCTCTTTAAAACAGAGTTTAAAAACCTTTAATATGTGACTTCACAGAATATGCCAGTCTGGAAGGGACCCACAAGGACCATCGAGTCCAGCTCCTGACTGTGCACAGGACAATCCACAAGAGTCACACCATGTGCCTGAGAACATTGTCTAAAAGCTTCTTGAATTCTGTCAACTTTTGTGCTGTGACCAGTTCCCTGGGGACCCTGTTCCAGTGCCCAACCACCCTCTGGGGGAAGAATCTTTTTCTAATATCTTCTAACAGAACTTCAAGGCCATTCCCTCATGTTCTGTCACTGGTCACCAGAGAGAAGAGATCAGTGCCTGCCTCTCCTCTTCCCCTTACGAGGAAGTTGTAAGTTCAATGAGATCTCCCCTCAGTCTCCTCCAGGTTCACATACCAAGTGACCTCAGCCACTCCTTATATGGCTACCACTTAAAGCCCTTTACCATTGTCTTGCTTTGGACAGTCTCTAATAGTTTAATGTCTTTCTTATCTTGTGGTGCCCAAAACTGCACACAATATTCAAGGTGAGGTCGTCCCAGTGCAGAGCAGAGCGGGACAACCCCCTCCCTTGACCGGCTGGCGATGCTGTGCCTGATGCTCCCCAGGACAGGGTTGGCCCTCCTGCCTCCCAGGGCACTGCTGACTCATATCCAACTGGCCAACAATCAGGACCCCCAGGTCCCTTTCTGTGGCACTGCTTTCCAGCATCTCATTCCCCAGTCTGTACGTACTTCCAGGGTTGCTCCATCCCAGGTGCAGAATCTGGCCTTCCCCTTGTGGAAATTTATGTAGTTGATGAATTTTGTTGAGGTCTCTCTGCAGGGCCTCCCTGCCTTCAAAGGAGTCAACATCTCTGATTTTTTGTGTCATCTGCAAACTTGCTTAGAGTTCCTTCCAATCCTGTACCCAAGGATTTACAAAAAGTGTTGAAGAGCACAGAGCCAAAGATGGAACCCTGTGGAACCCCACTCATGACAGGTCAACAGTCTGATGTTTTTCCATTCACTATTACCCTCTGTGCTTGACCTGTGAGCCAACTGCTCACCGGTGGCATGATGTGTTTATCCAACTTTGTTGGGCATTTTGTCCAGAAGGATCTTGACAGTACTAAAAGCTTTCCTGAAATCCAAAAGCATTACTTCATCTGGCTTCCCTTGATCAACTAGGATCATAAAAGGAAATGATCCTTTTATCCTTTTTTGTCATAAAAGGAAATCAGGTTTGATAAGCAGGACTTTCCTCTCATGGAGGTGTACTGGCTGTATACTGATACAATTACGGTTTATTGTCAGTGTCGAGGAAGACAGAGATAGGATAGTCCTCAGCCTCCCATACTCTGCCTTGCCAGTGTGCTCCATCAGGGACATTTCTGTGGCAGAATAGAGGCTCTTTTTTTGATTCTAAGAGCATACCATTATGTTAAATATTATCAAAACAATTAACCCTTTCATATATTTTTGTCATTGCTTCTAGAAACAACATTTTTTCTTCAGGCACTACACAGTAAAAAAGTATATGCAATACATACCCTAAGGAATCTGCTACACTTAATAGCCAATTATGTCCAAGGTGTGTTTGTGGGTTTTGCTTGTTTTGGGGTTGTGTGTTTGTTTGGTTGGTTTTTTTTTTGTTTTGGGAGGATTTTTTGTTTGATTTGGTTTTGTTGTTTGTTTTTTGTTTTTTTTTTCTTTGTTTGTTTTGTTTTGTTTGTTTGAGCAATATTATTTGCCTCCACATTTAATAAAACTCCTAAGGATAGAAAAAAGTGACATTTAATTTTCTTGGCTTTCACTACCACATTGTTGTGTCTACATATGCACTCACTCATCTAGGGCTGCTCACACCCACCTTTTCACCCACTCACATATATAGAAAGCTAATCACAGTGTTTTTAAAATAAAATATTCCTTACTGCCTAACCACAATGGCAACCCTTCCAGCTCATTTTGTTCACCTTCAATAAAATACATGGAATACTCCAGTAGGGAGTCTTTTGATCAAAACTAAGATTATTTAAAACCACAACATTTAAGCTTCTGGAGCTATGTTGTCTTCATTGTGATTCTGAGACAGTGTTAACAGAATTTGAGTTCACAGAGTTCATAAGTCAAGATCATGAAGCACTGCAGACCAAATGTGCTAATCTGCTCTGGAATGTTGCCTCATCTCATCTGAAAAGTCTGTATTTGTGTTGAAGACATAACAAAGAGAATTTCTACTTCAGACTCACTGGAGGTATTTTAAATACTCATCATGCTAGGGTTCTCATTTATCATCACTGCATTTAAGTACCAATTTTATAAATGTACATTTCTATATATCACCTAGACACTAGAGAGTTTCATCTCTCACCTCTCTGCTCAGAGATTCAAAGACATAAAAAAATAAGCTTTTTTTTTCTATTTATTTTATTTTTATTTTATTTCCTTCCTACAGAGCTAGTCCTTTCGCTTTAAAACTGGGAATGAGAGTATATGAGCGAAAGCCAAATCCCACAGTTGGAGTGCTATTAAGACTTGGAACAAGTTAAGATGTATGTTTTCTCATTTATGAAAGAGGCGAAGAATGGCAGACAAGGAAAAGATAGGATAAAGAGCGGATAAAGAGAAACTGCACTTCTGTAATTTTAATGCAACTATGTAGTTGCAAACTGAGAGGTCTTTGAAGAGATTGTGTGATATTGCCCATTCCCACAAAACAGAAGAATGTAATAATGTTTAGATAAGCTGAAATGCTTTGTACTAAACAGAAAATACCTCATTCTTTCATGAAGACTCCTTAGTAGAATGTGTCTCTAATTACTTTCTCCAATAACCCATTTTCAATACAAAGTTTGGGTGTAATCTTTAGCAGCTTTCATTACTAATATTGCCAGAGGTATATCTATGAATACAAGGGCACACACCAGCACATTTCCACATTCACATTCTGTTAAAAGCTGATTGTAAAGGTGTTGTAAACTCAAGGAATGTAAAAATAAATAATAATAAAAAGTAGTTTTAATTCCACCTGTTTAGGCACATACATTCTGAACAGTTTTGGATTTTGTGATCCCATACTGCCTCAGTCACTACTGAGGGTGAACAATGTACTGTAATGAGAATTTTTTTTTTCTTTGTATTAAAACTCCTAGCATACTAACTGAATTACTGCAGTAGTCCAGGTGGGGTTGCACCACAGCAGAGCAGAGGGGGAGAATCCCCTTTCTCAACCTGCTGATCATGCTTCTTTTGATGCAGCCAAGGATAGGATGTGGTTGCCTTTCTATGCCGAAAACGCACTTTGCTAGATCATGTCCATCTTTTAACCCAACACCCCCAAGTCCTTTTCATCAGGGCTGCTCATCATTCCCCTTGTCACCCAGTCTGTATTCGTGCTTGGGGTTGCCTTTACCCAGGTGCAGGATTTTGCACTTGGCCTTGTTGAACTTCATGAGGTTCACATAAGTCACATTCGCAAGCCTGTCAAGGTCCCTGTGGATGGGATCCCTTCTCTCCAGTATGTCAACTGTACCACACAGCCTGATGTCATCAGCAATCTTGACAAGTGTGTACTTGATCCCAGTGTCCATGTTGCTGACAAAAGATGTTAAACAGTGCCAACCCCTGAGGAATGTTCTTCATCACTACTCTCAACCTGGACATCAAGACATTGATTACAACTCCTTGACTACAACCACAAAACAAATTCCTCATACAATGAGCAGTCTATCTGTCAAATCCATGCCACTCCATTTTAGAGAGAAGGATGTTGTGTGGGACAGTGTCAAATGTTTTACACAAGTCCAGGTAGATGACATCAGTGTCTTATTCACCAATGCTGTAGTTGTAGAAGACCATGAAATTTGTCAGGTGATATGCCATATTGGCTGTCACTAATCACCTCATTATTTTCCACATGCATTTGCAAAGTTCCCAGGAGGATCTCCTTGATCATCTTGCCAGGCATCAAAGGGAGACTAACCAGCCTGAAGTTCCTTGGGTCCTCCTTTTTCTTTTTAAAAATGGATTTTATATTTCCCCTTTTCCAGACGGTGGGAACTTCACCAGTCTGCCATGACTTTTCTAATGTGATGGGAAGTGGTTTAGCAACTTAACGTCTTGATTCCATTGGGATATTCAGTTGCACTTCATCAGGTCCCAGGGACTTGTGCACATTCAGGTTCCTTAGATGGTCTTGAACTGGATCTTCTGTATTGTGCAATCCTTCATTTCACAGTCCCTGTCATTGAATTCTGTAGTTTTGATTTTTTTTATTTTTTTTTTTAGTCCTATGGGGTATGGAGAAGAACTATTAAAATGAAAGAATGGGTTTCGATTTTTAGGTTTGGGAATGGAAATAAAAATCTTAGATCTTTTTGATTTGTTGTCTTTCTTTTCCTTCCTTAATTTTTAATTAATTTATTTCACTTTGGATTTTGGGCAAAATTTTTGGTTGATCTTGGGAGGCTGACAATTTTTTGAAATGGTTAAATGCTCTTGTTAGAAAAGTGGAAAGAAGCATTTATCCAGTGTAATGTTCACCAGCCTTTGGCTGCTTTTGGTTCCTGATGGTGGCCGTGATATTTTCAGTATTCTGGAGCAACTAATTTTTTAGTACCAAACCCAACCAATCAACCAAAAAGAAACTAAAAACAATCAGCCCCCCCACACTCCTCCCCTCCCCCCAAAAAATCAAAACCCAACCAACCAACCAAAAAAAACCCCAAAACTCACAAACCGACAAAACTATTATGATTAGCATTAAGACTTTTAAAGTTATTATAATATTGTCTACATTATGTGTGATGTGGAAATAGTATACTGGTATGGTGCATGGTGGAACAACAAAGTTTAATTCCCTTTTCTAAGGAATTTCAACCTCCTGAGATATTAATTGCATTTCACATCTCTTCCACATGGTAATCCTTGTGAATTAAAAGTAGCATTTAGAAGCAAGATTACAAACCATAAAATGAAGAGTGTTATGTTCGATATTTTATTGTGACTGTTCAACAATTAATATTTAGCACCAATATTTCATGTTTTAATGCCTATAAATTTTACCAATAGCAATAATAATGTGCATCTAAGAAGTAGAAAGCAATTCATTTTACGTGTCTAAAAAAATCCCACTTTATAAATGAAAAGTAAATAGCTTTGACTCACATAATGAATTTTAACGGGAACTTTTCTCAAAAGGTTTTTGTGGCAAATATATATTCATCAAAGAAACTAGATGGTGCAAAAAAAAGAAGGAAAAAAAAATAAGGAAAACCCTTTTTTACTGTGTTTTTAAGTTAATGTGAGCTTTGTCTTCTCTGACAAGACTGACTATCCTGGAGGAAGACATGACAAGGGATATAGAAAATGGAGGTGGGGAATCCTCCACCACACCATTGAAGAGTGAGGGGAGAGTGTCTATCAAAAGACCCCCGTTGCTGTCTTGGCCAGCATATTAGTAAGCACAATAGCAAATCCAACACACACACGCACACACACACTCACACACACAAAGGAGCAAAGAAAACAGGAAAGATTGAAATTGCATTATAGTGCTAGACCTTTAAAACTTATAATGCAATAATTTTTGGAAAGTTATATAATGTAGTAGTGTATATAGCCTTTATCCAGTATGATATCCACTAGGAAGTTCAGCAGTTGTAACTTTTTAATATTCTGGTTTCAATTGATTGCATTAATTTCAACATTTGGTAGAAGATCCACTCTTTTCTGAACTAAGACTTAGTTATTTGGAAAAATCCCATATATATAATAAACAAAAGAAAAAGCAGATGAGGATTTATGGTATATAATACTGATCAAATGTTACAATCCTTTTTATGCAGAATATTTGGACAAAATCCACAAATGTAATTTATTTACAAAAGGGTTTCTTACTGTCCCTAAAAAACAGTGACTTTCTAATGATTTAAATGTGTAAGTTCACAGGTTTGCTAAGGAGGGTATGCCTTATGCTGTAAAGATAAAATCTCTGACATCAGTAATCCTCCATGCATAAAATCTAATGGCTGAAGTCAAAGCTTTAGCATAGTTTGGGTCTCAAACGATATGTCTAAGAGCCGGAATTTCCTGGCTTTACCTAATGAAAGTTATTATTCTTGGCAAAGGAATTGTGTTCAGTGGTGAACTTGGCCCCAGGTATGGAAAGGTGGCCTTATCAATTTAGTTGTACTGATTTTCTCTGTAAAGTCTGATTAATGAACATCAACGCAGCTGTCTAACTTGCTATTTCACTTGCTTGCATAGTAAGTAACAAGTATTTTTCAGCATTTGAATAAGCTCTTCAACACTAGACATATTGTCAGCAATGATCACAGAGGCATAAAACACTAAGGCATTTTCTGGCATTCATTATTAACTGTACAGTTATGTGATTTACCTCTACAATTTTATTTTGGAAATTATGTTATTGCATAGCAAAAAAATGAAACTGTGTATTTCAGTTGTATGTCCATCGCAAATAACTTTAGAAGTAGTGTTTCTGATTTCCCAAGTTTCATTTTTTTGGATAAATTTCTACTTCAGTTGTCTTAAGTTAAATATCCAAAAATAAGAGAATGGTTGTTTACCTTGCCGTAGTGAATAACCTGGTATATTTCTTTGCAAAGTTTACAGAAAGAATTCTGTGTTCTGTCTCTACAAACTATAGCAAAGATCGATCAGTACAATAAATTACTGACCTCAGTTAGATTCTTAAAAGGGCATTGTTTTCTACTTTAAAAATAAAAACATAGTTCATAGATGATAAAATCATAGAATCATGAAATGGTTTGGGTTGGAAGAGACCTAAAAAATCATCTAGTTCCCACCCACTGTGCCATGGGCAGGGAACTTTCTACTGGACCAAGTTACTCAAAGCCCCTTGAAGCCTGGTCTTGAACACTTCCAGGGATGGGGAGTCCACAACCTGGGCAAATAAGGGAAAAAAATCCCCAAACCTAATAGAAGGGTAATTAATACAAATTATACAGTTGCTGTCAGCCTCAATTGACACCAACAAGGATCTCTGCTTAAAATAGTGAATAGTAACCTAAAATGAAATCTTAATCCAAGAAAGGACCTTTTTCAATACACCATTTTCTGAGAATAACTATGACCATTTAGCAAATCAGATCAGAAAGACATGTTGACATCAGTGTATGTGCACACATGTACATATACACAAAGCCCTAAAAACTCCCCAATAAATCCTTCCATACATTGCTAAATTTAAAGTCCTGATTTTGATATGGGTATTCCAACAATGTTGTCTTTGCTTCAATATATGCTACTCCTCTAAGAGAGCTCAACTTTGGTTAATATGTGCACTTCTGCAATAAATTGCTGCATAACCAAAAGGTTTATAGAATGTACAAAACTGTAATGAAGGTATTTACGGAGCAGTGGTTCCATCACTATATGAATTAAAATATATTTACCTTCTAGTTCACCTATCCAACATCTCTCATGCCATTTCTGCCTAATGTAGTACTCTAAGGATGAAAGACTTAGGAGTTGACCACATTTAAGGGGTTTGTAGTTATTTGACTTTGTTCTTCAAACACCTTCACAATAGTACCTGTGATATGAGACACATGCTTGCACCCACATTATCACATTGCATAAGAATGTTATAGGGATTTTTTTTTAAAGTAGTTCTCAATCTTGTATTGAGTAGACATTTACACAATAGAATTCCATAGTTTTATGCAAATGTCTTTTACCCACCCCCACAAAAATTTGAATAAAAATGGGTAGAGGTACAGACAGGTTATTTACAAAATATCAAGCTCATGAGATGTACACAGATCAAACGCTAAAACTAGGCATTCAACAGAGACAACAAGAAGGCAAAGAATTCTAATAAGCTTCCCAAACACAATCCCGCTGTTACCAAAAGTGACATTACCTGTACAGTAATTAACATTCTTAATTTATTCAGAGTGGTTCAAGATTTGAAAATAAGACTAGTGTCTGATTAAAAGTGGCACCCCAGAGGCAAAATGAAATAATGAGAAGCTAAGAAAAGAAATAGCTGTACACAAAAATGTTAAAAACTTAGATAATATGCATGACATGTTCAGTAGGAGATTAGAGTTCAACGATCACACTGTTTTCTCCAGACAGTGCTAATTTGTTTCCAATTAGTAGAAAATGTACTGCAACTGACTTTCCAGACTAAACTGGTCACAGGAATATTGTCTCCACTTGCGATCTTGCCACAGAAAACTGTTCTCTCTTGTGCTATCTTGGTCTGAAAAATTAGGTCTGGTTGCCACGTACTCAGTCTTTTTTTTTCTTTCTTTCTTTTTTTTTTTTTTTCTTTGGTAACAGAACATAATTTGTGAGAATAC
>JAWWMO010000174.1:44501138-44517356 GCA_035047845.1 Dendrocincla fuliginosa | reverse complement strand
TTGGTCTGAAAAATTATGTCTGTTTGCCACGGACTCAGTCTTTTTTTTTCTTTCTTTCTTTTTTTTTTTTTTCTTTGGTAACAGAACATAATTTGTGAGAATACGCATTAATTTAGACATCCCCTCAACCACATTAGATACCACTGCAGAAGAGCTCTCTGGTAGTAGCTTTGGTGGAAATAAAAATAGAGTAATTGAGACCGATTATAATACGTGTTTAAGCCACTTGCAACAGTCTACAAGCATTTGCATGGGATACTGAATAAAGATTAATGGGCTTCTGTTCTCAATGTGTTGTTGGCAGGTTTTTTTTTGTTTCCCAGGTGGTTTGTAATGCCTTAATCTTTAATAGGAAAATGTTTTCTGCACTCTTCTAGGAGTAGGTAATTGTTCCCTTATAAGTCTAATCTTTCTGATGGCTTTTAAGTGATCTGTGAGTCACCCTCGAGCACTGTAGGAAAAGAAACCCAGTTTCTAAAGAACAATAATGGACTTTTGTATTAAGGTGACACCACTGCTTGCCTTCCAAATACAAATTGGGAAAGTCTGTCAATCTTTCGCTAAGCTGCAGTTAAAAGATGTTAGCATCACAAAAGAGAAGCCAATTCAAAACCAAAATTCAAAAGAAGAATAGTAAATTTATACTTAGAAGATCTGTCTCTGGGTTCAACTCCACAACCCTCCAGGTGTGCAAAATATCTTTTCAATAAGGTAAGATGCACCTAACCTGAGCGCTGCATGGAAAAACTCCTAAGCCAGGAAACCAGGTCCAGCTGGGCAGGAGACTCATTGCCATTTCTCCAACAGACTTTGTGAAATCCACCAGATAATGCAAGGGCCAAATGTTAGATACTGGAAAATAAAAGTCAGCACAAAGAATAATTAGAAAGTCGAGAGATATGAGTGTTTAAGGAAAGAAGACAAAACTAAATGTCTTACCAATTCATGTTAAATAGCAGGTAACAATATTTTTCATTATTTGGTAAAATGGTACAGTCATAGGACAGTGGTCTGACAATGAAATATCCTAAGCTTTGCCTTTGCCATTGGCCAACTGTGGACGATACTATAGGTAGATGAGTTCATGTTCTGTAACTCATATTCCTCAGCTGTAAATTAAGACTGAAATATTCTCTCTCTCTTTTTTCTTAATATTTTTAAAATAAAATGCACATTTCTTTCAAACATGAAACATTAAACCATTCTGATTCTTTCTTTTTTTTTTTTTTTTTTTCCTCTTACCATCTGGCATTCCATAGAAAGAAAGAATGTATTGCAAACTTGGATGAAGATACTAAAATTTAGAAATTTATTTCTTTTGTACTTAAGCAAATGCTGTGTATTATTTGCTCTGATTAAAACAAACAAACAAACAAACAAAACCAACTACTATTTCCTTAGTTTATTATTGTTACTGAGAGATGAGATTAGATTTTACTTTTTCATAGTTACAGTTTTTGCAACTTCTGGCATAACTGTTAGTCTCATTTTTCTCAAATGTATAACAACTTTCTTAAAGGTAATATCCTCTATTAATGTCTTAGATCACTACTTAATAAAAATCAGTTTCCTCCAAAATTTTACCTTTTATAAATCAGTAAAATTCATTGAAAATACATTTATTCACAACCTTTCTAATCACTTCTAGTTAGTATATTGCTATCAGAGTTAACATGCTTTTCCTAGAGACACATAAATAATATATAAATTATTTCTCAACTTGCTCTTACAGCTATTGGCCAAATAAATAAAAGCAATTTATGGCAGCAGCCACCATTAGCTTACATTTATACAGTTGTTTAGAGGACTGACAGAAATATCATATCTGAAAATCAAAGTCTTTTTTTATCAGATTGTGTGCTCATTTGGTTTGTTTTTGCTACTTCACTTTGCAACTCTTGCTACTGCCAGGCACAGCAGGAAATTCATCTGAAGTCAAAAGACTAAGTAAATAAACAAAGCAGCTGCTTTAAAATACTTCAGACAGGGCCAAGTCCTGAATTACAGGGCAAACTAAAAGAAGGGAGGTAAAAAAAACAAAACATATGCAGTCATTTCATATCTGTGCTGTGATAAGGGGCATTTTGTGCAATTTTTTAATTAATCCAGTGAGGTTTTTTAAATGAAGGAAGAGTGATGAAGGGAGATTGCTAGTTGAAGACTAAGGGTCTAGTTCTAGTTTTGGGTGCACACGTGTGGTTCCCATTTAATTCAGAAGAGGCCTGAGGCCACAGTTTTGCTTTGAGTGATTTGTGACAGATGGTGAATAACAAATAAACTCTCTGAGCAGTGATCAAGGGCTTTGGGTAAGCATCTCGGATTCTTGCCTGGGAAGATGCAAAGGCTTTGTTATAACTTGTATTTCAGCAACCTTTACCTGTCACTAAACCTTTCATAAACACATTAACTACAAGAATGGGAGAAATGCATTAAAGAAATGCAAGCACAGATACTCAAAGGTTGTTGCTTCTGACTGCTTATCATTGCAACCTTTAACAGGACATGTAACCTGGTCTGACATATGGACAGGGTGGAAAAGAGAGACAGCTGACAGTTCATGCATTTTGCCAGAGTGACCAACCCAATGGACAACAGGAAAGGTTATGGTGAGAAAGCCCTTCATCACATCATCACCTTAGGATGATATTATCAGTCTATTGTATTATGCGAAGATGCTTCATGAAAAGAGTTTATAGTAAAATAAATGTGTTTTGGAAATGAGAACCTCTTAAAAGTAATAAGAGCAGCATTTAGTTTTGACCCTGGTTTTAGGCAGAGGCTGCTGATGTGTAATGCAGAGGGTTTATTTTAGGAAAAAAATGTATTTGTATAGACATTGACTCAAAACAGGTATATAGATTTGTGCAGAAATGCTGTTTTCTGCAAGTTTTATGCAAATGTAAATCAACATCCTAGTTAATATTCTATTGAAATTTTTCATTTGATTAAAATATTACAAATTCAGAAAAAGAAGTTTGACAGTCTGCAATGTAATGTTCTTATGCTACCTCCAAGAAAGGTAGTGATAAATTGATGTTACCAGTTTTGTAGTGTACTCAGTTTTGACACTGTCTGTATGCATGAGGAGATAAAATTGATTTCTTGGCAGAAAGGGTTAAAAATC
This sequence comes from Dendrocincla fuliginosa, assembly GCA_035047845.1. Taxonomy (NCBI): domain Eukaryota; kingdom Metazoa; phylum Chordata; class Aves; order Passeriformes; family Dendrocolaptidae; genus Dendrocincla; species Dendrocincla fuliginosa. The sequence goes on along the minus strand of JAWWMO010000174.1, from coordinate 44,514,232 downwards.
AATTTTATCTTCTCGTGCTTCATTCCTTCATCTTCCAGTGCTTGAGCAGTGGGGTTGTAGCAACTGTCAGCATAAAATAATTTATTAGCTGATGTTATGACAACTTCTGGCAGATGAATATATTACTATATGTACATTGAGGCTCCTGAAATCAACTTTCTAAGAATATGAAAAGAGGATAACAACCAATCAACTGTTTTTAATAGAGTAATACTTTCATAAAACACTTCATTGCAGAATGGGAGTAGTAAGATCTAGCTAAAAAACCCCTAAGTGTGAACCATTTCAAGACTGATAGCTATGGATAATAGTTACTAATTATATTTTATGGATTTTAAAATTGACCTGAACATATAAAAGAGAACAGTTTCAAAAATTTGGACTTTCTGCATTTCAAAAGGTAATGAAATCAAGCAAATGAAGGATTCACATCTTTACTAACACTAGGTTAAGTTACTAGAAAAGTTTTAATTAATCTTTAGTTTGAATTCTAGATATAGGTTAATTTTCTGACAAAATGTATTTATGAGTCCTCTAAATTTCATTGGAAGACTTCATTATCTCACAGTATGCTTTGGAACTGCAAAGTAAAAACCTGTTCTGGCATCGTGCTTTCAGGACAATACTCAACCATAGGAAATAATTTGTGCTGTTATACCCTTGTTTTTCCTAACCTTTCAAACTTCAGTAATTCTTTACTGCTCTGTCATCTACAATTCAATTTGTTAAATGCAGACCTCATTCAGCCCTTCATTAGCCCAGTACATATTTTCTATGTTTCATTATTTTACACAGATGTAATGTAGATCTGAATCTGAGTGAAATCTTCACTACTGAAAAGAACATTGAACTGCTAGTTTTTCCTCATGTTGATAGTTCTATGCTAATTCATAACCATTCCTTGTACAATATTTTCTACATAATAGAGATAACTATGTAACAGAAAAAGTTTTCAGGCAAAACTAACAATATTTGTGTAATTAACTTATTCTTTTAAAAAGGTATTATGGAGACTTCTGACCTGACCTTTATATATATAAGTTGCTTAAAAGCACTTAGGAAATTTCTGTTTATAAACATATAACCATGCAATGCTAAATATAACTTTCAAAAGCAAAATCTTTGAAGTTTATACTTTTGCATAAAATGTTAGAAAGCAGACCCATTGTTTTATGTTCTAATGACTTTTATAAATTCCTACTGTAAAGAGTAGATATATTGTATTTAAAAAGAAAATATATTGCATCAGCCTTTGTTCAGTGGTTTCAGTCAAGATTAACTTAATGGAAATTTTTGCAGAAAAGAGTAATGAATTATCACTTTTTAATATTTCTCCTTAATTAATAGGAAGATCAGAAATATAAATTTATGAGGATTTTTTTAAAAAATACCAGAGTAAGACAATTTTGTCTTGATTTGTGTAAATTTTAAAGCAATTTATCTTGATTTCCGTCAAGGTATTCTGATTACAGTATACTCTAACAGCAAGTGTTTAGTTCTCTTCTAGTAGGGAGATGAGCCCTTCATTGAATTGCCATCACATCTGAAGCCAACTGAACATTCATTTCTGTACTCCAAGATATGAAATGAATGCCTTTTTCTTTAAGAAATAAAAAGCAGAGTCTTTAGGAGCATGGAGTAGATTACTGCAGTGCACAGTGCATGGAATGAAATATAATAAACCCCCTCATTTTAATGATGTTTACATATGTGACAACACATCTATGAAAATTATTCAGATGTGAGCTGTAAATATAAAGACTGGAACGGAAGTCAATTGAAATCCCCGTCAAAGGCAATTCTCTACCTGGGAAAACAGTAATTTCGTTGTGCAGCAAATTCTGTTTATGGTAAAAACAGCACCAAGTAACAAACTGCTAAGGTGTAATTCTTTGCCTGCCTCTATCCTTTGCCTTTAGATCTCTCTCTCTCTCTCTCCTTTTCTCTCCTTTTTTTTTTTTTTTTTTAGATAATAAAACAGACACATTCACAGAGAGGCTACGCCTGGAATGGCTGGGTAATTTAGACTCCTCTAGGGTTGTTATAAACAGGAACCTTGCCAATTAGCCTGCCTTTCCAGTGGGGCTGACACCTTTCTCTTTTCATCTGGCTGATTCATTCCATTGTTTCTCATCTATGGACAATTAATAGTAAATTTAATTACTTTCTGTTCCTGCACCTGTTTTAAGGAATGAACAGAAAACCTGGACTTTAATAGAACATATTCCTGTTTTGTTCCAATGAGAACATGTCCCAGTGTTTTATCTGTAAAAGTAAATAAATTCAGGTATTTAGCAGAGTAATATTATTCTGAACAGCAATTTGCTTATATACTCAGCTTTAGCTAGGTATGACTCCTGTAGTAGCATGGTATAGTAGAAATAATTCTGTTGCCAAAAGAGCGTGCAATTGAGAAACTAACTTGGTTTTCCAATGAAGTAACTGTAGTAATGGGCTTCAATTCATCCCCCATATCCACATATCTGAATAGTAATGTGTATTAATTATCAAAGAAAATGTGGCTGATCTACACTAGCAATAACTTTTCCAGATTTGGGTCTGTGAATTTATTCGTCTTTGGTCCAACTGCAAATTTTGTTTCTTATAGTTGTCTATTAGGTAGAAAAAAACTTCTGAATGATGAAATAGAAATTCAGTATAATATTAATTGTATCATATTCATATAATTGTGTGTGTGTTTGAAGACGTGGGTTTCTGAAGAGCACAGCTTAATATCTTTCTTATCTTGTGGTGTCCAAAACTGCACACAGTATTCAAGGTGAGGCTGCCCCAGTGCAGGGCAGATTGGGACAATCCCCTTCCTTGCTTGGCTGGCAATGCTGTGCCTGATGCCCCCCAGGACATGGTTGGCCCCCTTGGCTGCCAGGGCACTGCTGACTCAGATTCAACTTGCCATCGACCAGGTCCCTTTCTGTGTAACTGCTTTCCAGCCTCTCATTCCCCAGTCTGTATGTACATCCAGGGTTGTCCCATCCCAGGTGCAGAATCCAGCACTTCCCCTTATTGAAATTCATACAGTTGGCAAATGCCAAGTCCTCTAATTTGTCAAGGTCTCTGCAGGGCCTCCCTGCCTTCAAAGTCTCTTTAGCTCAGTTGTGAACTGTAAGATTTAGTTAGCAGATATCTGTGGGCAATTAATGATTTTTGAGCTACACTGAATTTGCTTCATATATATATTCAGGTCTACTTCAAATCTCTCAACTTTTCAGTAATACAGTGATATAGAGCAGTTATAACAAAATTCTTCAAAATTCTGTGTTACCACACAATACCTTTAACTACGTCAAAATGCCACAGACATATCTATTTTTGTGAAACAAAATATCCACAAATATTTTCATCAGAAGTTAATTAGAATAATCCCTAGTTACTTTTTTTTTAACTTGAGAAGAAATGCTGAGGTGTTTAGCAGAAATAAACTAACAAAGTCCCACTTCCAGTCACCTCAATGAGCTTTGATATTTGGACCAGAATACAGAAGTAGAATGCATGTATCTAAGAAGTCAGGACTTTATGGCTTTTCTGTGTGCACCTGTATATCTACAAAAATAAGAAAAAATATTTCTTTTTGCTATTGTCTGCTTTAGGTTTACTTCTGAAGCTTTTTCCAGAGTCCAAACTTATAAAACATGTATATTGGTAAAAAAATTCAAAATATCACTATGATTATCTAATTGATTATACAAATACAGTTTTTATTATATGAAAACATAAGAATTTGAAAATTCACACACAGTTGATCAAACTATTATGATTTACTATGCAGTCAGGCAGAATTTTAGCTGTCTGGATAAAAACTTTGTTTTATCTTTTATGACTCTTTTATGTCTTGTTCTGAAGCACATAATCATATCATATTGCAAATTGTATAGCATAATCTCCCACATGTAAATAGTACCCTGGAGATCTGCAGCAGAGCACCAGGTACATCCAAGATACTCTGTTATCAGAATATCATTTTTCCCCAAACGCACATTCTGTCACTCATACGATCCCCATTTATTTTCTTACAATGTATTGCATTACAAATGTATGATGCCATCCTAATGTCTTTTAAAAAAAAAAAGAAAAAAAAAGAAACCTGCTTACTCAACATCTGTATTCCAATTATGAACATCATTGCCGTCTTCAATATTGTATTGTCACTTTCAAGGGATACTAATGCCAGAGACAGCACTCATGAGAGTAGTATTAGTTACATCCTTATTCTTTTGCCAGACTAAGTAGTCTTTTGTTAAAGAAAAACATTGGTAACAAGAAATGTATTTTTTTTTTAAAAAGAGTACAATAAAGAATCAGCAGTATGTTATTCTGCAGCTGGTTTTCATTCCTCCTTTTCTGATGGGCATAACAATAGTTTAGCTTGCAATCTATAACAATGCAGTGTTTTCCCATTCAAGGCGACTACGAATTCAGTGTTTTCTGGCAGCAGAAATTATTCAACTCTCAAGTTGTCCTTCTGACACTGAAATCAGTTGCACAAGAAAATGTGTCTAGCAGCCTTGAAATGGTAACAGACAAATTGTAAAGAAGGGTAGCAAGGCAGCTAAGCACTTCTGCCACATCTTGCTGACAGATGGGAGCTGTAACACCAGTCACCAGTGCTTGAATCTCCAGTGCAGTTAAAGAAAAGGAAACATTCATCAAGCCCTTCATTTCTCATTCCTCAAACAGAAGGTTGTTTACATCATGTCAGCAAATGATTACCCTCTGCTGCTGTTGTGCTACCTATTGGAAAAGGCAAAGAGGTTATGTTTTGAAATCCCATGGAGATGTTGATTAAGGAAACAAAGGAAGCTGGTTCTTAACACCCAATACTTCCCCCTCCCCCCCCCCCCCAAAAAAAAAAATAGGAAGCAGTCATCATCACATTGACATCTTTGACATGAGAAATGGATTGTTCTTGCAGAGGACAATGAATTCAAAGCTCAAGCTGCTTACATATATCAAGGAAGGACGAAAGGATCTAAGCACTTTCTCTTCTGAGTCATGTCTGTGTGTCCTTTCTTTGATTTTAGTTCCTTAGTTCTTATCTGATACCTGACCTGGGGTGGCATGGATCTCAGATTTCTTTGGCTTCTTAAGTCTTCATTAACTATGTGTAAGAAAATAAAGTCATATAATCTGTGTGAAAGTCTGCAAATTTGTAACTGTGAATGAGTCCATATTGGACCTTCATTGGAAAAAAAATGATCCATAAAAAGGAAACGATGAGGGACTACTGTTATAGCTGTTGGCTTTCTACCAAGCTAAAGTTAAAATGTACTCAGAACTGCTAGATATCACACAATATTTGCAGAGTCTTTGTCCAGAACGAGACTCAGTTTAACAACTCTTGAATTTTTGAAACTTGGATATAAATTCTTTGGCTCTCAAAGAAGACACATGAAATGATCCTACTGTTAAAGGTAGAATTTGGCTTATATGAAAAAAACTGAGCAAAAATTACTGTGGTGATTTCCATGCTTTATTTTAGTCCAGTCTGTCACCAAGACCTTTTTCTTTTTACTTTTTTCTTGAATACATGTACTTTGCAACACTATGAAAAGCAGATCTTTTTTAGAAAATCTTTTTTTAGAAAACTATTTAATGTGTTTGCAAAGTAGGAATGCAATTTCGGCAGGATCGCCATGTCTTTGTTTCCTGTTCGAAACTGCTGTGTAAACAACACAAACCTTCTATCTGTGTGATGACTTTATCTCACTTTCCTTAAGCTTTTAAAGTCTAGTAGAACTTTAGTGCCTTTTCTATCTTGGAAGATGATTAATTGCTTTCTTCTCATTCATATTTCTCTCTGGTATACCAGAGACTTCATCCTTTCTCAGCGTAATAAACCTCCACCAGGTACATTGCACTGGACTTTTATTTCAGCCATGCACACTTTACTTGAGACTTCTTTCTGCTTTTTTTTTTTTTTTTTTTCCCATGAAGACATGAAGTGTGGCTGCCTTTCCTTCTTCTCCTGTGCAAGTTGCACACAAGTAACTGACATACACTGAGTTCTGCCCCACTGCCTATTTCCTCTCTGTGCCACTTGAGTTGCTTCTATGAAGGTGAAATTCTCTTACCCTTAGTTTTATCCTACGTAATATTTGGTTCTGTTTTGTTTCAGTTCCCAGACAGAATCTCTAAGGAGGCTAATTTGCCCATGAAAGATCCAATGCAATAAATAAAACTGGATCTCTGTCAATATGGGATATGGAATACAGCTGAATGTTTATGTTTATAAAACTGTCCCTGTTCTATATTCAAAGAAAAGCCACATCTACATGTTGAACCCAAAGTTTATATTTTGATTTCAAAAAGGATGAAACTTCACCTATTATTTTTCTCTTTATTATGAAAAATTTATTTTTTAGGAATAACATAATCAATATTTTCAAGCTTTTTAGAGCATCAGTGACTGTAACTACTGTGTCTGCAGCTGACTTGAGTTCTCTAGATGTTTTAAAAAACATTTTTTATTAGAAGATTGTAACTGGAAAAATACTGCGTATATATAAGGAAGGCCTCACATTGATAAAACAGTCAAGTCTGGAAAATAGAAATTATATAAGACTGCACAGGAAAAGAATAAGACTTCCATATTTAGCTGATATGTTGAAGGTGGAAAATAGAAAAAGGAGAAATTAAAGGACTACCTGGTATAGAAGGTTTTGTCTGTTTGACAGACCAACTTCCACCACTAAGTCACCCCTAGTAATTTTGGAGGTAAGAAAAATGGAGAGGTTTGCTATCTAATAATTATACTGTAAAAAAATTAAATAATCATACTGAAAACCACAACACTATTAGGAGACAGTAACAGAATGGAATACCTAATTTAAAGGCATAACTTTAGGTGATGTGAACAAAGTATATGAGCCAAAAAAACTCTATGAATGCTGTTGATGAGTTAGCTCGCTGTTACATGACTCTTTCATCCTTTGATTTTGCTATATAATAATGATTTTTACTGTGCAATATGTTTTTATTCAAGGCAATATATTAACAGAAACACTGTGTGAAAATCCTACCCTTATAACAGCCTATCTGAAATACCTTTCAGATACCAATTATTTTGAACACAATCTGGCATGTAGGGTGAAACAGGCATGTTAAACATGAAACTGCTTTTACAGCAATACTCTAAACCCTTTTAGCTACAAAGATTTTGAACAACTGGGAATTGTGTACAGACGGTTGGTTTGTCATTAACACAATACAACAGTGCTTTTCATATTTCTAGCCAATGTTCATATGCTATTCATTTGGCAATTCTAAACTTTGCTCTGTTTCTGATTCTAAACTTCAGGTGTGCAGTAACTTACAGCTGAGACTGTAACTTCTGCATAGGACTCTGCTAGGTTTTATGATCCCACATTAGGTAATTCACACCACTGATGATGATGTTATAAATGGCTAGCAAAAAATGAACACATGATTAACTTTAAGTCACAGACATTGACAATAAAAAGAAAACCATAATTTTCACTAGACATGTCTAGATAGTTACAGCAGACTATTGAAAATAGCTGTTTGGAGAGTATTTTTAATTTTCAATTTCTGACAAGTAAGTAAGTATTCAAGGACATAGAACTAAGTAAATATATATAAATCAGTAAGTACAAATGAATGATCTGTAAAGATATGAGTATATAGGTGGTGGGATGGTTTCATGATCAGAATCAGATAAGTATTAATGGGGCAACATTATATGCCAGTGTGGGCAGACTAATGTTTTATTTTAAAAACAATATAGTATATTTCTACGCATGGAACCAGTTACCAGTTATTAACCAGTTATTCAGTTACCTGAATAACTTAACTCAGTAACCTGAGTTAAGCATGGGTTAGGTAGTTTTGGATTTCTGACACTTTTCTTTCATTTTTAAGCTGTATTTTCAACTCCTCATAGTCAGCATTAGGCATTGTTGCATTCTCAAACCTTTTCCAGAAACTCTTTCAGAAGTGGTTCACACAGCAAATCACAAAATAGTCCAGACTATTCCATAGCAGCACCTGGGGACTTTCTTCCTTACACTTGAGAAGTTAAGAAATCAAATTGGTTTGTATTTTATTTCAGCACTTACAGAAATAGATTTAAACTCAGTGTCAGGTGCAGTATGGATGTGACTGCAGTCTTTCTCTAAGTCAGAATGACAACCCCCTTTCTATATTTGCAAATAAAATAAAATGAAAATAAGAAAAATATTTAAGCAAAAGTATACAATATGCACTACCAATATAAGTAATTATGTCAGTATATCCATCCGAGAACAAAAGGGAAAACAACGTTTTAGTAATGAGGAAAGCTATAAGACCATTGCTACTGGAAGTTTGTTAATACATGGAGAATGTTCCTATATCCTGCATCAGGACTGAAATCAATTAGCATTGTGGTAAGAGAGACATGACAACAAGATAAAAAACACACCTGCAAGGGATTTCAGGAAGAGATCTAGCTCGTTCATTCTTCCAGGCTATGACTGTTAGCTCATTGTCTTTCCTACTCCAAAAAATTTTATAAATGTCAAAACTAGGAGCACTGTAAATCAAAGCAGAGATGTATCAGCATGTTACTGACAAGGATCAAGACAAAGATAAACGTAGGAACATGTGGTGAGCAGCTTCAGGGGCTGGTTCTGGGCCCTCACTTGAACGCAGTCAGAACAGACAGCAGGCAACAGTGTTTAGCTTGTATTAATAAATTATTAATGGATAATAAGAGTATGACCTTCTTTCTCTCTTCCCACCTCCCTGATCTTTTTACTTGCAAAGATCTCCATTGTTTGTCAAAATGATGCTGCTTCACTTGGTGCAAAATCTTCTTACTGTACTGCTCCTGTCACTTAGAACAACATTCCTGTAATTCCTTGGCTCATTAAATCTTAAAATCACCTGAAAAAACTCTTTTCCAGGTTTGTGACTTTTAGCTTCTTTTTCTTTCTATTGACCTTCTAACACCATGTTATCCAGCCTATGAGTGCTTATTTCAAGATGTGTGGATCTCAATACCAAATTTTGGATAGGTTTAATGTCTCTGAACCTAAACTAATGTCTTGGTCAAACAAAGAAAAAAATAATGTATAAGAAGTACATAAAATGCACCTCTTACTGGTATCAGCACATAAAATTGTTTCCATTTGTTCATAATGAATAGAAATATTCTGTAATTTAAAATATGTCAAATTAGGAACCTGTGATTTGAAGGATGTTACCTAAATGACGTTGGGATGATGCTGTGTTATGATCAGAATCATCAGCTATTTAAGAACATCTTCAGTGCATGCTATTAAACTGACTCATTATCAGAATTTATGGCTTGATTTTCAAAGTTGTAGAGTCCCACAGACTATCTCAGTTATCTGTTTGCTTAGCCACTTAGGTGGGTAAATAACTTACTAGGTTATTTACATTCAGATTATTTTGCAAATATACTTACATGCATTTTTTTCTTGATTGTCAAATTCTCTTTGGTATTTATAGTCATGAATCATGGTATCACTTGAGTTGGAAGGGACCATAAATATCACCCAGTTCTGACCTCACTTCCACGGGCAGGGACACCTTCCTCCAGACCAGGTTGCTCAGAGCCCCATCCAGCCTGGTCTTGAATGCTTCCAGGCATGCGGCTTCCACAACTCCTCTGAGCAACCTCAGTGCTTCACAGTAAATAATTTCTTCCTAATATCTAATCTAAATGTACCTTCTTTTGGCTTAAATCCATTTCTCCTTGTCCTATCACTATATCCCCATTTAAAAAGTCCCTCTCCAGCCCTCATATAGGCACTGGAAGGCTGTTATGTCTCCTTGGAACCTTATCTTTTCCAGGATGAACAACCCCAACATTCTCAGCCTGTTTTCTCTGGACTCACTCCAACAGGTCAGCATCCTTCTTGTGTTTGAGGCCCCAGAGCTGGTGGCAGTACTCTAGGTACTCACAAGAGGTGAGGTGGAGAACCATCTTTCTTGACCTGCTGGCCACGTTTCTTTTGATGTAGCCCAGGATACGGTTGGATTTCTGGGATGGAAGCACAGGTTGCCAGTTCATGTTGAGCTTCTTGTCAACCTATGATAAGGGTTCCAGTTAATTAGGAAAATCTATTAGCTTCTCTCCTAAATTTCTTCTTACAGAGAAACTTCAATTTGTTTTTGCAGCGTTGGCACTGGACTGTGAACTTTCTGATTATGGTACTAAACTTGATGGATTTTTCTTTTTAAGTATAAAGAGAGGAATACAATGTCCTTAGCAATCTTTTCCTACAACAGTTCTCAGAGATTGGAGTTAATGGGTCAGTGATGTTGTTAACAGTATTGAAGAGCTCATTGATGCAAAGAAACATATCTTTTTCTTTCTGACATGGCAAAAGTAACTGAATAAAAAAGCTCTTGTTCACTGGTATTTAACCATAATGTCTTCTACCAGTGATGCAACAAATGTATTTCATATTATTTTCAAAAAGAATCAACAAGATAATACTACTAGACAACCCAACATTTACTGCTGTGTTTCTTTCCTGGATCTGACAGTGAATTACTGCTTAGCCTTGTAGTTGTAGTTCGTTTAACCAATGTATACTTAGATTTATTGAGGCATTTAAAGTTTTGATAACATAATTTGCTTAAATGTTTATGCAACATGTTGTGTTTTGATGTTATAAAATACATAAGAACATATTGTACTTAATAGTAGGGCAAGCAGCAGAATGTTAAGAAAGCTGTTTTAAATAATATTTTGCCAAATGCTAAAACTTTCATAGTTTTTTTCTCTCTTTTTTTCTCTTTTACGTTTTCTTTCTGATAAAACACAGCTATCAAAATCTGAAATAACCAAACAAATATGTTTGTGTCTGTGAGAACTATGTGTTTCAGTGAAATCACCCTTTAGTGGTGTGCTATGCATTAGTCTTACAGAACATATTAATTCTAAAGTAAAACAGATATCAGAAAAGTAAAATCACTGAGCATTCTCACATTCTTATGTAATGTTGCAAACCTGACAATTTCGATATTGTGATTTCCTTGATGTCTGGTGGATTGAATACAAGTTAGTCAGATATGTAAAATTATTCAGATGCTTAATTTTTTTCAGCATCAGAATCTTAATCTTTAGATGCTTTTAAAATTATATGACTCACAAAGTGTTGTTTGATGTTCTTTCTTTTGTGTGAAAACTAAATATCTGTAACTATTCATTTTATAAGATAACTGAAAAATGTTTCTGAAGCTGACTTTGTAAAATGGTGAATAATGAGGAATCTTTTATATTGGTTATATTTTTAAATGATGTTGTTATTAGAATATTTTTTAAAAATAATTTTAAAAGTTAATGTTCACTTGAAATTGATCTATTATGAACATCAAAGTATTATGCAAATGAGAAAAAGAGAAGCAGACACTGGTTTTCCTAAGAAAAAGAGCACATCCAAGACAATTTTTTCAAATTCCACAATTTTGAGTATCATGAAAGCAATCACATTTAAACCATGCACTTTTTTGTCATTTTTGTAAGTAAAATTATATTTCCCAAACAATTTGTTGCTCAGCAAGGTGAATACACTTTACACATTGCTTTTCAGAAGGCAATTTGTGTCAATAAACTTTGTATAAAACAGTCAGTAAGTCAGCCATCAGCTTCATTTTAAGACAAGACTACAGTTCTATAGTTCCTAGTGTTGATGTTCAACTCTCTTGAACTTCCTTACAAAAAAATCCTCCCTTACATGCAAGATTAGTCGGGAAAACTGTTTTAAAATATTTATACAGCAGGGGCTTCTCTTTAGTATCAGTATTCATATAGTCTTTTGAATAGTCAGGAACTTTAGTGCCAAATTAGTATTTCAAGTAACATATTGTCACATTGTTTAGAAGTTAATCATCAGATAATATTAGTGATCATATGGAATAGCATCTGTTAGCATCAATCACCATAATTTTAAGCACTTGAAATTGGAAATAGGTCTAAAAAAAAGTGGCTCTTGATAATTTTTCTGGTGAATAAAATAAAATAAAAAAAAAAACAAACAAAAGGAACCCATGTAGTGTTGTTTACTTTTTATCTAATTAATATATACATTGAAATACATATACATACACACACACACATATATATATATGACTAGTGTGAAGTTCACACAGAAAATAGGAATGTTTAACTGCTGAGGAATACTGAACATGCAGATACAAAATCTCATTCAGGAGGCAGGAGAAGGATTTTAATACATATTATAGTGCTTTTTAAGCTATATGTCTCAGGGTGATCACAAAGGTGCCTCATTATCTGCCACACAAATGCTCTTGGCTACAGACTTGCATCAGTGATTAATATCAGACTGTAGTTGATCCTACTTGTTATGCATATATGAATATTTTATGGGTTGCTCTTTGTCAAAAATTAGATCAATGTGAGCAGATTTTGTGTAACAAGGGATAAGATCTGCATGAGAGAATGAAGGAAGTCTTCATATGCATAAGAGAGAACATTTAAGTTAATTTTTTTTTTTTTACCAATGACCTTTGGGTAAAAAAAAACAACAATATTGAGTCCTTTTGCCTGCATGGTAAGGAATCTTCAAAAAAAGACCAGACTATTTGAGCTGTCTTGATAAAACAAAGTCTGCAACAAAGGCATACCTAGCTTGACCACTGGCAGTAGTCTATGTAGAGAGTGGTTCAAATCACTGTGTACATTAATGAAATATTTATGAGGTGTCACAAGGTGTTTTTCAAAGTACACAGACAGGGATGTCACAAGCACTCTGTTCTGCTCATAGCAGTTGCCTTCAGCTCACAGAAACAGTGCCCAAGTGCATGGGGCAAGAAGTGCACAGCCAACCAGAGCTCCACATAGCTTCATATTTCATATTCATACTTCAGAGGAAATGTCAGATGGAGAGATTATAATTATATGATACAATTTGGCCAAAACATTGAGATTAAAACATTCAGCTCCCCTGAAAAATGCAATCTTGAAAAATGCAAGCATTTAGGATTGTGGTAGTTTAGTTTTCTTGATTTTGGTTTAGGCCTTCCTTGGTAGCAAGGTTGTAACTAAGGAAGTATTCCACACCATTCCTTCACGTAATCAGGTG
>JAWWMO010000174.1:44449124-44501038 GCA_035047845.1 Dendrocincla fuliginosa | reverse complement strand
CCTCGCCCCCCCTCCCCCCCCCTCCCCTCCCCTCCCCTCCCCTCCCCTCTTTAACGCACAAGGCTTCTGTCTATAGAGTTAAATGTGAACTCTGACTGAAGCAATCTAAATGGAATTTTGGTTTAGCCTGCCAAATTATTTGAACAAATAGCAAAATTTGAATCAGTACTTTCCTGTAGGTCATGAGTGTTCAGATTACATGTTTAGTTTGAGGTCATGTCTTATTAAGAGAGATTGCTTACTTTCTGAAGGCCAGATTTGGCACAAAACAGCAATGGGAACAGAGGACTACAATGAACACTGGACCCTGATTCTTACCACAGCCCAAACTGGTAGTCTGGACTAGTGTGTTGCCATTAGAAACTACTGCTAAAACCTCCACAGGCAGATGATTCAATTAAACAAAACAAAAAAAACAAAACAAAACAAAACAAAACAAACAAAAAACAAAACTCAAAACAAAATGAAAAGTTCATATCAAATACTGCAAAACTCAATTTTAAGTTTTTTGGTATTTTTTAATTTTCAAGTGATTTGCTATTTTTTTATTTCTGAGCGGCTGAAATGCCCATTAGAACAGAATTAGGTATTTGGGATTATTTTATTCCTTGAGTCCCACCTCAGAGATAAAACTAACAAACAAGGGTTTTTTTGTAGCTTGGTAGAGTCTGTAGTTTATTCTTTCTCTCCTTTTTCCACTAGCTTTACGATATTATTTTTTTCCAAATGCAAATATTAACAAGAAATGCTGTAAATTCTTTCCACTCCAACAATTTGTCTTTACATGACTCATGTAAGAAAGAAGTAGTTAAAACAGCAGCACTTCATTTCTCATGAGAGAAAGTTCATATCTGTGTTTTCTTGTTTGATGGAATTTATATTTCACTAAATCAAAAATAAGATCTAATATTAAACATCAGGGGAGATTCATTATTTGATTGCTTATTTGTGTTTTTTTTGGTTGTTGTTGCAATGCGGTTTTTTTTTAATGAAATTGAAAATTAAAAGTTTAAGGGGTAAAAAAGAGTTTGTTTACACTGTGCTTGACCAATTGGGACAGAGATGTCTTTCCTTGGTCTCCACTAGCTAAAATTTTAGACTAACATGGTCAAAGAACTAAGATTACAGTGACTCAAATAAGATTATAATAGTCCTCTTTGATTCATTTATTCCTGCTTCTGCAGTGGTTAGGCATCATTATCTGGACAGCATATTAAATATATACATTTCATACAGATTTTAGTAGATGAAAATGTTTCCTTTGAATGAGAACCTGAACTAGGTTCTGGAATGACACAATTTCAGAAAAAAAACAGTTCTTTATATGAGCAAATTGGGTTTCCTCATTTCTGTAGGTCCTGCATATAAGTATAAAGAGGTGAATGTGCCAAAATGACAAAACCATGGGAATTCTTGAGGACTGTTCAAGAGCCTCCTTCAGTCTTTTGTTAGGATTCCTCATTTTTAGCAGCAATGTTTCAGCTACTTCAGTTGTGGTACCAAATAACTTTTTGAAGGTTTCTCATGTCTGTTCTCTTATGCAATAATCTCGCTTATAAGAGAGGATGGACTAACATATGTATTGCTATACCAATGACAGTTTCGTTACTGCTCTTCTTATTTATTTGAATGCAGTGTCAAACTTTGACTATGGTGTTCAAATGTACATTCATAGTTTTATCTTGCCTTCCTTTAAAACTTTCTGTTTCAAGAAAAATAAATCTCAGTGTGTCCACACTTCAGTTATTAGATATTCAATTGTGGGGGAGGAGAGAGTAAAATGTAATTAGAAAAACCTATTTGTTTGATTCTTTTGTTAGAACAAATTAAAGTACAATTTTAGTTTTATTAATTTTAAACACAGCTGTTTGAAATCATGCAACATTATATTAATTAGAACACAATTTCCCCAGACCAGCTGTTATTGCAACAATTCATGAAAAGGCCCAGGTGTAAAATATGAGGGATTTGATTGCTTATGGGGTTGGTTAGAGCATATGGAGTTTTTCACCTCTAAATTGATGTGAATCCAGCCCAGGCCAATAGTCAGCAACTCTTGAGTTGTTACTCTTTAATGACCCTTCTGTAGCTCAGCAGACATGCCTAGGTAGTTGCACTTTCATTCCCAAGTGTATAACTCACAAAATTTCTGAACGTTACCTTGGTATTTCCAGGTAACGGGATGATCAGTAAAAACAAAACTATAGACTGATTTCTTTTTAATGACCTTATTTTGAGACATATTGGGAAACTTGCAGAGATGATGCTTTAAACTTATTCTTTCACTTGCAGAGTATGAAAGGGATTACTTTCTAATGCTTTTATTTCACCATCTTCAGCACTGTTTTCAGTAATAAACTGTATTGCACCTCACCCTTATTGTAGCTATGTCTCTGCTTTAAGGCAGTAAAAAATATTTTGAGACACAAGGCCTTACACAAAGAAAAGCCCAGTTTCTGTTTGTCATCAAGACTTTTATATTTCTTTTTCTTGGTATAATAATAAAGGAATAATTTCTTTTACTGAAAGGAGTAGGATAAATCATGGTAATGAACTACTTAATTTTCCAGAGGCCTGGGAAAATCTGGTCTTTAAGTCACATAAGTGGAGGTAAAAGAAGCCATGATACATAACTGAAATAAATCTGGGGCAATACTTTCATAAATAAATGATGGACAGCATGCAAGACGCATTCTAAACTCATTTTGTTTTCTGAAAAATATTTACATCTCTTTGGAAAATCCTCAAAAGGTTTTTTAACATCTAGTCTGAGGGTCTCTTTTTTATTTTTTGTAAGTTACCCAACAAATGTTTTGGTTAGAAGTTGGGCCGGTTTTGCTGCTTTGATGTAACATAAGTTTCTGTGTAGCAGGTGGTCTTTCCTGCTATTTATAGTGCAGCCTAGAGAGGTCTGTCAGATGTAACATCCTTTCTTTATCTGCGTGGAATTTCAGTAAATCACAATAGAACTGGTGGATAAATGCTCACATACTACCACAGTCCCACCTCCTAATAGCAGTCTGTAAAAATCCACAAACACTCCTGATTCTTCAAAAGGGAGAGAAAAAAAAGTCTGATGGGTGTGTGTCTGAACTGCTGGAGGATATTCACTTTGTTTATACACAAACATAAACCTGGGCATTAGGAAAAGGGAACAAAACTAACAACTTAAATTACCACAGCTGTTCTATACGTATATGTTACAATTGCATTCCCAATTTCTGTAGAAAATTATTGGAAAATTAAAAATTATTCCCTAATCTCCTGTAATAATTCAAAATTCATTCTCTTTTCTTTTCTTCCTTTTCTTTTTCTTGACTCTCATTTTTTTCCTTTCTGTCTCCTTGTTTCCTTTACTTAAAGTTTTATACAGTTCTCTAATTAATTTTGTAAGAAAATTATTTAGTAAACCCAAATATTGCTAAGATTGTTGCCAAGAAGAGTTTTCTTTACTTTAATAAGCAGGTTGATAAACATTTGAAAAAGTCTTCCTCATACAAGGTTTTATGTTTTAAAAGATGGCAAGAATTACAGGTGTACAACAAATACTTAAATATTTCTTATTAAAAATCATGAAGAAAAATTAAGGTGAAAAATTCTAATCAAATAAACTACTTTTGAACAAACATTCTTGATGTTGATGGTTCAGATTTTCAAAGCATTCTCTCTTCCCATATCAAAACTGTGGATTATTTAAACTAATAACATTCCTAGCACACTACATACAGAATTTCCCCTAAATACCTCTCTGTTCTGTGAGTGATAAACAAGGAAGTGATTTATTTCTTAAATATGGCGTAAGCACGGTTGTGGGCTGCCCCTGACTGAATGCCAGGTGCCCACCAAAGCTGCTCTTCTCAAGTTTTTCCTCAGCTGGACAGGGGAGAGAGAATACAGGGAAAGGCTCCTGGTCTGAGGTAAGGGTGAGGAGAGATAACTCACCAGTTACTGCCACGGCAAAACAGGGTCAACTTGGGGAAATTAGTTTAACTTATTAACAATCAAATCAGAGTAGGGTAATGAGAATGAAAACCTAATCTTAAAACACCTTCATTCCACCCTCCCTTCTTCCCAGGCTCAACTTCACTCCCCATTTTCTCTACCTACTAGCTGGCCAGCAGCACAGATGGATGGAGAATGGAGTTTGTGGCCAGTTCATTACACATTATTTCTGTCACTCCTCCCACTTGTCCCCATTCCAGTGTGGGTCACTTCCACGGGGTGTAGTCCTGCACAAACAGGCTGCTTCATCTTGAATTCCCCATGGGGTCACAAGTCCTGCCAGCAAACCTGCTTCAGCTTGGGTTTCACAGGGTGTGGCAGCCTCCTTCGGGCATGTACCTGCTCCAGCATGGGGCTTCTCCATGGACTGCAGGGGCACAGCTGCTTCACCATGGCTTTCACTCAAGGAATCTCTGCTCTGGCATCTGGAGCACCTCTTCCACTTCCATCCTCACTAACCTTTTTTCCATTTGTGTATAAAATTAAAATGAAAGCTCACAGAAAACTATATATATACATTTATCAATAATAAAAATTTCATGAACTAAAACTCATGGGAATATTAATTCATTAATTCTGCCTATGTATATGGTATGGTAACTGTTGATGGGAAAGTTGGTTCAGTCCTACAGAAATTTAACTCAATCAGCAATTGCCCAGGTTCTTTTTATTTTAATTTTATTTTTGAAAGGGGTACCTGAAATTTCCTTGTCTCCAAGCAGAGATGCAAATATACGGTGTGCTTTATAAAGTGCTCAGATGTTTAGATATTGAGTAGATTATGAATATATTTGTGCATTAATATTTGACTGAGAGTTACATTCACCTTTATACATGTCTATGAAATGATGAACATTACTCTGCCCATCTGCTTCACTCAACTAAGTCAAATGGTTTTAGAGCTGATCAGACTATTTGTAAAAGCATAGGTCAGAATTAAACTAAAAAGGCAGACTTATTTATCTGCAATAATTTATCTGCCAATAATTTGGTAATAAGCCAAATTATGCATGATGTGTTTTAATAAGATGGATGGAGATTATATTGCATATCATGAAGCTCCATTATGCAGGGGAGAATTCTGCTATTGTTAAATGATCCTTCCATCCACTTTTTTCTACCAATTCTTTGAAAAAAAAAGATTTTATTCATTTTATTTAATCACTTACCAGAACTAGATTTCATTATATAAATATATAGAACTAACACAATGAAATCCTGTTATTTAAGTCTCCAGACACCATCAAAGTGTGAATAATAACATTACAGAGAGAGAAATTTAGCTCCTGTGAAAAGCTAGGACAATTAATTCTGTTTATCATATGTCCAGAAAACCTTCCATCAGATATGCAGATTCTACAACTGAGGCTTTTTTTCATTTTCTGGTACCACTGGAAAACAAAAATCTTTTCTCAGCTACTTGCAATGCAAAATCCTTACTAGACAGTAAACCCTTCCCTGCAGGCATTTTCTCCCTCATTGAACTGTTTCCATTAATTAAAGGTAGCACAGAAAAAGCTCTGTGTTGTCTGAGTAAAGATAAAATAATAAAACCACCAACAAACAAAAGACAAACCCACAAACAAAAAGAGTGAGTGTGAAAGAGATGGAAAAACGGAAGTGTCTTAACAATTCTCGCTTCTTTGGAAAGTTACTTACATTTCCTTTTTACACTGCTTGCTTCTGCCAAGAAGAAAGGAAATGAATAAAGGGGTGCCCCATCAAGCATCCTGTGTGTCAGAGCATACTGTAAATTTCAGAGCTAATGCCAGTGAAAACTCATACTTCAAAGAAAAGCAAAATTGATCAGCAATTTTGCACTAACCATTATAGCTCTTCATTTCCAACCAAAAAACACAACTGCTAAGTGCTGATGCAACTTTACATTTGAAGTGATCTTCAATGTAACATTTTCTGATACATTTAAGACTAGTGCTTGAAGCTTCGGTGGGTAAATAATGACAACATTCAGAGGCACTTAGCATTTTAGTTTAAGACCACCAGTCTGTGCTGTCTTGCCTTGCAATAAGTGTGTTTCTTCCCCTGCAGACCCCAGTATGCCCAGTGTATGATCTGCTGATTTCTAGGAGTTATATATTTATGTTTAGATTGCTGTCTTGAACAAGGACATTCTCCTATAGCAAACCGCTCTAATAGTATAGAATTCTAAAGATAAATGATAATTTTACAAAGAAAATAACCTGACTATTCTCTGTTCATGTTGCAAATAGGAATTTTCTGGTTTGCATAAGCATTTGTATTGCACTGGGCAGGGACACGTTCCATTAGAAATTCTCAAAATTAAACACCATGTACTTGAACATGACCTGTTCTACTACACTGAAAACTATATTTCGTGTTAAGTGATTAGCTAAATATCTACCTTTGTGCACCAAAATTCAACATTTTTAACCTTGTGACATTTTCAAATATCCTGCAGAGCCAGAACAGACTGATTGCTGCAAGACTTTCTTAGCAAGACAGATAAAAAGAGTTTTAAAGGGAGAACAAACAGATGTATTTATGTCATATGCATCCTATTCTGTTGTAGATAACTTCTTAAACATATTCCACCTGTGAAACTTGTTTTGAAAGTCTGTCTTTGAAAAAATAAAAAAGTCAATTAGAATAGCAGCTACAGCTGAAGTAAACAGTCATTAGGGATGTAATGCCACTCTCTGTGCATCCAGCTTGAAAATACTGTTGTGCCTGCACTTCAGCATTTCAGTGTGATGCCTAATGACTTTTGTTCCCAGTTTCAGGGCCTCCAAAATAATGCTGAAAGCTGAAATCTTTCCTTTGTTTGAACTGCTAATTAGTTTTGTGTATATGGGATTTATGAAGTACTGGGTATTTAAATCATATCTCAGATTAGATCTGCCTGGAAGTGCTCTGCATTACAAAATAAATAAATAAAAGCAGCATCCTAACAAATACAAGGTTTGTGAATTATATCCATGCAGATCTTACAGATAAAATTAACCTCTAAATCTTTTACCCAACAATTGTTGATTTCCTCCATCTTCTTTTTTTAATTGTATTTTCCTTGATTAAATACTTTATCCAGCCTTGAATGGGGTCATAGTTCTGGCTAAGAAATAATGAAAACAATATGCTAGGTCAGGGCCCCCCATCTCCCTGGATGTTTTACTGACAGAGAAAGGTTTGTATGAATCTTGCACAGCTTCTTTCACCTGATATCCAAATTCATTGTCTAAACTAGGGGAAAAAAAAATACCTGCTCTAATGATAAAGCTTATATTTTCATATTCCTTAGATTTTGAAGACATTGTCTTATTAGGAATCCAGTCTGTCAGGAAAAACAAAGTCTATGCAAAGAAATTTTTATTGGCTCTGTGTTATGTTACGGTACTTTTATTAGATGGTGACATTCCTAAGACAGCACCTGCTGTGTGGATTTGGGCTGGTAGCCAGAAAAGAAATAAAAAAGAAATGTGTGGTTTAAGCCTGAGTGGCAATGGACTTGCATTACTGTAACAAATACGCACATTCCTGAACAGTTGGAAAGTTAGAGTGAATCACAGTTGCAAGCATTGGGGATAGATATATGTATAAGTGGCACTGTTATCACCATAACTTTCAGAACAACAAGATATAAAATGTCTCTTCTACATCTGTTGTACTTTCCTCTGCAAATATAACTATTGAATGATATTTTCTACCCAGTATGCATGAAAAGAATCTACTTATTCTTTCTTTAATCTGTGGATTTGTTAGCACACTCTGGCCCATTCTACTGACAAAGTAACAGAATCTATAATGAGAAAAAAAAAAATCATTTTTCGTTTTTCCTTGTATCCCTGTAAATTTGGAATCACTCTAGATTTAATGCTCTATGAATGTGGCTGCAGACAGAATTATGTCTAGAAGTATTTGTGAGTTTTCAGGGCTTCTCAAACTGTTCCCCAAGTGTAAAAATTCAATTCCCAAAACCAAAGAAGGTCATGAATCCAAAGAAAATGTACTCTTCAGACATGATATAAGAGATCATTTGTCATCTTTGAGTTTTACATTAGATATGCTGGAATTGAGATTTGGATATATGACCAAATCTAAAAAGCAAACAATACAATAAAGAAGATCAAGAATACAAGTAAATACTAAACTAAATAAGTAGATACTAGAGGTCTGTAAGCCTTTTTTCCCTGCATATTTGGATGTAGAATTTTCTTTCTGAATTTGTATTGTGTGTTGAATATCTCCCCAACCCCCTGCAGAACAGTGTAGATGTCACAGAGTTTCTTTTCACTGGTCATGGGCAGGTTGTTTTAGAAGGAACAAAAGACTGAATTTGTCCCTCATGCAGAGAGAACTTCTGCTTTAGAAACTAATATCTAGCAACAAGATTATCACTGGAAAAGCCAGTAAGTAATGGTTTGTCAGCTTCTAGCACACCACTTTATCAAAAGAGCAATATTTTGGCCTTTGAGACATCTGGTTGTCTAAGTTCATGAGTGTTGATTTTATGGGATTAGTCCAGATGACCATAACTTGTGAAGCAAAACAAAATAATTCCTAACACTTTTAATGGGAGATGGGTAAGATCACTTATTCTCTGTGTGATAGCAAAGCAAAATTTTCAGAGTTTGATTGATAGTACTTCTTGGGCACCTATAACTATTGCTGCAGTTTATTTAGCAGCTGTCTCAATGGTTTGGCTCTGCAACTGGGTCAAGGATCCTTCCCCGGGATCCGCTCATAAAACTCTTCATGCACTGTTTTGCTTCCACTCTTCAATCTTCTTGTTATGTATTTTGAAAATAGCTGGCAGTATTGATCTCCATATATTTGAGAAAATATTTAAGCAGCTTGGCATGAGTTCAAAAGGATTTCTCTAAAACTTCATCAAATGGGGGTGGTCTTAAGTTCCAAAATTTCTTCCTAAAAAGGAATGATTTTACGTCCTTGATTCAGTGCTGTAGATTCAGCTAGTGAAAGGCAATCAACTAAGATGTCTTTTATGCTCATGAGTTCCTCATCTGTATAATATAGTGGATATTAATATTGCTCCATTACTAGGAAACATAATATATTACTATTTCTAAATGTCAATAACATACAAAACATGTTCTCTGGCTAACTTCTCTTTCAGCTGATTTCTCTTTATGAATGTCTGTAAGTCACAGATTCCCAAACGTTCTTCTTAAAGTGTTTCAAGCTTCTGGGGAGGAGAAATGAATGCCTTCATTCTCCTTTACTAAAACGCTTTACATTTCAGAGAAAAGACTGTCTCTTTTCTCTGTGGATGAACTGTACAGGCCAATACAGAGCAAAGATTTTTGTCCATGATTGGACTTTTTATACTTTCTTAGCTGTATTAATTAATAGAGTAATTATGATCTTTGTGTTTGACAGCTGAGTAGCTTATTTCACAACAGTCTTTTCACACAAGGTACATGTAACATGGTAAGGTAACATGTAACATTGTTACAGGTCACATAACCTGAAGACCTTAACTTCAGCCACCCTTTTTACCACTCTTTCAGTGGTTAAACACGTTCACTAATTTGGCAAAAGATATGCTGTTACTGAGTACCTTGCAAGCGTGTGATTCTCTAAAAGGTAACATGTGTAGTTATAAGCTTCTTGCATAACGTTGATAGGCATGTTACTAATCAGTGATAAGCAAAGTTAAATAATTCAGGAGATGCTGTATTTCTCTGAAACTTGGACTGTCCTTGGTGCCTAGGCACAACACACAGAGATCTCTTCTGTGTGTTTGTAGGTGGGTATGGTTTTGGAAAGATCAAGACTGAAGAACTGGACTGACCAGCGTTTTTCAGCTGGGCTCTGATAAAGGCTTCTCAATTAAACTTCCATGGAAGATTTCCAGCAGCTTCCAGGAAACAGCTTCATGGATGATGCAGTGTGTCAGTACCTGGCCAGCCTTGAACTCTGCTGAACTTTTTGAATCTCAGTTTATCCTACCAGAAGAGAGGATTGTTGATTAGTGGTGTCCTATGTGGTGTAGGAATATTCATTTTGTTCTGGTTTTATCTACTTCTCTGAGCACAGAAAAATTAGAAGCTTCATATAAGACTAAGTGCTTGTTATTTATACAATCCTTGAATGTTATGCTTTCATGTAGGGATCACACTGTCACAGACAGTGAGTTCAGTGGTATTTCTGTTCTTTGCTATCAATGCAAGTGTGGCCACGTTAAGAATATGGGAGAGAAGATACTCAGAAGAATAAGAGATGTGACAAGAGTAACTGTTCTTATCTTTGCTTAGCAAATTATATCCATTGTCTAATTCCTTTTGCATAAACCCTTCTCTTTTGGACTTGTTTTGTTTTAGGGTTCTTTTTGTTTGGAGTTTTTGTTTGGGCTTCTTTGTGGGCGGGAGGGTTGTTTGCTTTTCTTTTTTTTTTTTTTTTCCCTTCCCTTGCTCGGTGAGTTTTCCCTACTACTTTTATTCAGCATATTGGTATTTTTAATAGGTTTGTGAAAAATCTTAACAGATGTTGCATTACCCATTCAAAAATGGGTAATGCATTTGAAACTGAACTGAAAGTTCTACTGAGCCACTGCTGATCTGGCCTTTGTTTTTGAAATAATCCTGTTTGGATCAATTCCCTTGTTAAGAGTAGCACTTTGATCCCATCGCTCAGTATTACTTGCTGTGTTATCCCTGTCAGCCACATGGGCATTGTAACTAGATGATCTTTAAAGATCCATTCAAACTCAAAACAGCCTATGATTCTGAGAATAATTCATACAGTTTTCTTTTTACCTCCATTTCCTTCCTAGACTGGGATATTCTTTTTGACTCCTTTACAGAGAGGTATTTACTTTGTTACAGGTCACATAACCTGAAGACCTTAACTTCAGCCACCCTTTTTACCACTCTTTCAGTGGTTAAACACGTTCACTAGTTTGGCAAAAGATATGCTGTTACTGAGTACCTTGCAAGTGTGTGATTCTCTAAAAGACAAGACATTCACCGTAAACATACATTTTTTTTCTGTTTGACACACTCCCAGTCAAACTGTTGTTTATTGCTGCAGATTGTTAATCTCAAAATCAATGCATATTTATATAAAGATTGAAACAAAATGCTTAGAAATGTCGAATTCATCATCTGCATTTTGAATGTTGCCTTTTGTTCTGGTCTTTAAAAGAAATTCTGCATGCAGTGTTAAGTCAGGAAGCTATAGATCTCAGGGTACAGATTGATTTTAAAGAGTTCTGAAGGGTTAATTTTCATTAAAAGGTTGAGAAGTTATAAAAGAGGTCATAGAGGCAAGGGCTGCTATGACTCCTAGGAAGAATATGTTTTCAGGACAGAAGAAGAAGTCCTTGTTATAAGAGTAAACTCACAGTGACTGTCAAAGGTCTCTAGAGAAATCATGAAAGTATGCTATTTAGAAAATACACAGGATAGGTAAAGGTGAATGTTGATGTTTCCCAGAAGGAGGTCTCAAAGGGAAAAAAAAAAAAAAAAAAGAACCCCAGGAGAAGCACAGGGAAATCTTTTCAGTACAATAAGACAAAGATTCCAACAATGTATAAGCACTTATGAATTAATTCTTCTGCAGTGGTGCTCAAAATGGACCAAATCTCATGCCAGGGCTTGAGTGTTCTGAAATTCTGGGACTTTGAAGTATTAATTAAGGTAAGACCCTAATCTTTCTTCAAGGAATGTAACTTTAAAATCCAAATTACAGATGTATGGCTTTAGTTGTGAGGAAGGAGTGGAGGACTGCTTTGTTACTGTCTAAAATTTTGTAGATCTACCTGTTTGTGAAATGTGTAGAAATCCTATTGTCTTCATGAAGCACAACATGTCCACAGCATTTCAGCACTTCTAGAAACTACAAATGTGAAGTAGTGACACACGTTCATCCTTTTTCTGTTTATTACCTCCTGTCCCCCTGAAATATTTTTTCTTCTGTGAAAAGAATTTGAAAAGAAAGATTTTATAGAGTTTTTTCTTTCTTAAATAGTGTTTTTCTTAAATAAATGTTTCTCTTTCTCATTTTAACTTCAAAATTATGCTAGGATGAAATGCTGGATGTTGATCTTAACACTGATTTTTTCTGCTATAGATCAGGAATAATGGAATCAATATTAATGAAAATATCACACCAGCTCTAGGAAAATACAGGCTATGAAAGAAGCTACTCATACCACTTTATTTCTCTGACTTCTCCCATAGTCTTGTTCTGTAAAGAAAAGCAGGAGGAAGCTGGGGAGAACATCTTCCAATATGCATTTTCCTTCTTTCTTCATCTGCAGTGATCTGTCACATGTCACATTTTCATCCTTAAAGGCATATGGTGGGTTTTAGAGTTGATTGCTGCAGCATGCTGATCCTGGCCCTATATGCCCTTGTTTGACAAACTAGATTGTTGAATGATGTTTACTTTGACAAAAAAAAAACATTTCATGTGCCTTCCTTTTTCTGCTTTAAAACACATCTAACCGGTACCTAAATACAAGTGAAAAATACAATTTTTGTTGGGTTTGTAACTGTTTTTCATACTATTCAATATCATATTGAGAATTAATATTGCCTGTAAGATAAACAGAAAAAGCTGGGCAAGTGCCACCAAAACTGATTAGATTGTTTTCTCCAAAGGGATTGTGATTTCATCTGGTCTATGTAGTCTGGAATATTTCAAAAATTAGTAATTATTACTGAAAGATATCTTCCGTGCCATAGAAAAGATTTTGGGTAGAAGATAAGCACAGAGTAGAACAAAAGTTGGAATAAACTGTAGCACATGAATTCGGCAGTAGAGGAATTGGAATATGTGCATATGGGAGAGCTGAAGGTTTCAGATGAGTAACAACTTTACATCCTATCTAGTCTGTGATCTGTCTGTGGCTTGACACATACTCCAGACGAGAAAAGGTCTAGAATTATTAAAATTAACAAAAGTCATAGGATATAACAAATGATTTTTTTTTAAGATTCTGACAGGGGTTTGCTTTCTATTTGTTTAATATATGTCTATACTTAATATTTGATCATTTAATGTAATTGTAAAAAAAATATGCAAGATAATTAAGGTTAAATAGCTGCAGTGACTTAATTATATATATATAGTCATCCTGGAATGGTTCTTCTTCAATAACAAATGAAGTAAATGAAGTGGTAATCAGAATGAGAAAATTTTTCTTGTGTTATACAGCAGTGGTGTGTCTCTGCTGAACTTCTATAGAATTATTCTCCTCAATATATTCATTAATATTTTTATCAGTCCTATTCTAAACTGCATAAGCTATGGAGATGTGACTCTCTTCTCTGGGTCATTAGGAAGTTTTTCATAATGTTTTTTCATTGGAAAACACTGATATCCTTTAGTTTAGTTTGCTTTTCATCTTCTATTCTTTTTTGCCTCATTAAGCAATTTTATACAGAACTTTTGGACAGATCATAGCTCTCAAATTTCTTAGGATCTTTATGGTGCAAACCTCCATACTTCTGTGTCATTTTTTTTCTTTAAAATTCTCAAATCCTATTCATTAATTTTTTCTTGCCAAGTTGCAAAAGAGCTTTGATAAATGAATGTCATTTTTCATTAAAAGCATTTATTACTTACAGTTGGAATTAGTTCAACTCAGTATTGAACCTTTGTCAAAGGAAAAAAAAAAATGGGAAAAACCTCTAGGCTGGGTTTCTACCCTTGCTCATGCAAATAACATTATCTCACAGAATAATTCCATTTACTCCCAACATTATGGATTTCCAGCTATAGGTCAGGTACAGTCTTTGCTCTTCATACTTTATTTGAATGGTACTTAAAAATAACATATAAAAATTACTTGAGAAGGTATGTGTACTTGTGGACGGAACTTAAGTGTCATATCCAGTAAGACATATCCTGTATCACCTTCATCTTGAGTATGGAGTCTCAGTGCTTCTGAATTTTATATCCAGGAGGTATGTTCAACAGACAGAACACCAATGCCTGTAGATGTCAGTCATCTGTCTAGAGTTCCTCCTACTCAGTAGAGAGTTCAGATGAAACTACCTACAACTAAGACAGTATGTTATGCAAGATTAACATTCCTGCATACTTAAAAAGGATCCGAGTTTGCACAAAACAATGTTGACTACTTTTAAAACTAATAGTGGACATTTCTGATTTTTATGTAATATTTTCTCAGTCTGACACTTATATAAAAATGGAGTTAGTCTTGCCTCAGTTACAACTTTTGAACTTCTTAGACTTCCCCCCCTGCCCAGAAAGGCTATTTAACTCCTCCATCTTCCTTGCTACACAACAAAGGCATCTTTGTAGTGGACTGTTAAAGTTTTAGATGCAATTCTGCCATGATAAATGCCTTGATATCTAAAGACTTAGTTAGATAATCACATAATTGCAATAAGTAAAGAACTTGTGTAAAATGGAATAAATAAGTGAAATAATTTTTTCTTGCAGAGTAAAGGGTAAAAAATATTTCCTTCTTCTCCTTGTGAAAAACAAGAGGATATTCCATTATGTCTGTATTGCCTCACAGAAGCTGACTTCTAAAACTTTTACAGAGCCTTTCATTATTCAACTGTTCCATTTCAACCTAGTCAGTTTTGCTGAGGGATGAGTTTTAGATTTGGCAGATGCCAGACACAGGTATTCCAAACAGTTGGCTTGGCCCAAATTTTTAGTAGCTATGACATAACTAAAGGTATTATCTGACAGTTAGTCAAGCAATTTATTATCTAGGATTACTCAGTAGTTTCATTACTATCATTGTGTTAAGCATATGAGTCATGGTTGTTGAGAAGGATTTTTAATCTAATAATCTAATACATGTTTTTACCATGTTTACTCTATCATCAAAATGATCATAAGGAAAAAAAAATTATGTGGGACCTACTTAAGGGAATTTTGAATATCTGAGGAGTCATTTTTTTAATCAGCATTGATTTCGGAGGGTGACTTTCAGTAGTTTATCATGTGCACTAAATATATGATCACACCTTTGAATCGTCTCATTTTAATAAATGTCAGAGATGAAATAATGAATGACATAGGTTTCTGAAGCTCTTATTTGTCTCTAATTTTCTTTTATTTATCTGCACAGCAAACATTTTTAAGTCTGCCTTCCTGCATTGGACTCCTCCAAATAATGTTCTGATTTCATAGATGCTGACAAGTCGAGTGGAGTAGCAGGCTGCATAGTAGTTGTGACAGCACAGAGCACAGTCAGGCTGTGAAATCTGTGTGGGAAAATGAACAAATATTAAGATGTTTAGTCAATGCTGGTATCTGTGATACTGAGATTATATTGATATCTACAGTGACTGCCTTGTAATCATGCCTTATGTCCCACAATCTGGCCTTACCCTCTTTACTTTCTTTTGATAGTTACATTCCTGTTCCTTTTGGTCTTGTCCAAGAGCAGCAATATGTTAATAAAGAAAGGGACTTTACTTGAAGCTATTATTATCAACAAATATAATTTAAAATATATATTAATATATTCAGATACAAAAATTACCTTTACCATTACAGATGTGAATTTGCTGACTCTGCAGAAAAAAGGTGGTTTTTGAAGGCTACTAGGATAATATTTCCACGCTTACACATTTTGACCCACCCCACAAGGGCAAGAATAACCCAGGTTCTTGTTAGTAGATCCCTTGAGGCAGATTAGAGTGAAACAACACTGAATTGATCAGTGTTTGTAAATATATAAATATAGGGTTTATTTTAGAACAAATTGGTTACAACGGAAAGCAGGCATGTAGCCATTTTGATTATTATCATCTATAGTAATACAGCAATATGAAAGCATAAAAATATTTCTTAAGAAAATGTATAAAGGAAAAGAAAGAAAGATAGTGAAAATATAAGAGTTCATAATCACCATCCTTGGATCTGTGATAAGACTTGATTGTTGAAATTTAGTTGTCTGTTGGTTGAAATGTCAGGAAAAATTGGGTGATGGAGGAAGAAGTCTGTAAAACACACGGTCTGGTGGGTTATACGTTTAGGTTCAGGTGGGAACACCCTGGCACCTCCCCTGTGGTAGGTAGGGGGCGGTTGGTGGTTTACAGTGTCTCTTGCACCAGACTCTGGATCTGCTGCAACACTTTTCAGATCATGTACAGCCCACATGAAGTTCAGCAAGGGAACGTGCCAGATTCTGCACCTGGAATGCAGCGATTCCAGATGTTCGTACAGACTGGAGAATGAGATGCTGGAATGCAGTGCCAGGGAAAGGGACCTGAGGGTCCTGGTTGATGACAAGTTGCATCTGAGTCAGCAGTGCCCTGGCAGCCGGGAGGACCAACCCTGTCCTGACATCAGGCACAGCATTTCCAGCTGGCTGAGGGAGGAGATTGTCTTGCTCTGCTCTGCAATGGGGCAGCCTCACCTTGAATATTGTGTGTAGTTTTGGGCACCACAATATAAGAACGATATTAAGTTATTGGAGAGCATCTAAAGGAGGACAATGAAAATGATGAAGGACCTTGAGGGGAAGCTGTATGAGGAGTGGCTGAGGGCACTTGGTCTGTTCAGCCTGGAGAAGAGGAGACTGAGGGGACATCTCATTGAACTTATAACTTCCTCATGAGGGGAAGAAGACAGGCAGACAGTGATCTCTTCTCTGTGGTGACCAGTGACAGGACCCAAAGGAATGGTCTGAAGCTGAGTTAGGGGAGGTTTAGGTTGGATATTAGAAAAGATTCTTCTCCCAGAGGGTGTTTGGGCACTGGAACAGGCTCCCCAGGGAAGTGATCACAGTGCCAATCTTAACAGAGTGTAAGAAGCATTTGAATGATACTCTTGGGTACATGATGTAACCTTTGGGGATGGTCCTGTGCAGGGCTAGGATTTGGACTCAATGATCCTTGTGGATCCCCTCCAACTCAGCAATTCTGTGATTCTGTGATTATTTTAAATGTATGGACTTAAACCCAGGTTTTACTGACTCACTCACTATCCATGTAATTCAGAGATTCCAGTCCTCACTGTTTTGCTGAAGTATGGTACTGGGTAATGCAAGACACTTGAAGATGTTTTATTATTTCCAAACAAGTCCACAAACCCACAAATCTAGTGGCAATATATCCTCTGTATTTCACATGGCTGCAATAACTGTAATAATACATTAGGTTCTGCAAGTGTCCTGGTTTGAGGACTGATGCTTCCCCAAAAATGGAATGCCCTCATATCTGTCATGTACTTACGAGGCACCCTTAACAGGAAGGTAAAACTGAGAACTGAAGTCTAGCTAATAGGCTGTAATTAAATAAAAATAATGGTATACAAATGAAGTGAAATTATACTTATAATTTAGTTTTGCTTTAGATTTTAACCTAGAGAATCTGAGCTGTATTTTATTAAAATTAGGAAACTGTGCTGAAATAATGCAAAATGCACATGGGAACTGCCACAGCAACACTCATGAGTATTTTACAAGGCTGGTTGCAGTAAAAGTCAAATCTGATACTAAGGCTTATGATCTACATCAAATAAATTATAGAATAAAGTAGTCAGATATGTTGATGGATATTGAAATCAAGTACTCAATTTTGAAATGAATTTATCCTTTTGGTGTTGTGCTTTAAGATTTAATATTGCTCAGAAACGAGCCACTATTATTTTCAAATAACAAGAATAAAAAAAAAAAAACCACTTCTGAGTCTACTGTAAATGACTGTTTATTGCTATTTTCTATTAATTACATGGTAAACTGCATGATTTTTCTTATGAAATGTTAATCTTTCTATATCGTTAAAATGTTAAGAAAACAAAAACTATGCAGTTGGCATGAATGTATGTTTGTGGGCAGCAATAATAAGTAGTTACATGTGAATCATCTAGTCTAATGTCTTGCATTATTCTATGCATGTTTGAAAATTTTTGCTGAAATGCTTTCATAATTAGATTCTATGAGAAGCGATAAGAAAGTCCATAATAGATTCTGGATTAAACTAATTTATTTAAAACTAAGCATTTGATTTTTGTCTTTGAAGTAAATCAAATGACTAATTTTGCACAAAAAGCATTCCAAATAAATCAAAATAACTACTCATGTGGTTCAGACCTTAATTCTTAGTTTGTTCATATTCATTTTAGAATGTAATAGACCATCTTTTTCTATTCTTGCTAACTGGCAACAAACATTGACAAAAATAAATGTAAATACTTGTTCAGGACTCCAGTATTTTTATATTTTGGTATGATTATTTAAAGTCACATGTATTTTATTTTTCAATATCATAAAATAATTGCAAAAATACTGGTGACTTTTAATTAGGAAAATAAAAATATATACTGTAATCATGAAACTATTTTTATTTTTAAAATTCAAAGTTATTCAGAATACTCTTATCCTTTTAAGTCCTTCTTGCAGATACAGTCTGACAGACAGGTAGACAGATGGACAAATAGAATTGGCAGATAGGTATCACAGTTTATTTTCCTAGTGAATAAGTGGATTACATTGGGAAAGCTGACTATACAAACACAGGGGATGGAAGAAAACAGATGGTATGCGTTCCAATGCCTGGTGGCTGTTTGAGCATTAAATATTTGTCTGAACCCATCCCTAGTAAGTAAAGAATCTGTATTTTTTAATATCTTTCATTAAATTAAAACCCAGTGAGTGGGAAAATAATGACAGAAAAATGAACTTTAGAGCTTGTAATGTCATTTAAAAGATTTAAGTGTTCTTTGGGCATTAAACCCAGTAAACTGTCATATAAAGTGTTTGTTTAAAATGAGGATCACATAAAGGAAATTATAAATACTTAAATGTAGAAATAGAAGAAGGTAAAACTCTTAAGTAACTATGCAAAGTCTCTTCTAAAATAGTTTATTCTTCCATGAACATATTTTACACCAGTTATTTTTAAGAAGGTGTCCCATTCCTGTTGACTCAATAAGAAACATTAGCATTCATGCCTGCTTGCAGATGGATGGTGGACTGTAAGTTCTTTAGTTTTATATAACTGCTATCCTAATAGCAGAATCAATGTCACTATACAAGCCTGGTTCACACCCATCACCTGCAATTACAATGAGTTGCTGTTCATTGAATACGTGGCTGTTGTTTTTAAGTCACTGAGGATTAAGAAAGAGAGAAAAATGCGCTACAGCCTAAAGTCATGAAGGGGAAAGTGTGTGAGAGTCACATACCTGTATATTTATTTACTTATGATGAGCCTCAGCCACGAGCCATCAACTTACAATTTCTCTTACAATCACCTTCATTGGCTATTCATGAACAGGTCATGAATAGCAGGCTTATATCACGTTGTTTTTGCTTCCTTAATAGGAGCTATTAAAGAGTCACTTTTCAGATTGGTATTATTAACTGTTTGTTAGGCTATATTTTACAAATAGTGCTTTCCTTATTCAGGAAAGCAGAATAGCATAGAGAACTGGAAATTGTTTGAGAAGTAAAATGAACATCAAATTATTTGTACAACAGGACATAATTGGTATACATTGGCAAAAGCAGTTTGAATAAAAGAGCTAAATGCCAGACTATTGCAGAAAATAACTTAGACTTATTCTGAACAGATCTGCACCACTACTGTCCAAATTATCTATTTCAGATTGGTAGATTTTGAGGCCCAAAAAGGGCATTTACATCTTAACTTAATGACTAACAGACTACAGGACAGTGAATTTCAGTAAGTGACAACTGTGTGTTTGCAATGTTTAAAGAGGCAACCAAACACACTCAAACTTCATTTTATGTGTTGAAACCATGTAATTTCATGGCATAAAAGATTTACTCCATCTCTGTGTATGATGAACCAAAGGTTTATTATGTTCCTCATTAAATATGTGCAGCATAATCCTAGTCTGAATTTGTGTAGCACTGTGTCATCACTTTTTGGGAGCATTGTAATTAACTAAGGACTGTGAACAAGTAGAAAAACTTAAATAAGACAGGGGAGTAATTCCTTTACTAAGGTAAACATAATGCTTTTTCTTGCTAATAAGCAACAAATTGTGGGTTCTCTTGCCCTCACTTGCTCAAGAACTGAATTTCAGAACCTCTTTTCCAAGTATGTGTAGTCTAGGAACTTTATTAATTATTTTTGTCTTCTCTTTGTTCTGTTTCAGAACATTAAACACATTAGTAAAATTTCAATATTTCTTTTCAAACTGAAGATCAGGTCTTAGTCACATTACAGTCATAATGTTCCTTTACCATTGAAATCTAAAATTTATTACTAGTGGGAGAAGAAAGAAATAAGACCTACACAATTAAAAAGTTTAGTGGGGAGTGATAGACTCCTGTAGTTGTTGCATAAAATGCTTAGTATTTAATTTAATACTTCATTTTAATTAAATAAGAAAACAACATTTGAGTTGAAATAAACATTATGTCAATCAGTCATTCCATAGATTATATTCAAGAAACCTCTCACAGAATAAAAAGTGTGCATGTACATCTGGTCCAAAAGGCTGAAGGGCAAAAGGAAGCATGCTAGGATTTGACTAGATGTATTTGTTTTCATGACAGTTAACACTGTTTATGACAAGAAACCTCAACTATTTGGCTGCTCAGGGTTTTTTTTTTTGTTTTTTTTTTTTTTTTAGTTTTACATAATATCATGTTTGTTCAAGCACTGAAAATAAGAGTTTTACCTAAAATTAAGAGGACAGAACTCTTTTGTTGTCTTTATTAATATAAACTTGAAATATCAACATCTAAATAATATTCAATAGAGATCATAAGATCTTGTGATAATTCATGTTTTGAGGGAGCTCAACAGACCCTTAGGCCAAGTCCCAGCTCAAAGCAGGGGACATGAAATCACCACTCATATCTAGTTTGATCCTGAGGACTTACAGGGAGGGAGACTGTTTAACCTTAATAGGTGTCCACTGCTTCTTCCAATACTTTTTGTGCTCATGAAATAAAAATTGCCCTTACATTTAGTTTGAACCACTCGTGTTTCAGCCTCCTTTATCCTCCTATTGCACATCATAGTAAAGAGTCTGGCTCCATGTAAGTATTAAGGGACAGAACTCAAGAAAATGTCCTGAAGTTGTGTCAGGGGAGGTTTAGGTTGTATATTAGAAAAAGGTTCTTCCCCCAGAGGGTGGTTGGGCACTAGAACAGGCTCCCCAGGGAAGTGGTCACAGCACCAAGCCTGACAGATTTTGGATGATACTCTCAGGCACATGGTGTGACTCCTGGGGATGGTCCTGTGTAGGGCCAGGAGTTGGACTCAGTGCTCCTCATGAGTCCCTTCCAATTCAGCATATTCTGTGATTCTGTGATTCTCTGAAATTTGCCTCTTCTCCAGGCTGAACATGTTCTAGACCCTTGTTTTCTGTTCACAGAACAAGTGCTCTAGCCCATCCAGTCTTCTTAGCAGCCTCCAATTAGTTTATTGACAACTTTCTCATAACAAGGGACTTCAGACTGGATGCAATGGGCCTGATGTAGTTCTTATCCTCAGAACAGACAGGTAGCGATGAGCACATATATTATCAAGATTATCAAAAATGTGTGAAAATGTAGTTTTGTCTTTTGGAGGTGGGGAGAATTTCTGTGTATAAAAGCATTAAACATTTGTCAGCAAACATCTTCACAACAATGGGTATGCAAAAATATGTTTGAAAGAATGTTGTAGGTATGTGTAGCCAAATGGATTGCTAGGACTCTCCATCAGAGAGACTGATAAAAACTCTCAAGAAAGTGGGTGGACATTCCCATAAAATATCATTACAGGAAAAAAAAAAATATAATAAGGATGATGACTTTTTCAATCCAGCCAGTAACCTAAGCAAGATTGCCAGAAGGATGATTTGTACAGCACGTTCAAAGGAAAAATGATGTATAACACAGAGTTCAAACCCTGCTGATTTGTCTTTTAAACCACTGCTTAAAAAGTACAGACTTTTTAAGCATTCCTTTCCTTTTTTTTTCCTTTTTTTTTTTTTTCTAAATTCCTTGATCTTTTCAGAAAGCAGCACAGTAGTTGTGAATTATTTCACCAGCTTACAGAGGCATATGCATATATGCACATATAACCATCTGTTATATCCCCATTTTTGGGAATATCACTGTTCTTGCTTATATTCACAATACTACAGGTATGGTGACAGGTTTTGTCACATTTCTATGAAAAAAAAGAAATATGGCAGGGGGACAACTCCCAGAATGGAGTAGTACACTAATGCAAAGAGATTTACTTTCAAATCTGCACTTTAAAAACAAAAATCTTAAAATTTTGACACTAAATTCATTTTCTTTAACCTGTTGAAGCATCCATGAGAATGTGGGGTTTTTCTGGTAGCTTTGTTTCAGACTCATATACATATTTACATTGCTCACAAAAGTTGCAGCAATAGCAGAGTAACAGAGTGATGGTGTCAAGAAAATGGAAATTGTGCCAGGGGGTATTCATTCCAGGATTTGCTTGTGCACTTTGCCATTAGCATCTGCAGTTTGCATTTGTGAAATTGCTCAGGTTATATGATATCTCTAATAGACAACAGGTAAGCAACTTCACATTTTCCCATCAGAAACACAATAGAAAGACTATCTATAGGAAGCCAGAAAAGGTCTTGTCCAACCAGATGGCACCACCAACTCAGAAATGGACTTGTACAGTAAGAAGATGGATATATACTTCAGGTAACAGTCTTGTTTTATTTCTTTTTTTCCTTTTTCTTTTTTTTATTATTATTTTATTTTAATAAATAATCCAATGGCAAATTTTAACATTCCTTCAATCTATGACTTCTAGCTGTTTGTTTGTTTTTTTGTTTTTTTTTTTTTTCTTTTGCAGGGGAGTTGTTTGAGGGAGTTTTGTGTGTGTTTTTGTTTTTTTGGTTCATTTGTTTTCTTTTACTTTTATTTTCTATTTTTTTAGAATCCTCTTCTGCATTGGGGAAAAACAGTTGCCATACTCACACAAGCATGAAACCAGTATCTTCTCAAGTATAAATTCAAATACCCCTGCCACTGCTTACAAAGAAAGACCACAATAATTTTTAGTTATGGATTTGATTGGAAGCATAAAAACTGGAGTTTTTTCTCAGTATTTGAGAAGAAGCAATACAGCTGAAGTTTCTTTGTTCTTATTAATTATACCTGTGCTGCATGTCAGTCACTGTCAAATTTTCTTCTTTGAGAAGGGTTTCCAGCCCTGTGACATGCACGAAAATGTACCTGTCTTTTCAACCAATCTCTGCCTGTGCCTTGCAAATTGATACTTCTGTTTTTACAGCCTTGGTGGAACAGTCTTTTGTGGTGAAGTTATGCCTCCCTTTCTCATTCTAATGAATAGATTCATTGTTGAAAATGTGGTGGTTAAACTTTTACTAATCTTGGCTGTCTGCAGAGATGCAGTAACATGTTGGCTAGCCAGACTGGTGGCTCCTTTTCACATGGCATTACGATACAGATAGTTTTCATGAGTTTCCGTTTGCATGCCAGACTCAAAACAGAACATACCCATCCCAGTCATTTTCCTGTGACTTGGGGCTTTATGTGTACATGCCTGGGATGCTGATTGCTGAGCAAATTTAACATGATCTCAGGGGAAGAAAAGGGGGGAGTTATTTAAAAGAACTAGTGTGCATGTATAGCAAAGGGATTTTCTGTTGACAAAAAGGGCTAATTGATTACAAAAATGGATGTGAGAATTAAGGACACCTGAACCAATAAGGTTCAATATTTGCACTTCTAAAGGGGATAGGAAAAAAAAAAATGTAAAGAAATTGAACTAAGGAAAAAAAAAAAGCCAAACCAAAACCACTATACATTGCATTTTTAGTGTCATTATTTTGTTTCAATTTTACAAAGTCTTTTCTCTCACTGCTCTCACCCCTAAAATAAATCTATTATTCATGATATTAGCTTGCTATGTGAATAATATGCGTTCAGAATGCTGGGATCCTTAAACACATTCTTTTATCCATGAGTTACAGCCATGCCTACATAGAACTTGACAACATTTTAGCAGCACACAGAAATTTGTCACAGTAACCAATGGCAAGAAACACAGGATCAAGCAGAGCATCTCATGGGTGGTTCTGACAGCGTTCACTTACAGGACATGTGGGATGCATTCAGTGTCTTTCTGATTTAAAAGGTTTCCTCTATGGAAAATCATATAAAATTTGTCCTTCTTCAGTGCTACTGTGCAACTGTTTCCCCTCACACCTCTTCTACCTCTTCAGACATGTATTATGCTTCCAGTTAGTTTTAAGCTAGCTGTGACAGGGAAGAGATAATGTTTTCTCTGTCTACTTGACAGGAATAAATAGGGCAGTTCAGAACAGCAGATTTCCAAGGTGATACCTGCTTTTTCTCAGGTGAGTGTTAGAGTAGGCACAGTTTTTTGAACTCTCTGACCACCGACTTTTATTGACTTTTTTTTTTTGTTTTGTTTTGTTTGGTTGGTTGGTTGGGTTTTTTTTGTAATATTGAATAGCTATTGATCTGACATTTCATTCTAAGATTCTACTGCAATAGGTGGGGACAAGGTGCAAAAAAATCAGTCCCCAAATTGTGTCTTACTCTAGAGCTTGGTTTTTATATTTCTGCATAGCTAAAATATAGTGATATTCCATCCTGAACTGTAAACCAAACCAAACTAAAAGAGCAGAAGACCTCAGAAAAAAGGGCTTAAAATTATTTTCCACAGTCTGTCCTGCCTGACTGTAACCTTGTCAGTCAAAATTTATTGTTCTTCCTTTACCTCTGCAGCCTGAGATGCATTCTGACCCTCCTGGTGTTACTGGGTTT
This sequence comes from Dendrocincla fuliginosa, assembly GCA_035047845.1. NCBI lineage: Eukaryota > Metazoa > Chordata > Aves > Passeriformes > Dendrocolaptidae > Dendrocincla > Dendrocincla fuliginosa. Next base: position 44,476,326 of record JAWWMO010000174.1, on the reverse strand, counting down.
GGGGACCATTGGCACAAAGGCTTGTGGGTAGGCAGTAAAGAGGAAAACATCAATGCTATGTGTATACAGTGAAGGTTAAATGTGTTACACAGCTGCTGTTTTCTCTGTAAGGTATAAGTAATCCTTAGAGGGTGAGACCTATGAAATACAACGGCCATGGTGTGAATGGCCTGGTGCCACCAGAGCAATTTCCTTCAAGTGATTCTATTCAGGGTTAACCAATAGCACATGAATCATCAGGCCAAATTAATTTCAGCTGTACAATTCTCTTCATTCTATACATTTGATCACAGGCTGGGATTAGGTGAAACATGTAGAGTGGTGGTATATACTTCCCATAAAAAAACCTGCATATGGCTATGGTTGAAGAAGATGGTTGTAATATTTAGGAGCAAAGAGGAGCACTAGAAATTGTGTGGTAGTGACTTTGAGTTGATGGCACAAAAAAAGATTCCATTATAAAGGTAATAGTTTAGATAACTAGCAGAACTCTGGCAGAATGAAATACACACCCCATTAAGAACAGTCACATGAAAATATAATAACTACTCTTTTAATTGTTGTCCTTACTGCATCACATTTTCCAAGAGATTGTTCTGAAACAGTACTTTTGTATGTAAACAATCATGACTAAATATTTTATGCTTTTTATCCTATAGTAGTGAAATGGGGTGGCTATTTTGCAAAAGCTCTGCCAGTTCTTTACCAGATCTTAATCTAATTCAAGAGGTAATAGGCTAAGGAATATATTGAATACACTGGATAATTAACTGGAACTGAAGTCATTAAAGTAATTAAACTACCAGAATATGTGGCAGTTCTTACAGGTAGAATTTGAAAAAAAGAATACTAGCCTGAGTGATTATAAAGAACTGTTTCAGAAGCATGAACAGGAGAGCAGACTATCAGAGGATCAAGATACATAAAATAAGTTACATAGACTTTCTTCCTTTTGACAAGAAAAATTACTCCTGTGCCAACTCTTTAGCTCTTCTTGGTCAGGTCAGCTGGGGCAAACAATAGGATCGCATCACTATATGCCTATAAAATAGTACCCCTAAGATACTCTCTAGCTACTTCAGAAGCTGCACAAGGACCGGAAAAGAACTTTTCTGGTTGTATTTCTCTTATAGTCAGATACACTTTATATTGAAGACCTCATAGTTTCCACACTTGCAACCTACTGGAGCATCCCAAGGCTCCTTATGTCTACTTGAGGTCACACTTCTTTCTGAAAGGACAGGTGAAGAAATGTGTGTCTAACTTTCTACTCACACTATATGAATTTGCATTGCTCTGGTGTTTTGTCTGAAGTCAGACACTCATAGGGAAAATCAGGAGACAGGAGATGAAGATGGAATTTATAAGACTGGAACTGTCAAGAGAAGCTTCATTCAGTACCCACATCACCAATTCACTGGAGTAAGCATTGTGACTACGCATCACTATAAAGTGGAAATTTAATTCTCTCTCTGTCAGAGACTGGGGGTTGTATATATTTAAAGTGATCAAACTGATTGCAAGTTCCACGTGTTTCAGATTGTATATAATAATGGTTATCACAAGACTAGAGTTGGATTTTAAAAAAAGGCCCTGCTTGCTATAAAATCCAGACTTTATAAACAATTACAGCAATGTACAATCATACAGAGTAATTAAAATGATGATTGCAATCTCTTCTTTCCTCCCTATGTTTTTCTTTTGTACTTTGTTTTTTTTCAATAACCATTTTAACAAAGAGGAATCCTTTGAGAAAGATTTCTGCTGGATATGAATGACAGTAATTCTATTTGCTAAGGTTGACTAATATAATAGTATTTTAAAATTAACTTTGATGAGTACTTCTGTCTGCAGCTGTTAATCTCTTCTTAAAAGATTAATGTGACTCTCACTGAAAATCTCTAGGCAGGGATAGATTTGATTCCTAAATAAATTAAATCTAAATCTAAATAGAATTAACACATTCTTTGAATACGAACATTTTGTAAATTACTCATCCTACATCAGCAAGGTATTTAATGTCTTGATGGGGTTCAGGGAATAAAGTGCCCTCTGTGTTGCTGTTTGATTCTTTTTTTTACATTGCTTGTATTCTGGTGTGAAATTCTAACAACCAATATTTTTAAAAAGAAGGTGTGAGGACACAACACCAGATTTACAAACGTACTTGGGCTGATGACAATGCATACAGATATGATGTTAGTAGAATTTTTAAATGAAAGAAATAATACTTTTATTTAAATCACTGCTGTTTATTTAAATCACTGCTGTTCAGGGTCCACAATAAGAACTTTCATTTACCTGGCTATTTGAAACTTTATATGTTCAAATCCTTTTGTGAAGTTGGATAATTTTTTTGTAGAATTACAGCTAACAAAACTGCACTTTCTAAATCCCTTGTCAATTTTTGAGGTATTACTAGAAAATATGACACAGGTATGTACTGTGCTAAGTTTTTAAGATGGACCTGATTTGTATTTTTCACAAATAGAGAAGTCATACCATTTATGGATAAAAGCACTCTGTGCGATGGAAGTTAAACACATTTTAGAAAATCATCTGATTTTTACAAAGTAAACTTCCTTCCTAGTACAGCAGAACTGATTGGTTCCATTACAGTACAATTTGTTATTTTCTCTGGGAGATACTAAGCTTCATGAATTTCCATAGATTCCAGTAAGGAAAAATACTCTCTGGACATATGACGCACACTTGGCAGCTGAGTTAAGTTGAACATGGTTCCTGCTGGCTCAGTCAAAAAAATATTCCTCTGGTGGAATTTTAAACATCCTAGATGAACCTTGTTCAAAGTTTAATTCCCACTGAGATTGAGGAAATTGCCCTCTATTGTCCTATTAGTTCAACTATAAGACAGCTTCACTATTTCAAAACCACAGGTATGTAATACAATTTTTGCAAGACAAATATGAGTGTAGTAAGAACTGTCATGATTTTTAATACATAAATTGTTTTTCCTCAGATCTTTTGCTAAAAAAAATAAAAATAAAAAAAAAAACTATAACTTTTGACACTGGAAAGCTTTTTCCACTTCCCACCCTTTTCCTTATATTGTTTTGGGAATGTATACCTTTTCTTCATCCTTATGTTAGGGCATGTGCCCTAACTTTTTGGAAGAGATTGAAAGAATATAGAAAAAAAAGTGAAAGTCAAAGTATGGAAGGTAAAGGTTCTAATGCATATGATGCAAATTTACATTAGCTTTTAAAATAAATTTCTTCCCATTTTCAAAAGCTGTAAAAGTAATTATAAAATTCTTCATTAAGTTGATTTTTTTTCTATAGAATTGAACTTTCAGAACTGAAAAATTTCACATACCTCTACATAAACAAAAAATAATTAAAACCTTAAAAATTCAACTAAAAAGAATTTTCTAGACTTTATCTATTAAAATGTATGTGATTTTTATTTTTTTCATTTATTCAATTATTATTCTTTTTTTTCCTGTAATTTCCCTCCCCCCCCCCTTATTACAGAATTTTATTTCATAGCAGTTGCTCTCTACTCCTTGCCAATATGCAATACACTGTTCATGCAATATTCTTAAAAGTCTTTACTGTCACCCATGATTCTTGTTCAAAGACAAGAAAAATTTAAAACTAGTGTAAAAGAAGAGAGGGAAGCATGAAATGTTGTGGAACTTGATTTATTTAGCATTGCTGCCTATGAAATTAGAGTCAGGTTTTTAGTGTATCATAGCTTCTTTAGATTTTATCCAACACACAGTGGCTAAAACTAGATGACTCTTAGCAGTTATATTCTGCCCACTTTCACATTCTGTGCCCTGCAGATGACTTGCACTTTGACTAAAGATTTAATTTCTAATACTTGCCTATCCAACTTTAGTTTGAGACTGTGTGATGTGGGTGGTGGTTATTTGGTTGTGTTAACTGGCCCTTTATCTTTTTGTGAAATAGCTGAGTTTATATTTATTTATAAATATGTCTGATGATGGTATTGATACATTTTTGGCCAAGTTTTAGCATGCAGTAAAGAAAACCTGGGAATTTAAGACAGCAAATAGTTTTTTTATAATGTTAACTAGTGAGAATTATTTGCTTCTAATCCCTGCTTGTTTTGGCTGAGATAGAGCTAATTTTCTTCAAAATGGCTACTATGGGGCTGTGTTTTGGACTTATGCTGAACACAGGGTTGACAATACAGAGATGTTTTTGTTATTGCCAAGCAGGGCTTACACAGAGCCAAGGCCTTTTCTGCTTTCTGTACTGCCACACTGGCAAAGAGGCTGGGAGTATATGAGAGGTTGAGAGGGGACAGAGCCAGGTGACCAAAACTGACCAAAGGAATATTCCAGACCATATGACATCATGCTCATGATATATATGTGCCATATATACATTAGTATATGAAGTGAGGGGAAGAAGAAGGAAGAGCGGGCACCTTTGAAGTGATGCCATTTCTCTTCCCAAGTGACTGTTACAAATGATGGGCCCTGCTCACCTGGAGATGGCTGAACACCTGCCTGCCCATTGGAAGCTGTGAATTCCTTGTTTTGCTTTGTGTGTGTGGCTTTTGCTTTCCCTGTTAAACTATCTTTATCTCAATGCATGAGATTTCTAGTTTTCCAAATCTCTCCCCAGTCCTACTGGTTAGGCAGTGAGGAAACAGCTGTGTGGTACTTGGTTGCTGGCTTACCATGACATAATCTATATTGTTGGTCAGAAAAATCTGGGGTTCAGTAGAGGAACCTAGCAGGAGGATTTTTTTTCATTCAAGGATTTTATTTCTACTTTCAACCTGCTCCTCCTCATCCCCCTACCAAAAAAAACCCCAAACAAACAAAACCCAAAACAACCAAATAAAAACCAACCCAAAAAAAAAGAGAGCGCACCTCTGCTCAAAATTCAGAAAGCACAGTACTCATCTCTGTGAAAAAAAGTCTCAGCTGAAGATCTTCTGAGAAGGTTTAACTTTAACTTCAGCATCTGAAGAGTATATAATGAAGGGCTGGTGACCTATTTTTTTTGCTCTTTAAAGCTTTATGAATTGTGCCCTAAATCTCAAAGTCATCTACAACATGGTTTCTATGAGAGTTTAAAAATACAGAATTAGAAAGAGGGCAAGACTGTAGTGCACATCTTTCAAAAAGAAAATATTGTATTGTACAAACTTCTGGGATAATAACAGCACCTTTTCTTGCCTTTGAATGAAGGGTCCAGTGAACATTTTCTGTTCAAATGTCAAATGAAGAGTTTCTGAAATCCCATAAGTTTCATCTCCACATTTTTATTTCATAGGCTGATGAAAGGTCATATGGAAATGGAAAAGGTTTTAGCTGATACAGAGATCTTTTAACTCCAGACTTAGTAACAGCCTATGAAGACTAATGCAGTGTCCCTGCTGTACCCTGCACGAGTAAAGCAGGATAAGACAACAGAATACATGGAAAGTCTGAGACTGTTTTAATAATTTCCTGATGGAATTGCGACAAACCAATGTGATTACCAGACTGAGATAGCCTTTACCAATGCTTATCATCACTTTTGGCATCACATCAATTAGCTAACTCAACTGCAACAATCAAGGGCCATTGCATCTAAGTAAAGATAGAAAATGGAAGACTGCCTTTGTTTTACAACTCTGTTCAGCTGTCCAACCCTGTTGTATATAAACCCACCCTGTCCTTCAAAACACAAATGTAATGGGACATAAACAGTTACTTGCAAGTGAAGACATGGTTAGTTTTGTAGTGTACAGACATGTTTCAAATACTTTGCTGAAAGAGAACTGTTACATAGCCATGTCACATCAGCCAGATAGCTGTTGTAGAGCTTTAAGGAGATAGGAAAAAATACAGTTAAATTAGATTAGGGGAAAAAAAAAAAGGTATGAAATAAATTACAAAACAGCAGTAGGGAGTAGGGTCCTTTTTTATCCATTTTAAGAAAAACAATTAATTTAGCACTTGAATGTAAATATGTCTTTTCCATATGCCAACAAATATCAAATGAGTGTGGTATAATTACTCTGACACTGTTTGAGTATTATTCTGTGCAATCTAGACACATTTTATGTTTTCATGAGATAATGTGGTAGACAGACTTAAAAAAAAGTCTTCTTAGACTGAAATAATTCAATGTTGACAGGTACTGCATTATTATAACATGATATGAATGTCTTGCATGTATTTAAAAGTAATAAAAATAAAACAAAAACACATTAGTAAGGAATGCAAGACTGACAGTTCAAAATGACAAATTGTCCCTTCTAGATCAGGTAGAAATTGAGGTACAAGGGTGATAGCAAAGTTGAGTGCATTCTATTCTCTGCACCATTCCTCAGTTGTCCCAACTTTATAGATCTACTTTAACTTTGAGACACCTACAAGGAAGAAAGAACATGAAAAGAAGTTAATTTTCAAAAGGTCATTGCATACTCAATACTGAGAATATTAACAGTGCAGGCAGTATGTATGGTAGTGATAAAATCTGCAATGTATCTAACTGGCACTGTCATCAACACACTATACATTAAGTAGACTTCACAGGACCAAATAGTCCATATACTCTCCAGATTTTCTTCCATATAGCTTTGCAAAACCTAACTGGTATGAGATCAGTTTCTAGTCACCTCTTTACATTCATTAGTTAATCATTAAATTGTTTTATTTCTGCCTAAAAACACAACTGAGCATTGTGGAAAGGCATATTCTCTTATCTCATGATAGAGAATCAACATGAAGAAGAAAATAAATTAGCCTTTCATATTTTTTTCTCCTCTTAATATTTTTCCCTCTACTTCACTTAGACAGCTCCATACATTTAAAAAAAAAAAAAAAATAAAACCCACGAGGAATGGAATCTGAAAATTAAGTGCACACTGTGCACAGAGAATTGTAGAAAAATAGAATGGTTTGTATTGAAAGGGATCTTCAATCCTTCTGCCATGAGCAGGGACACCTTCCACTAGATCAGGTTGCTCAAAGCCCCATCTAACCTGGCCTTGAACATTTACGGGGATCATCCACAGCTTCTTCAGGCAACTTGTTTCTTATACCTTCCTCAGCACATGTAGATCATGAATAGATACTAAGGTATGGAATAAAAGGTACTAGACAAATATAAAACCTGATGATGAGGCTGATGATAAGACCTCTTTGCAGTTCAGAACAGTGATGGACAGGTTGTTAATGCATTAAGATTTCTTATTTGATGGATATGCCGGTCTGCAAGTTGATGGTTCAACATTAATAGAAAGAGATATCTTACTGCTGTGCCTCACTTTTAAAAGAATTACTATTGCTGCCTAGACTCAGCACTTAAATTGGACTGAAGGAAGTGCCATATCCATCCATCATTGCCAAATGATAGATTTTCATGTGTTCTTAACAAAATTGAATTGCTTGGACAGTCTGCTGAGATAAATTTAATGCTCTTTGGAAAAAAAGAATATTCTTGGCCTTGGCAGCTGAATATCAACCACTCAAGAAGCATTCATAGAACAGGAATTTACTGCATAATGAAAAGTGTAAATCTAATGCATTGTTCTTTTCCTGCAGGTTTTTAGTTGCTTTCCCTGTAACCTTTATGTTTGCTAGGAATATCTTATTTTTCCATGGTTTTAAATTTGAATTTTAAATTAATTAATTTAAAATTAATTTTTGTAAAATTGACCTTAAGAGAAAAAAGAAAAGGAAATTTTTTCTTAGCTCTCTTCTCAACAAATAGGTTTTTATTCCTGGATCTGAAATTAATAATGGAAAGAACACTAAATAGTAAATAAAAATTTTTGATCATAGAACTGGACAAAAAGTGAACAGGAAAATGAACAATGGTGTATGTCTCTCTCACTGTCTTTCTCTTCCATGAATTTAACATATTTAAACAAACACACAGCCATGTATATAAAGCCAAGTTTGAACTAATTCCAAGACCTGAAATCAAGATTTTCATTTAATTGATAAAATAGACTGTTCATCATAGAATGGTTTGAAATGGAAGGGATCTTAAAGATCATGTGGTTGCAACTCCCCTGCCATAGGCAGGGACACCTTTCATTAGACCAGGTTACTTAGAGCTCCATCCAACCTGACCTTGAACACTTCCAGGGATAGAACATCCACAACTTCTCTGAGCAACCTGTCCCAGGGCCTCACCACTCTAACAGTAAGGAATGCCTTCTTAATATCCAGTCCAAATTTACCCTCTTTTAGCTTAAAGTCTTTGCCCCATGTCCTTCTAAAATGTCCCTCTCCAGCCTTCTTGTGGGCCCCTTTAGGTACTGAAAGGCAACTCTAAGGTATCCCCAAGGCCTTCTCTTCTCCAGGCTGAACGACTCCAACTCTTTCAAGTCTGTCTTCACAGGTGAGGTGCTCCAGCCCTTTGACCATCTTAGTAGCTTTCCTCTGGGCTCATTTCAACAGGTCTATGTCTTTCTTGAGTGCTTATATATTTGAAATAACTACTGACTTAACTGGAAATAAATATTCCACTTACGTTTATAGAGGTCATCCCGAAGTACTCCCATCTTGACAAGACAGAGAACTAATAATGTGTGGAATGCCTTTTGTAGTGGATGATCTGTTTTTGGGACACCCAGAACAAGTTGCCAAGCTTAAGTAATTCCATTATTCCACTTTCTTACACCACGAATTAACCCAGTGCTCAGACTTCAAACAATACTAAAGAGCATACAATGGCATAAAGGAAGAATACTTCCAAGGAATTTCCTTAGTTAGCTGCAAATGTGGAAGGTCAAAAATAGGTCAAGGAGTTATACTTAACATTTAAACATAAGATTCTTCATCAGTGGAACAGAATAAGGAGGACTATTTTCAAAAGAATATGTCAAAGAGGGAAATTGTACTGTTTGGGTCAAAAAAGGTCAGTGTTATTTTTCTACTCTGTTTTTGAAAAATCTGAAAGAAAAATTGAGCTTTTTTTTTTTTAAATATTTAGTATATCACTACTGTCAGCTATAACCACAGTATCTTTTTATACATTCAAATACTATTGGAAATTTTTTAAAAAATGTTAGCAAATGAAAGTTAAATGCAAGCAAGAGGAGACGCATCTCCTTAAATTACCAGATTTTACGCTAACAAACTCTATTTTATTAGTTTCTGTCACTGAGATTTGTCTGATGGATGTGCAGAGCTTCAATACATACACAATGATAGCGTGACTTTGTTAATTTTAAATCTGAACAAGCTATTTAAAAAAAAAAAAAAAAAAAAAAAACCTCGCCAAATTTAATTCCCTGTTCTTTTCTAGGATACACATTCCTCATGCTGTGCCATACCGCATATTAAGATCCTGGAAGGTTTAGAGGCTTACAAAAGAAAAGTATTTTAGCAATATAAGTTATACATACAAAAGACAATTCATTGAAGAATAGATTATGAAAACGAGTTTGAGTTATCTGAAAATGTCCTACTTTATTATTTAGCATATATTTTCTGATAACTCACTCATTTTCAGAACCCATTCTTCATTTAGCTATCTGTCTTCTCTATGAGTTTTAGCCAAGAAAATTGTCCAAGCATGTTTCTTTCTTAGTAAGTTTGTTTGCTAGTCTAAAATTCTGCATTACCAGCAGTTATGTTCCTGTTGAATCTTATTTGGATCAAGACCTCTTTCCAGTAAATATTAAGTATAACTTAGTGAGCATCAATAAAAAGAATAATATTTCTACTAAGGTACCAAAATATACCAGGATTGTCCACAAAAGGATCTGTCCTCATTAATTCCATACAAGTGAATAAAATTATTTTATTGTTAAGTGCAATCATGAAGCATGAAGATACCATGTCATTAATCAACTGGGAAAACAATTTTTCTTCTCTGAACATTAATTCCCATGACTACCACTATTTGAACTTAAATAAAAAATAATATTTGTACTAGCACTTGAATGAATAAGTTTGTACCAAGTCTGTAGTTACCTGTTCCATGTAATGTAGGATGTCCATAGTCAAATCCACCTCCAGATACAAGCATCTTTTAAGACAAACCTTCAGTGCTATCAAGCATTACTAATGTGTCACTGGATGTTGGTAGATGCTACTGTGAGGGTTACAGATATAAGGTGAATAAAGAGTTTAAGCAGTAGCAGGCAGTTACATTTATACCAGGCTTTTTTCTGAAGAAAGAAATGCCTATGAATGTCACTTTTTAGGGATGTTATTTATCGTATCAACACATCTGATGTAGAGATGTAAAATTAAGTCTATTCAGATATATGATAGTGATAAAATGAGAAAAGTGACAATGCTTGTCAATTGATACCTGTACCAAATATGTCCAAAATTGTTTTAATTTTACATCTGACTGTGTAAAAATTGGATAAGAATCGCTAGTTATTACAAATGTACACATCTCACTAACATGTCAGAGTATTTGTTTCTTGGTTTTCTGTCCTCATCAGTTTGCAAAATCAATTTCCATCCTCAAATTGTATATAAAAATTGTCATATATAGATTTCAATATTTCTATTTTAATCAAGCATCTGCAAAGAGTCAGAAGTTTACTCTTTGTTTATGACTATGGAAACTTTTATGACCCACTGATTATGAGCTACATCAACTAAGGAGCAAACTGAACTTCTAAGCAGCATGATTGCAAGTATCCCCAAAAGTAAGGCAGTATGCACACAAATTGTAACTCCTGAGTGATGGCTACTATTATAGTAGCCATGAGCATCTTTCAGAATGGAAGCTGAGTATGCAGAGTTAAAGAGTTCATGGGTCTATGAGTACCAAAGCAGAATGCCCTCAAAAATGCTCTGTGCAAGAAAAAGAAATATTATGATTTCAGCACAGTATTTCACAGAGTTACTTAAAATCTGATATTTTTTTGTCCCAAGATTTTTTTTTTAATATTTTCATTCAAAAGTATGAAGAAAAGAGTTATATTTTTAAAAATTTGCCAGGGGTCCTGTGTAATAACTTACTGCAAAAATTGTGACAAAAATCCCTTCTGAAATGCTTAAACACCATATTTCTTATTTTAACTATTACATATTTTTGTGATGTTTTGTCCCAATTCTATACTTTCTGTAAGTCAAAGTTTTCCTTTGGATCCACTGATATTTATCTTTGAGAATGACAAGATACAGGCTCAATTTTTTTTTTTTTTCATTTCTTCAGATATCTTTAATTTACATCTTTTAGTACAATTTTTTAATTTTCTGATTTTTCAGATAATAGAAAACAAAATAGCTGATGAGTTACAGTACAGTTATAGCTATTAGAAAATCAGAACAACTCTTAATTCTTTTATATTGGCTGCAATAAGTAGAGTTTGAAGTCATTATAAGAGAAGACACTGTATTTTGAAAAATAATATCCATCTAGTGTATTTAGGAATAAAGATAAAGCTTCAAATATTATGTGATATAAAATGATCAGTTTCTGTCACAGGCTAGAAGTGCTGCATTACATTTTACAGATATTTTGTTTCTTGATGAAGTAGTTCTAGCTCTTCTGTTACCTGGCATCACATCAGACAATCCATTATAATACCTTCCCGGGCATTTCACTTCTATGCTGGTTACCTGGACTGAGAAGAACTACTGGTCCGAGAGAACACCAGACACATTCCACAACTTCCATGTAAGGCTGTAGGAATGGAGTGTAATTCAGAAAAAGCAACATTTTTATTTAAATGAATCACCTATTCTTCATTTAAGGGGAGGGAAATATCGTAGTCCTTCTGTCATTCTTTCCCAAGTACAGAAATAAATAACTTTTTGGTCGTGCAAAAAGGATCAAATTGGATGACATAATTTGATACAGATGAAGACTGTGAGAGACAACACACACAAATATTACACACCTCTTACACACCCAAGTACTTAAAACCTCAATGCTGAAAGAGGAACATCAGTTATAAAACAATTAGAGATATAAAGCCATGAAATGTGCTACCATTATTTGCAGTAGAGATAATAACTTATGGTTTGCTGCTTAATATTTTTCTCCTGCTGCTTCAAGCATCCTGAACTTAGTGTAAAAAACAATGTACATCTGAAAAAAATGCTACACATTTATAAATATACACACAAAAATCTTTTTTGTTTGTTTGTTTGCTTTAAAGGTAGCATTTTTAAGTGTAATAAAAATAAAAAGACAAAACTTCCATCTGTGACATCAAATGATATTTGACATTAAACATTAGGTGACTTTAACAGAAATTTTTTCATTAATTCCTCTGGGTATTATATCACCAACTTAAAAATTGTTGGGTTTTTTAATCACATGGGTTTTTTTCTAACTGGGACTTATTGGACTATCATTAATGATTTGATATCTTAAATATCTGAAAAAGTGGTAAAATATAGAAAAGGCACGTAAATGATAGAACATCAGGGTTGTGGGTTTAACTGTATGGGCCATTCACTTAAGAGTTGGACTCGATGATCCTTGTGGGTCACTTCCAACTCAAAATATTCTCTGATTTTGTGATTTTGTTTAAGATAACAGAGGATCTCAAAAATAAATGAGAAAATTTACCTTGTCTGGAGATGACGTTATTGCATTAAAATCAATTCAGCTCTGTCAGGATACTTTTTCTGTGAATTGGTGTGTGTCAAGCAGTGACAATAGCAGTGAGTGGCAGAATTATTTTAAATAAATGCATAACCTCTGAAGACTTAGCTTTGTTCTAGCTTGTCTTCACAGTGTGAAATCAGTTGAGTGTATAACACCTATGTGTTTTTACACAATGCTTAGAAATTATTTCCACAACTCTTTTTATTGAAAGAACAGACAATTTCATGCAGAGTTGCACTGGAAGTTCAGTAGGGCTGTACTGGTATTTATGCATTTTATCTCAAATGCTCAGAGAAAACTACAAGCATATCAGACACAATAGAGAATCACTGTGAAGTTACTACTGGAATACATAGAGTTAAATACAGATTGCATGTCATCCTCTCTACACAGACTGTACATGCTGGGCATCATATCTTCGTTTTTATAAACATACTTGTAGCTGGGCCAGATAAAGGTAGGCAGGGTTTTACATAATCATATTTTTCACATAAAAATATAGACTGCATAATTGATGCCAGACTAAAAAATATTATATGAGAAGCATTCATTGGTTACAACAAGGGATGAAAATTTGTTTAAACTCTATATACAGGGACATATATATGATCACGGTTGCTTTTTTCATATTTTTTTAAATTTATTATTTTTATTTAATTTTAACTATGGACATATTTAGGCATTTTGCTTATACCGTTCAAATAAAATAATACTTAAAATTCCTCCCCCTTGCCATATGCATATACTTATATTTACTTTGAGACTGACAGCCTCAGTAGATTTTGCATGTATCTTCTACATTCTGAAAAAAAAAGCTCTCTTGGAAGTGAAACCATAAAACTTTATGACACAGTTTAACTTTTCTGTGGTTTTCTCCTTCAAGGGGTTTTTAGGAGCAAGTGAAGCTGAGTGAAATCGGGCTACTCAGAAGTGGCAGTTCATTGCCTCCAAAGGGAACCCCACTTTTTCTATAACACTTCAGTTTCTGTTTTTCAACACAGTGCTATTAAAGATATCAATTATGCAAAAGGAAAACTGAACCAACTCTCCCAATAAAATCATACAGGATTTAATTTCAGCTCTAACCAACAACTCTCAATGAGATCTTTCTATGTGAGGTACTGTTTAAAGCAAAAAAGCGATATCTCAAAACTCAGTTGTGGGTCATTTCTATGACTTGCTTTAGAACTTTATCAAGTAAGGATAGAGCAAACACAGGATGACTATATTCATAACAGCAAACTAAAGCCTTTCTAAAAAGGAGAGGGGAAAGCACAAAACCTGAAATATGTGTGATTTCAGGATACCATTAAAAAGAAAAAAAAAGGAATTTGAGGGGACATCAAGAGGAACATCCCCTGCAGTGCCACAGTACTGTGAAAAATGCCAGAAGCATCCACGTGTTATATCTGTGAAAGGCACAGTGATTACAAGCCTCTGGCATGCACCCAGTCAAAATTTCCTCCCAATGCTTTGATCAGCTCCTCTTGGAGACATAGCTGAGGCAAGATCAGTGCTCTATCTTGTTACAGGGTGTTTGTAAGACTGAATCAAATAATAATGCTTTCAACAATGGAGAGGTTTAATGGTTCTCTGTTTATCAAATGTGACTGGAGGACAGATTTATAAAACTATTTCAGTGTTAAGGGGCTCAGAAAAATTGGCATTTCAAGAGCAGCTAGGCAGACAATTTTCTATCTATATTTCTGTATCTGAATGTCTTTCATTTTCTATTTGCATAGCCTTCAAAATTGCCCAGAAATTAGGAAACAGTGACTTTAAGAATGTCATGAAAGTCTGTGTCTTTGTGATTTTGGCTCTGCCTGAAGTATTTCCAGGAGTGTGATTCAAAGAGCAGATGAAAGTGTAATAAAAATTACTTCTTGCATTAACACTGCAATGATGTCATCTTCTCCAGATTAGTTGCCTATGGCTCCATTGAAATATGTGGCAAATTACATTGTGCTTTTCCTGTAGAGACCTTTTTTGAATTCTTTAAGACACAGGCTGCTTAGCGCAAGTCAAGATGAGATGGTGGGTGGGCTTTTGGGGCAGAAAAAGGCATGATTAGATCTGTCTTGTTTATGTTGTGGGTAGGGAGACCCTCTAGAGCCTAGAGAACCACAACAGCTTGTTACTTGTCCCTTTGGTTAGTTTTCTCTAAGACAAATCTTCCCAAGAGGGCGAGTCACAGGAAGCCCAGATGAAAAGCTAGTAGGGCCATTTTATCTCAGGACCAAGAACTGTTATTGGTCTTCCTTAATTTAGTAACACAGACATAGCCTGTTAGTTTTAATTGTCTTCCCTTGCCATTCTTACTCCCTTAAATTGGAAACACAGATGGAAAAGCAATGAGTGTACCAAATAATTTGCATCTCATTTGCCTATTATTAAGCAATGAAGCAAAGCAGCATGTAGAAAATTATGTGGAAGAAGGAAAAAGGAGCCTGAAATAGAAGAGTAGAGTCAATGAAGCAGCTATTTCTTGAACACACAATTTCCATATGGCCCCCAAGAAATATCACACTTGTGAAATGATATGAGTACTTGACCTCTCTGTTGTTAAGAGCAGAAGGGAAGAAAAAGTGGAGAAAAGAAGACAGAAACAGTAACTTCTCTAAACCTGTCCACATCTTCCTGGATCTCCCATTTGCAGACTCTATGACTCCCCTTTAACAAGGCAAACATGTCACAGTGTTATACCTGCTGGGAAGGTGTAAGAGGAAAGTGAGGTTGAAGAAAAAAATCAGAACATGACAGGGAACTTAGAGTATGTGACACGAAAATATCAAGAATCCTCCAGGTGCCTCTACTACCACTCAAATTAAGACAGGGACTAAAAATACATTCTTTATTTAGAACACGGTTCAGTTTCCTGTGTCTTCTGCTATATGACCCAAAATAGTTTAAGATTTGTAAGCTATGGATAAGTTTATGAAGATCTTTGTCAGGACCCATGTCAGACACAGATTTACAATACAGCCAAGTGGAAGACTGGCCATGTTTATTCTGCTTCCTCCTCCATGAATGCTCTGATAGATAAATTCTTTTGTTTCCTTTGTGAAAACATATGTTCATATAATTGTGATATGCCTTGGAATATAACATGAGGTTTAATCAATTCAGTTATTGAAGGGAACAAGAGAATAGCAAAAATTATTCTATAGTAAAATGTTAGTTGATGACTTGTTCTGTCCTTCAGAACAAACTTGTATGTCCATATAAACACAGACATCTGGAACTGAAATTTGATAACTGTACTTCAGCTGGGGTGACAAGAGCATTGCAGACCAGAAAAGCCAGGATCTGAATCCCTTTATATTTTCAGATAATATTCTACATCAAATAGATATTAGATGAAGATACAGAATACTGGAGCTAATAATTTTCAAATAATTTTTAAATAATTGTGGTAGACCCTTACTAAACATTTCAATCAAGTTGGGATATTTCTGCACAAGACACAGGATCTGTAACAAGTAGGAAAGAAATACAGGATAATCTCAGGGCATGCTTTATGCAAGACAGACTAAACACTAACCTTAAATGCTACTGCCTTCTGGCTTTCAAAACTGTGAATCATCAATCTGAGATTCTTTTTAATTGACTCAGCTCATTGCAAGGGAAAACCTGAGGGTTTAGTCTGTACCATTTGAATACTGACACAGTGTAGAAGCTAGTAATAATGTTCATAGTTTACAGATTTCACTATTGTTGCGCCTTAATAATCTGAGTTGCTATAGATTCAAAGGATAAAAATCCAGATTTTCAATATACAAACTGAAGCTATGAAATTCATATGCTACTGCTTGTAATACACAGAAACAAAATTTATATTGTTTCCTGTGGGTTAGGATTATCACAGTCAGATGATCCCAGAAATCTAAAGTATGGGGAGCTGGAATAGGAATAAAGAGGGGAGTTTCCTCTGATTTACCTACTTCACTCATTCTTAGCAACAATCTATTTTTCTAATTAAAATTCCATACAGACTGTATGAATGGCTGGAATGTCAAACTTTAAATCACTGTCTAAGGCAGCTAAAGAATTCAGTGCTCAGACTGTAATTTGTAAAATAGTTATTTAATGTCTTTAGAGCAGAAACCAAGGAGGGTATGTTTAGACTGGTGCAATTTTTCTTACCCATTCATATAAGTCTGCGAAGCATTTTCTTTTTCCTTGAAATATCCCAATGAAAAAACAGTCTCTAGTATTTCTCAGGCAAGCCCAGTACTCTGAAATCTCTTATTTAGCAGAGCGGTCAGGATAGGGAATTACTTTTGGTGTTTTAGTAGCTTATCATGAATGTACTTCATTGCTTTTCAGGGAATATTTCTTGAAATGCCAAAGCAGGTGTCTTAAAATGCCTCTTATTTCGTGCAGCAACACTCACTCATAAAACTCCTGCTATGCATGTTAAAACTTAACGGCTGGAATATATCATATTAATACACCACAAGCTATATTGAAGTAACATTATGAAACTGAGACTTATACTCAGAAAAAGTCAAGGTATTTAGTGTAAGTGATTTCATTTGAGCTGTACATCTTTTTGCACAGTCTGAGTGACATGAGAGTGTGAAATCAATTTGTGTTGCTGAATATTTGAAGGCTGAGACTACATCGTAAACAAATTCAGGCAAGGAAAGCATATATATCAGAAACTGATTGCTAAGTAGAAGGAATGCAGTTGAATTAAAACAATTTCCTTCTCTCAAAGCTACACTTACCTTCATGGATGAGCATAAACTAAATGAGTTAAATGGTTTAGAATGACAGAAGCAGGGAGCACCTAGCATAATTCCCTTCCTGTTCTATATTATTGATAGTTTCCAGTGACACAGAACATACAGTTGCCTAGAGAAAGGGAATTACTCATTTTCTTGGCATTAGTTTTTTTTCAACGCTTTTACACTCTGAGCAAAATCAGTAAAAGGAATCAGGTCCTTAATTGTTGGGACTGCTGTGTTTGGGAGGCAGTGAGGTAGGAGTTGTCACTGACTGTAAGAACAGTTATAAGAACAATTTAAACAAATGCAGCTATAACACTTTGATTCATTAAAGGTAATTAGAGAGACACATGGTTACAGCTGTAGAGTGTTCTCCATGGAACTCCCTATTTCTAATACATCCTTTCCTAACTTCTTGACATGATTCTATATGCTGCTGCTTTACAGTCTATTTGTGGGTTATTCAACAAAAACATATGCTTCCAAGAACTGCAAGTCTTAAGTATGGCTATAGTAACCACTTTTATGTGTTAGAAAAATGGACAGTAATGAGATGTGGAAATAATATGTTCTAACCTGGGCAGGGATAAGGGAAACGCACACAAGAATAGCTGAATATACAATAAATAAATTGTAGGCTGAGTGTTAGGCACTATTTCATAAGGGTGAAGTTTTACTTCTAGGGAGTTTCAAGTAGTCTCCCTAGAAAAGTAGCAGAAATTTCATCTGTTGAGTAGTATTTAAAGAGATTAGCCAAAGCTTTAGAGGATAATTAGTTGATCAGCTTTCAGTTATATGGGCAAATATTCTCTCATTATTTTCAATCTGATTAGTGAAGGCTCTTTAGAAAATATTTTTTCTTATTTTAACTATTAGTTAAAAGCTTAATCCTGATAACTTAAATAGTAAAGGTACAAGGCATATGAAACTGTGCAATATATATATATGTTTCGTGCTAACAGTAGCTTTGCCCAACTACTTCATCTTTTCAATAAGCTGAAATATATCCACTAGCATTGTCCCAACAGAATTTTTGTGGTCCTTTCAAATATACTTTTACAGTGGACATTTCTTTTAATAATCCACTTTTTTTTATTATTATTATTTTTATTTCTCATTTCCCACCACTTCCAGTCACCAGCACTTAAGACCTTAATGAGAGATGTTCTACAAATGCAAATACATAGATTCTTTTCCAATCTCCACAGATTTCAGTATCCCGGCTCCCTTTCTGCGAGGAGACTAGGATCAAATTTGAAATCAAGGGAAAGAAGAAGTCATTGCAAATACTGGGAAGAGACTAGGTGTGTGACATTCAACAAATGCAGATAATACACTATGTTTTGGATTATCCCTTTTTCTTTCTTTAAACTGTTTGCCCAACCTTCCTTTAAAGTGTATTCAGTTAAACTCATTACCTAAATCAGGATCTGCTTCTAGTAGTGATTCATATTGCAGCACCATGTGAATTTTTACAACTAAATTATTGCCCCTTCTGGAAATAGTGCAGGTTTTTACAATGGAAATAGTGACAGGCAGACCCTTATCCATTGTAGTGTTAGTAGTGAGAGTGTGCAAATGCAAAAGCATTACTGGAGCTCTTGAGGGAATCGCAATTACATGATATATATTTTTTCCTGAAAAAAACCTGCCATCCACATTTTAATGAGGAAGCCTGGGAACCTATAAATCTTTTTGCCACCAGGCTTATAAACAGTCTGTATTATTGAGACTAATTCTGCCATTTATGGCTGAAGATGTTTCAGGTATTTACACAAATTTGGTCTTCAAAGTACTGCACTACTGACTTAAAAAAGAGTAAAAGGCTGAAGTTTAAAGAAAGAATCACTAGAATAGTGAGAAGTTTCTCTTTCCTCTATTCTTTGACAAGGTCAGAAGATCAAGAGAAAGCCTGTTCTTGTTAGAAAAATACCAATCTAAGAATTCAGAAAAAAGAAGCTCAGGTAACTTGGAATTAATACAGATCATTATTCATAATTTAAAATTATTAACCACGATTACCCTGAGTTCTAGAAAGTTCACAAGTTATCCGAATTCGAGTGACTGGACGCATTTTTGTAGGAGGTCCCAAAAGAACCATAAATTTCTGATTCACAGGAGAAACAGCAGAATTTTTTTGAATGAAAAATGAAGTTAATGAATGAAAATATGAAGTTTAAAGAGACAATAAAATACAAGCAATTTTGAATATCTGCAACAATATTCATGTATAGGAAAACTGAGGCACAGATTATTTCTTGTACGTGTCACAGAAAGGCAAACTCAGAAGATAGGAATCCTTAGTTATCTAGTTACTCTCCTATAGATAGACCTAATTGATGTTAGAACCTCCCAACTAATGCAGTATTTTCCTTTCAGTTCCACAGTGAGAGCAATGTAGCTGGAGGGAGCTACCTGTGCTGTGATACAGCAAGGCATTTGAATAGCACTTCCATCTCCTGGTGTGGACAGTTCTGTGCTTTTCACCCAATATTTCTGCATGGGAGACACTCTTTTTAAGTCACATACAGAAATTCTGTTTGCACTTTTCAAGGGCCTGAGGAGACCCAAACATCCTGACCACCCTGGATAGCTCCCAGGATCTTTACCCATGCACCCTCCACCTAGATCTCCATGTCAGCTCTGGTATGGCCACCCATGGTAGGCGGGGCAATGTCATAGGTCCACCCATCTCCAGTCCTACTTCTGTTGGTATAGATTACTGACAGGTTTGCCTGAATGGGCTCTGGACCTACATGCTAGGTACACTGTCTACAGCTACACCTATGCTGTTGTCATTCTTAGCTCCTGTTTTGTCTTGCCTTGTGGAACAGGTCCTCTCTTGCTTCTCTGAACAGCAGTTTTCATTTTCTTTCCTCCTCCACTCTTCTTTTTCTTCATATTTATATGCTGCTCCAGCTTCAAGCTGAGAACTCATTTATTACTTGCTTTTAACAATGTGAAGTCTTCAGACTCCAGTTTAATGGGAGGCCAAAGGGCTGCCAATAATACTTGAAGGCAGTAGTTCAGAAATCAAGTGGTTTTAGACTGCCATCTGGGTTCCAGAGAAAAAGAAAATTTAAGAAATTCTCTGTGCTTTCCCCCTTCACCTTTACAGGTCAGCCTGCAATATTACAATAATAGTATTACTTATGTTTAACCTAAGTTACTTCAACTGAAGGATATAACTTACTTAATTTCTCTAGAGAGGTTCAGATTTGAGGGTGATTTGCTTAAAGTCATAGATCAATAGAACTGAAAAAGCAGCTGCTATGGTCAGCACAGCCCACATCACGTAACCCCAGTTTGTGCTCAAGCTTCCAACTATGTTCCAGCATTCAGTTAGAACACCAAGCTCAAAATCTTCATCTTTCCTGCTCAGCGTTTTCTCTACCTGTCAGAAAGAAGAAAGTTCTTTCAGAGGACAGAACTGAAGGATCAAGTTTTTTTCTCTTGGCAAAATATAAAACATAATATATATATATAAATATATATTTTATATAATATATTTATATATTATAATATCTATTTGTATATTATATATAAATAATATAAATAATATATATATTATTTATAAAATAGAAAACATCTCAGAAACATTAAAGGTGTAATTCTAGAATGCTCCCCTTTAAGCAAGAGTATCAAACCTGCACTGTCTAGTTTGTCAGGTAGCACAGAAAAAAAATGCCTTTGGAATTACTTCTCCTATAAAGAGGAGTGTACAGCCATCAGAGGACAATCTTGAACCTGTTCATTAATGTTTGTGTTATCCTTGGAGAAAAGGCTGCAACGGCAGAGATATTACTACTCTCTCTTCCTCTAATTGACAAATGGTCACCCACAGAGAAGAATCAGATAGAACTGTGGAAGGAAGGGGCAAAATAAAGTAAGTCTTTCCATTTCTTCCTCTTTCTGCTGTGATGTCTCAATGGTAAGATGAAGAGAATTGAATTAATTTCAATAATTTTTGAAATTATCTATTTTTAATCTCAAAAAAGTGATTAATTTCAGTTAATTTTCTCATGAAGGAAGCACTCACTGAAATTAAACATGGTTGCCAACATTTATGCCCAATATATAAGCAGTAGATTGATTGGTCAATTGAAATACAGATTGTCCTGTCTATATAGAGATCTCTCTCTTTCTCTCTCCCTGAAGTCTTGAATTAAAATCATGTAATCATTTAGGTCAGAAAAGACCTTTAGGATGATCGAGCACAACCATTAACCTAACACTGCAAACTCCACCACTAAGCCATGTCCCTAAATGCCCCATCTGCATACTTTCAGGGATGGTGGCCCCACCACTTTCTTGGACTGTTCTTTCCAATGCTTGACCACCCTTTTTTCCTAATATGTAATATAAACATCCTCTGGTGTAACCAGACAACATTTCCTTTCATGCTATTACTTGTTTCTTATGAAAAGAGACCGACCCTCACATCACTGCAACCTCCTGTCAGATAATTGTAGAGAATGATAAGGTCTCCCCTGAGACTTTTTCTCCAGGCTAAATAACTCCAGTTCCCTCAGCTGCTCTTCATAAGACTTGTTCTCTAGACCCTTTACCAGCTTCATTGCCCTTCCTAGACACAGTACACACCTCAATGTCCTTATAATAAAAGCCTAAAACTGAACATATTATTTGAGGTGTAGCCTCACCAATGCCAAATACAGGGCACATTCCCCTAGACCTGCTGACCACATTATTTCTGATACAAACCAGGATGCCATTGGAATTCTTGGCCACCTGGACACACTGTTGGCTTGGAATTGGGTGATGTAATTGTTAAGAGGAATCATACAGGTTTGGTGTTGTTACCTTTTCTGCTAAAAATGTTTAATCAGAGGAAATATTCAAATAAACCCCAAATATCTTGAAGCAAATTGATTTCCAACTTTTGAATGTCAGAGCTGGACAGAGGGAAGGATAAAACTAGGGAAGGATGGCGGTAGGGTTCTGTTCATCATGTTCACAAGTTAATGAGCTTAAAATCTTCTTTTATAGATATAAGACCTGCTTGACACACTTTTATCAAAAAGAAATTTGTAGCTGAAGAGACTGTTAATAGGGAAATTTACATATGTAAATTAGCACAGGGTGAACATGTTGCTGGAGTTTTCTGCTTTCATTGATAGTTATTCAGTGTAAGAGTTATCTGTGTACAAATCAAGACAATTTTCTCTGCAGTTCTCATTTTATCAAGGTTCATTAATTTACTAACTAGTCATTCTGATTCCCATGGTACTTTGGCTATATAAGTTGACTAGATTCCTTAAACTATTAAGACTATAATATTAAGTAGAGTTCCTATTTAACATATCTGAGGAATAAATTAAATGTCACATTAATATTTGCTGTTTGGGGAGGATTATAGAACTATGATATATGAAGCAAAAAATTATCACAGAAATGAGATTAAATGTAAGTTATTTGAATTTCATTTTGTTATGTGTTTCACCAATACATAAATCAGTTTCACAATGGTATTATGCAGCCATGCTTTGTATTAGTTGATCAGGTATATTTATAAACAGATTGTTTTCTTTTTCTTTGGAATTGTTGGTTTTGTTTGGGTGTGTTGTTTTTTTTCTTTTTATTGTTTGGATTTTTTTGGCATTTTGTTTGTTTTTTTGGTTAGGGCTTTTTGTTTGCTTTCTTATGTGGGGTTTTTTTATTTATTTTTTAATCTTTAATGACTAATATAAGAATGACAATTCCTCTACGTTCTTAACAGAGTTTAAATCAAAGACAATTAGATAAGGTAAAGTAAGTGGCCAGTGTTAGGTATAAAGCTGATTTAAGGTGGAAATTCTCTCTTTTCCAAGGTATAAATAAGTCATGTCTTGCTACATGTGTTTCTCCATTCCTCCAGTGGATGAAGCATTCTCAGTCAGGGATTTTCTCAGGCCTGTAAAACCACCTGAGGACACATGAAAGACAACACAGATAAAAATCTTATGAAGATAAACTATGAATCATGGCAGTGGCAACTGTGGTATGAATTTTAGGGTCTGACTTGAACAAATGAAAAGTTGCTCATTGGGTCAAGTGATTTTTGAAAGAACAGCAAAGCAGTCACTGGAGTGACATTTGGAGGAGGCATTCTATAATAGTTGTTTTGGGAGCCAACCACAATTTGAGAAAATAATGAATGTATCTCACTGGTGATCATAATCCCCTCCGCTATGTGCTCATAAGCAAAGTCATCATTGTGCTGCATGAACTTTACTGGGGGGAAGAATAAGGATGTATCCCACAGTAATCTCATATAAAACAAATATGTGTATACTGAAGAAATAGGGACATTCTCAAAGGATTTGAAGTATTACTGTATGCCACATGCAATTCCCTCTAAAACGAACTTTCTTAGGGTATAATTTCTTCCCGAGAACAATAAATTCAGTGTGCATGGAGGGCAGATTCAAATCATCACCCCATGAATTGCTTGAAATTGTCAGCTGAATATACAGCAGTT
Source organism: Dendrocincla fuliginosa (assembly GCA_035047845.1). Lineage (NCBI taxonomy): Eukaryota > Metazoa > Chordata > Aves > Passeriformes > Dendrocolaptidae > Dendrocincla > Dendrocincla fuliginosa. The sequence continues at coordinate 44,452,588 of JAWWMO010000174.1, read as the reverse complement.
GTTACCACATGTGAATATATATTGCTAAATGTTTCTGTGGTCAAGGTCCTTCAGTTTCACAATGTTTTGGTAAGAAAATATTATAGTAATCATAAAAAGTGTGACAAAATTGACTTAATTCCTGTGCTCTTGTTGAAAGAAAAAGGAAAGTTTTGAAAATGAGATAACTGGTCTTAAACAGCTAGGGAAGAGGATCACATAGAAGAAGATGACTTCCTTCCAGATCCCATGGCACCAAAAGGCTACATTAATTTCACATTGAAACCATTTGAGTCAATTGCATTTCCAGACTTTAACATCCCATGGAATTGCCTTGTCATTGTGACAACTAGGAGAAAATAGGATAGGAAAAGGGAGGAAATTGCAAAGCTGAGAGGAAATTAGATCAACTTTGCTTGTCAGAACTATAACTCGTTGCACCCTGGATCAATTACCAACATTAACTGAGGTTGCTTCTCAACAGTTTAAGTCAAATTCTTTGGAAGTGAAGCAGGAGTTGGAAACCAGGGCTCCACTGATTGATCTAGCTCCCAGACTCCAAGTCTTTTGTTTTCCCTCTGTCTCTCTGTTATTCATTGAATAATGAATAAAAGGGGTCGGTGGGTGGGGGTGAGGCGGTGGGAGGGTGGGCAGGGTGGGAAGTCTTTTAGTAGTGGAATGGACAGAATTATGCTTCAGCATAGATAATAATCAGGCAGTCTGCTCACAGCTCTGAGAGGTGAGAGATATATTCAGAAAATAGAAATATGCCAGCCTTGAGTATTAGTCTTTCTTATATCTGGTTCAATGTTCTATGTGCTTGGCTACTGAATGCAAAAAAAAAAAAAAAAAATCTTTCTGCCTGGGCTTTTTGAGTCAATCAGAGAATGTCTGTCATATATGTCTTAAAAGCTAAGCTTTCTGGAAGTACTCAGTAAACTTAAATATATCTTTATTGAAAAATTATTCTCCAAAATGCTCGCTTTATAAATTTCGTGCTAAATTGCTTAGGCTTAACAAGACTTAGATAATTTAAGTATAGTAATAATTAGAAATTTAGACTCCTAAGAAGGAACCTCATAAGATTATTTGACAATTTAGTGGGGGATTGCAAGCATTCCTTCGATCTAAATATGGACTTAGTTGGTTAAAAGTTTAGGATCAGTTAGTCCATCTAATCTTTTCTCACTGTTGCACTGACATCAATAACAGTTTCACAAGAGTTACTCAAAATAGCTATCTCTAATTTTAGTAGATGTGTAGTGAAGGAACTTAACCACTTTTCTTTCCATTAGGAGAATATTCTCAAGCATTATTGTGACATTTTCAAATGCAGTATGTACTTAAAAAATATTTTAAAAAACCCCGGGGTGGGTGTTTTTAGGTTTATGGATTGATTTATATTCTTATTCTGTTATTTTGCATGAATTGCTCTGTCAAGCAAGTAATATTTTGTGTTTTTCTATAATTTCAGTGATGTCTCAAGTCTTTGCTGTATACATGTTTTAATAAACACATTAGAAGGCTGATATTTTCCAAATTTTCTTATGTGCATGATTCAAAATACAATTTACTGCTGTTACACTTCCGAACTTTTTGCATTTAGAGTACACAGATTTTCTTGAGAGGAAGTTGTAACTATTTTAATTATGAAGAAAAATGGTTCTAGGACTACTTGTGTGAATATTGTTGAAAATAACATTTAATTAAAAAGTACAAGTAGTCCCTTTCAAAGGACATAAACAATTATTTAATCATACATACAAAACCCCCCACACCATTGGAATCATACATTTCACGCAGATCAGCTAGCAAAGGCTGGATTGCAGATATTTTCAATCATTAAGCATAATGTAAACAAACTCAAAGTAGATCAACAATGACAACTGTAAAAATATTTGTGAAATTTCTGGTTCTCTCATTCTATAAAGAGAAAAGATGCAAATATCCTTAGATAAGTGATACTTCACATGTTATTTTTCCTATTATATGATGCATTTTTGTCTGGAAACAGACTCATCAACAAGGTGACGCTTTTTGGTGTTTTTAAAATAGATGAAATCATCTTTAATCTTTGCCTAAGATGTCATTGGCTATGATACAGTTTTTAATAAAAGCTTATATTGTTTTTCTTTCTTCTCCACGGACACCCCCTTGTTGCGGGGGAGAAGCTTGCGTGCCCTTATGAGGTTGCGAGCTGTGCTGGCAGTGGTACATGCCTCTGGCAGGGTCTCCCATGCTAGTCAGGTCTCAACTGAAGGGTCAGACAAAGTGTGTCCACAGGCAGGATGGGCTCACTAGCTCGCCAGCAACCATCATAGGAGAAGGACAACTCTAACTCCAAACCCGGGCAGATGGAGCTCGCTTAGCCCTGTAAGGCCATCCTTCTAAGAGAAGGACACTCCAACCAAACGTACATCCTAAGGACTTTGCTGTTACCATCCAAGCTCACTTGGCCCTGGCAGATGAACCTTAGGAGTAAAGGGTGGGACCAGTTCTGCGCACACTGTGCCTCACCTAAAAAATCCATTGCGCAGGCTCTAGGGATCTTCCCACACTCACAAAGCCCTGTAACGACAGGTGAGGGACGAAAGGTGATGAGGTGCACTGCAGGTGATGAGGTGCACTGGAAGCCGCAGCCCCAACCCTGCATGCAGGTGGTTCAGGACATTGGTCGCTCGAGACTGACCCGCAGATGACAGTCTGGTTCGGCAGCATCCTGAATGACCAAGCACCCTTTTCCAAGGAGAGCACTGCTTGCTCCACATGGAGAGGGGCCTAGAAAAGGTTGCCTAACCAAAGCTCATCTCCACCCCTCACCTGGTTGGCTTGCCGTAGCCAACGGGCATCTTCCTTGCGGTCAAACAAAAACAAAAAAAGAAGACAAAGGCTTGCACCTGCCTCCAAAGGTGTGTCCAAATTAACTATAGCATGTTGGAACATCAGAACCATTCTCGATTCTGTGGACGGTGGACGTCCTGAGCGTCGTTCTGCTCTAATTGCCCACAAACTGTCACAAGTCAACATCGACATTGCTGCTCTCAGTGAAGTTCATCTCCATGAGGTAGGCAGCCTTAATGAACAGGGCGCCGGCTACACACTCTATTGGTCAGGCAAACCCAAAACTGAAAGTCACCTTTCAGGAGTTGGTTTCATGATTAGAAACTCCATTGCCTCCAAACTCGAAAATTTGCCAACAGGTTATTCTGATGGTATTATCTCCTTATGCCTCACACTACACAACAAGCAACATGTTGTTCTCTTCAGTGTATATGCCCCAACTCTCCAATATGATCCTTCTGAGAAAGACAAATTCTACACTGACCTGCGCCACCTTACTCAAAAAGTTCCTGCAGATGACAAGATCATAGTCCTTGGTGACTTCAACGCCAGAGTAGGAAAGAATAATGAAGCCTGGAAAGGAGTACTAGGCAAGCATGGTGTTGGAAACTGCAATGACAACGGATGCCTGCTGCTAGAGTTTT
>JAWWMO010000174.1:44437058-44449024 GCA_035047845.1 Dendrocincla fuliginosa | reverse complement strand
GAATACTCCGTAAAAGAGTCTGGTGCAATAAACACCTGAAGAAAAGCACAAAGATCAGTGTCTACAGAGCCATTGTATTGTCTACTCTCTTATATGGTTCTGAATCATGGGTCATCTACCGCCACCACCTGCGACTCCTCGAGCACTTCCATCAGTGCTGCCTCCGTACAATCCTAAACATCCACTGGTCTGATTACATGTCTAATGTATCTGTCCTTGAACAGGCAAAGATCACCAGCATCGAGGCCATGTTGCTGAAAATGCAGCTTCGCTGGGCAGGGCACGTCTCCAGGATGGGGGATCACCTCCTCCCTAAGGTAATGCTCTATGGGGAACTAGCCACCGGCTGCCACAAGAGAGTAGGCCCAAAGAGGAGATACAAGGACTCCCTGAAACAATACCTCAGCCTTGGTCATATTGACCACCATCAATGGTCCACCCTGGCCTCCAATCGGGAGAAATGGAGATACACCATTCATAATGCTGCTGCTTCCTTTGAGAATACATGCAGAATCAGCCTGGAGGAAAAAAGGCAACGCAGGAAGAACCATGCCTCACCAGTAGTGCAGATGGAGACTTTCCGCTGTGCCTTTTGCAATCAGACTTGCCTATCTCACATTGGCCTTTTTAGCCACCAGCGTTCTTGTAGGAAGCGTGGGTAGAGCCCTTGTATATCTTCGTTTGCGAAGTCTAGCCATGATGATGATGATATTGTTTTTCTTTATAATTCTGTTTCTACTCTGTGTTTTCCAAAGGTCTAGCAAAGGGCTTGTTCTGCTTCCTGTAGAACTATGTCAGCCCAGATTAAGAACACTAGAAAGATTAGATTTAGATATTTCCTTCTCAGTTGCCATTCTGTTGTTCTCCAATGAGCAGGGTCAAAACTGATTCTGAAAAAAAGTATGGGAAAGTTCAAGCATCTTTTCAGGAAGGACTTAGGGTGGCATATTGTATTGACAGATTTTCACTGGGCATCATATAAATAGTCTCCTGCAATCAGAACTATACCATTAGTTCTACTACAGAAAAAAAAAAGAAATGCAAAGGCATTAGATATCAAGGAAAGTAAATGACAGATCACAGCTGAGAATTTTGAATCTGCACAAATGGATGGGAGGAAAATTGCGTACTGTTATTCAAACAGAAAATAAAGTTCTAGTGAAACCAGTAATATGTTAACTTTACATCTTACCACTGTGAATATTTTCTTAAGTAGATTTTATTAGTTGTCACTGAAGATTTTAGATTTTTTTATTCAAGTGTGTCGCATTCCAATAGGGAAGGAAAGGATGAGCCACTCCGATTTCAGGGTGCAAGCAGGAATGGCCACTTTATTGAGGGGCGCATGGGACTTTTATAGGTTCGAGTCGGAGGGTTCTGGAACTAGGGAGGAGTAACGGGCGGAGTTAGGGCGGAACGCGACACATAAGGGAGGGAAAGGTGGTAACTGCGACATACAAGGGAAAAACTGGGGGTGGCCAGCCTTATAAAGGAGGGGTGCACTGCTCCACAGGCTGACCAGTAAAAGGGCGGGAATACAAAAACCAATCATGACAATTGAACAATAGAAATGAAATAAAAATGGAATAATGCCTATACTAATACAGAATGTTGCTAACTGGCTAACAAGAACATTTTAAAACTTTTAAAAGGACAGAAACAGCAACCACGGGTCTGTTTCACACGGATCGGGTCTGGCCCCGGCCCTGGTCAGATCTCTCTTTAGTTTCGTTTTCTCCGGATCCTGGTGCAGATTCCGTGTTCTGCTGCTTCCAGCTTGTAAAATCCTCTGATGATTCTTCCACACAAGTGGAGTCTGGATAATACAGAGAATGGGAGGGGGAAAATGGTAAATATAATTTTTCAGCTAAAAAGAAAAAAACTGCAACAATTAAAGCAAAGTTGGAGTATTTCAACTGCAGGACTCCTTCTTGGCTTTGTTTGGCCTTCATCCATACTTTTTTTTTTTTTTTTTTTTGACACACAGCATTTCGTTTTCACTTTCTGTAGTACTTGTCACCTAATCAGCAGGCTATTGAGACTCAGATCCTCCCCTTAACAACTTAAAAGAAATTTTCATCTTGTTATAAATAGGTAAATAAATAAAAAGAAAGAAATCAGGAAAACACAAAAAAATTATTAAGGAAACAGAAGAACTAAAATAATTGACAAAACTGAACTGGGAAATAATCTTCCAAATTCCCTTTTCCATTCCCAGTTTTCTGAAGTTACTTAAGCTGTGTGTTGTTCTGCTGGGTTTATTTTTTTTTGAAGGTGAATGGATTTCATTGGCTGTTTGAATAATAATGTTCTGCTTCCTTCATCTATATTTAAATTCATTGACCAACCTTCTAATATGGCCATATACTAGATTCAATAAGACTATCCATATCCATATATATATTAAAGAAGTACAATCAAAATATCTAGTTAAATATCTATTAACTTTCAGGAACTCAGAATTTCACTTACGGCTCATGCTGTTAATGTCTTTTCCTTTTGTATCTCCTATAAACTTCTTGTTTGGTCATATCTCTTACTGTCAGAATGGCACTTCCTAAAATCACTTATGAACTGAAAGTGTGTAGAGAGAGAATGCAAAAATTTAAGAATAAGAAAAACAAATACTAAATAAGAAAAACAAATTACTAAAGCTATAAATATTTTTAAGAAGGACAACTTTGCATCTGAGTGAAGAGAATAGTAGACGAAAATTTTAATAATGAACTTTAAACTCCTCTGGAGATCAAAAACAAAAAAAAAGTGTCAATAAGGTTCAAGACTGAGCTTTTCTCAGGTTTATGTTTTCTCCTAGCCGCTTCCATTCCCCCAGCTCCACCCCTCCTCCTCTCTTCCACCCCCTCCCACCCCCCATTTCCTGTTATTTTCACCTGTTTTGAAGAATTTTATCAGCTCTTCATTGGGAAGACAAACACATTTGTTTGGTTATTTAAATTCCTCCCAGCTTTATCAGTTCACCCTGTCAAAAAAGAAGGAAGAAATAATAACAACAGTGATAAAATTTAATACTTGACACTGTAAGCCATTTGTTGTTTTTCTCCCTTCTATTATTTTATTTCCTGAGATTGCAGACTGCTTATACTGAAGAATATAGTCATACAGATCAGCACTCTTTATTTCTTGTTGCCTTAATAATATTAGCAGTAGTAGTAGTAATAATAATAATAACAATGACATTAAACCATAGAGTGAGGCACATGATGTTAGCTTTTGAAGAATGATATTCTCCATGTGATCATCCAGAGACCTGACTAACTTATTTCAATTAGCATGTCAAGCATAAATTTGAAATATTGCCAAGGCAGAGACAGGGAAAATGTAAACCCAAAGTTTTCTTTCTTAGGTGGGATTAGATTGAGACGATAATGGAGCTGCCAAAGTAATCTGAATGCTGTAGTCAGAAGAGGTGATGCCCTTCCTGGCTGACTGGTTTTCTATTGGTAGCCTGTCATAATTTATAAAATATAATCCATAGAGCTATGAGAACAATAGAAGGTTTGGAGGGGCCAATATAGATAAAAGAACACAGGAAGACCTCTGCTAAGTATAAATACTGTCATGGGGTTCTTCAACGCTGGGTTTTGGATCTCAAATTCTTTCGTAACTGAACCAAGTCTGATCTATTTGGGGAAGAAACAGAGGACTAATGAGGTTGTACTAACAACAATAGTTTAGGATTGTTAGTTATATCTGGGAACGCTACAACTTCTGTAAAGTCATAGAACAACTGTAATTATTTTCTGCAAAATTAGGAAAGTACACAAGAACATTTCAGAGTTTTGTGTTTGTTTGTTTTTTTTTTTCCTGTTTCTCACATGCACATTAGTACTATTCTCTTCTGAGGATTTTGCAGTTTTAGAGGGAAGCAGATAAGTGGAGTGAGGTGCTCCATCCTTTTCAAGTACAAATATGATAGAATGTAAAATAATTGCTATTTTTTTTTTAGGACAGAAGACCTTCCTTTCAGAAACTTTTGTTCATGTTGATTTTTTTTTTTAAATAGGTAGTAAAAAAATTGTAGGAAAAAAGCTGTGCAAACACAAATAGGTTGCTGCTTAGATCCATTGCAAATTTTCTCCAATGTTAGAGAAATTTTTGTGGTGTCAGCTGAAATCAGTGAGGTTGAAAGCACAATTTCCCTTGTTCTCTGTTACAGTATAATTTAGCTAGCCAGCTTGAATTACTCATCTTGTTCTTATCTGACTCATATTTTCTTTTGATACATGTAGCTGGTTGTTTTTTTTTTTTTCTGTATGACAGAAGTTGTCTTTTAAATCAAAACTAAATATGACTGGTGCATTTCTTTGTGGGAGAAATCAGCTTGTAGGAGGATAATTTTGTTATTAATAATTTTGTTATTATTTTTTACCTCTGTTAATTTTATGTATTCCAGAACTCTGCTCTGCAAAGGGAAAATAACATATTGAAAAAATCTGTAAAACTTGTGTTCCTGGGACTTTTTTCTACAGTCTTAGATTTATGTCTGGTTAGCTATCTAGTTATGGTCAGATTCATATTGTTTAAAGCAGTAAAATATTGAAAGATGAGATAATGTACAATGGGCCTTAAGGTGAGAAATACATTAAAACCATAACTTACATGTAGTAGCAAGAATCTACACAGGAAAAAATTCTTGACCTAAGGAATGAAGACCTTTTACTTCAGAGGATCTAACACCATTTTATATTTTTTACATTTTATAAATGAAGATATCTAATGATCTTTAAAAATATGCCATAAATAATTTTTGATCTGGACATTCAACTGCTAGTAATGAATATATGCATACTATGCATCTATCAGAGAAACTGTCATCTAGCACCTGTGAAATTTGGGATAAAATATTGGTCTTCTTGACAGACCTTAGTCTGACATAATAGACTGTGGCATCTTAGAAAAATCCCATCATTATTTGTGCTTTTTTTCCACAGCAAACCTTTGCTTTTGGTCTCTAATTAGAGAGGATTTCTGGGGCTGGGGATGGCAAATTACTTCCTTTTTACAGGACATGGCTAACAAAAACTATAGGAAAGAATTAACTGAGACTGGATATACTTTTGGAAAGCATCTCAGTTCTAAGCAGATGTACATTTTGGCCATGCTTAGCTGTGTATACATTGGGTATATGTTTTATCTTGATTGTTCTCAAATGTTCACTAGAAAGCTATTTTTTTGTTGGTGTTTTTTTTTTTTTTCCCCAGTTTTATTCTGCACCGTGACTTACAGAAAAGTAAATAGCAACTCTTTTAGAGCTTTTTAAGTGCTCCTAGATGGTGTAAAGACAAATGTGTATTATACATCCCCTTAACTGATTGCTTTCTAGATCTTTTATCTGGGTATTGAAAAATTCCAAGGTAAGGAATGGACCACCTGGACACTGCAGGACTCATCTAAGGAACAGGAGCAGTATAAATAGGTTCACATTTAGAATCATATAGGAACCAAATCAACATAAGTCTATTTTATGTTAGTCCTCCAACCATCAGCTTTCAACTGGACATCCGCATCCTGAAGGAATTCCATAATGTCTGTGTGATCATATGGAAGTTGCTAAAAGGAATCTTTCATTTGTGGAAAACCTATCAAATATCCACTAAAGTTAGCTTGAATCTACCTTACCAAATAAAATAAAAGCTAAACTTTCTCTTTGTATTCCTTGGCTTTTTTTTGAAATTCAACTCACAGAGACACGTCAGGAGCTGACATTGAAAACAGCAGTAATAAAAGCAACCTAAGTAATTTACAGAAGGTGTACATCTCAAATATGTGTTTGGAAGACAGATAAAAGCTGGGCCAAGGACTGGCTCCCATTAGAGAGAGCTCAAAGGAAGCCAGAGATCATTGACTCTGTCATGGAAGAAAAATGTAGAAGTGAACATATTTTATTTTTTAAACTATTATTCTAATTGTAATTTTTTTTTTAATTTTATTTTTTATTCCCCCTCCCCTCAAAGAAAGTGACAAATTGGATGTTATGCTCCTCTCTTTGGGACTTTAAAAATCTTTGCACAAGAAGAACTATGGATTCATTATGCTTCCAGGTCATTTGATTCTTCTTTGCATACAAATACATATAGGACATAAACTGACATCCATTTTCTTTTGTTTTCTACTCAGTTTAACCACAGTGAGAACTGAAGACTTCATAAAGTTCTGTCGTAAGGAAATGCTGAACTTAAATAAAATTTTTGGCTTGACCACAACTCTGTCTAAGGTAGAGTACAAAGAGCAGAGAGGCTGGTGACACCAGAACACCAGCCAATTCAGTGATAATGTTCTCTTTTCACATTAACGTCTTTCCCATGTTGTCAGGGTAAGACTTTACTGGAAGACTTTTATTCAGTCATTTATCTTTTCTATGCAGCAAGACAGTTGAATGACAGTATTATTTAGACATGTGACAAGATGGCATGTGGTATTACCAGTGTCTTGCTAACACAGTAGTCCATGGTGTCTTGAAATTTCTTCCACAAGGCTATAAGTGCACTGAGTAAGAGAAGACAAGTAAAAAGGAAAACAGAAAGCTTAATTTCGCTCCAGAAAGTCAAGTTTTTAAGCACAGAAAACAAGTTCCTTAAATTAACAAAAAATATTCCTTAAATTAACAAAAAATTGAGAAGCACTCTCAATAAGACTGCAGTTAAAGCTATATTTGAGATAGTAGAAAAAGCTCCCTATAGATTTAACCTGCAGTATAAATTAATCTATATATTCATTCACACAGTTACCTGCATAGGATGTATATATTCACGTATGACCACGGATATATTTATTTGCTCTTTATTTCTATCTTCCTTCCTTTCAGAGCACACTGGCAATGCAGAAATTTGCTCTATGAAATGTTAATAGTAGAAGTAAACACTACAAGCTTTTTTCTTGGTCTTCTAAATATCTGTAAATTGTCTTCGTAGTGTCTTCATGATATTTAACTTAGCCTGTTACTCAATACTTAGCTTTGAAGTGTCACCCCTGTACTAAAGGTGCCTACTTCAGCATACATTCCAGTTTATGAAAAATTTTCTCAGCTGAAATTTTTTCTCTTTGCATTTTAAGTTTTTCAGTGACTAATTGATAGAACATTTTGTCCTTTTTTTAAAATTTTCTTAAAATCATTCTGTATGATTACCCCTTTTTGTTGAATATGCCATGCAGGGTTTTTCTAGTTGCAAAAACACCCAGAGCAAGTCTGAGTTGCAAGAAATTTCCCCTCTATAAGCCTTAATCAGCAGATCTGGTAAGTTCCCTCTGTTTATCTTAACAGTTTAAAAAGGAACATGTGCTTCTCATTTGCAATAACATGTAGTAGTAAGACTAGTCATTTCTACAAGGAAAAAACAACAACAACAACAAAAAAAAAACTGTGACACTGAAAATTTAAGTCATTGTAGGAGGTTTTCTTAACCACAGAGGGGAAAAGATTCAACACAGGATTTAGAATTGGATCCATTGATTAAACACATGACAAACAGGATTCTGCTGCTTAAGAAATGTTGACTTGTTAATCTCTTTTGGTATCAGAATGCTGAGGAGGCTGAGGAAAGACCAGGTGTGTTTTAATTCCCAGCCTCCCCAGGGAAAAGCTCTCAATATGTTTATTAAGCTGTGTGGGTAACAGCATTTAATAAACTGTTTTCAAACATTAAAGATGTTTGCTTATCTGAGGCTGAAAGGGGGAGAGACAAGTAGTGTCTGCTCTCATTTTGATGGCTTTATGGAAGGAAAATACTTGTGACATGGGTTGGAACAGGGACATTCTGCTGAAATGTGTTACTGCTCACCAAACCCAGACTGAGGTGTATGGGCTGCACTCTCACAGTCCTGGAATGTTGTTGCAATACTTAGGAACAAATTTCATTTCAAAGGAAGAACAGGAAGGAGTAAGCTGGCTATGTCTTATTACCCCAAATATGTCCCTTTCACTTGCAGCCTTTGTTCTCTGTGCCAGGATTTCCAATGAAGTGCTACTTAGCCTTTTTGGTTTTCTTGTGCACTTTTCATGTGATGTGATACTGGCTTGCTAGTAGTTGGGACAGCATCTGAGGCATCCATTTATTTCCTACAAAGTAACAAACTGTTAATAACTGCTAGCTGACACCATCTGGACTGACTTTAGACATAAAAAAAGTTATATATTCTACAGTGACATTTCCAAATGATTCAGGGTAAAGAAAGTTGAAAATTTGTCAGATGTTGTGCAATAAGTAAATAGTAACATAACACCATTCATTTGTGATGATGACATTAATACGGGGATTCAGTATTTGAGCTGAGTTTTACTCTTGACCGTGAACTAATTTGGCCACTGGGATAACTTATCACAGCTGCACTGAGAACACTAGAGGTTTAGAAGTCAGCAGCAAAAGTGAATCCACTTCTTTTCTTTGGTGACTTCGGTTTTCAGTCATAACATGTTTTCTAAAGCTAATAACATATGGCAGACTAACCATGTTAATGGCCACAGTTTTGGTGGAGTTCTTGTATATACAATTGGCTCATTAGTAACCCAGCTGCATGTGGACATGTGAACACCACAGGTATGTCAAGACCAGCTAAGCTGTGCAGATCTGCGTGTCCTAATGTTTGCATTAAAGTTCTCATAATGTCCATCTACTTAAATCCCTGAGATTGGACGTTCAGTAAAGGAGGAAAGCTCATTTGCACAGCTGAAGGTACTTGCATTTTTTGGGGAAACAACTCCTTTGTTTGTCCCTTGAGTTCTAAAGAAAAGACTTCTATGCAGTTTAAAATAGTTGCAGGAAGAGAACAAGATTTTTTTGTTATTATTATTATTCCTTCATTTCACACTTTGTATGAGACTATTCGATTTAAATAAGATGAAGTCCTGTATCCTTCACAATTTATTTATTTATATTTTACAGGTGCCATCTCAAATGGATTCAGGACAGCCAGTTGAAATAAATACAGGTTGAAATAAATACTGAAAAGTTTGTGAGCCCTTATTGACCATATGTTATGTTTCATATATTGGACCACATAACCAATCCTCATACATGAATGTGCTTTGTCAAGTAATAATTCTGCCTCTGCTCTGGTGAGAACAGCTCCAGGTAAATGTATAAAGTTCCTTATCTGTATTTTTTTTCTGAAAATTTAAAAACAACTGGTTCATAACTTAGAAAAAATTCCATACGAGCACTAGGAGGAATAATAATTCACTAGTGCTCTTATAGACACTTCACTATGACACAAACCTTTGCCATTAAATTTAATTAATACACTAGTTGTAACTCCGTATTCTTTTTGTCCTTGCAATAAATGCAGACTTGTGTAGATTTCTTTCACAGTTAATTTTTAATTGAGCTCTGTAAGGAAGACATTCTCAGAAATCCATTAAAGCCTCAGGCTACACTCTACATATTTGATCATACTGGATATTTCTAAACAGAAGATTATTCCCTTTTGACAGCCACTGACAATAACTATTGTTTCCTGCTTTCTTACTGTGAGTCTTCTTTATGTCTGAGTATTTATAAAAAACTTTATAATTATATATCTTGTATTATTTTAAAATGTGACACCTGAGATATGTTTATGTTATCTGCCTTCAACTATCTAGAAATTAAATGCTTTGTTTAATAGAATAAAATGGGTGTTCTCAGGTGCAGATTCATTCTATGGACAGTAGTTGCAGTGGACAATATTTTTCGGATTATGTATTGTTCAATTGCTTCTAGTTCTATATTTAAAAACTTTAAATCCAGCTGAACTAGTAGAAAGGGGTTCTTCATAAGTCAGCCATGGTGGGCAGTTAACCCCAACATCACATCTTGTTCAATCCCCCCAGCTGGATGGAAGAGAGTATCAGAAGGGCAAAAGCAAGAAAACTCATAGGTTGAGATAAAAACAGTTTTATAGGTAAACAAAAGCTGCACACACAAGCAGAGCAAAATAAGGAATTTGTTAACTCCTTTCCATTGGCAAGTAATATTCAGCTATTCCCAGGAAAGGGGAGTTCTATCACTCATAATGATTACTTGGGAAGACGAGTACCTGCACCAATAAGTCATCTTCAGCATGCTTCAGAAATTTCCTGGGATTGTTTGAGTCTGCTGCATGATATTCTCAGATGATATTTTGAAAGTTAAAATCACCCTTTAGGACCTGACAGATAATTAAGAAATATCTCTCAATTCCCTGTCAATAATACTTTAGTCTGAGGAATGTTGGATGGTTAAATTTTCTGAAACTCAGATATTTGTGAGTCTAAATGGTTTAATGCCTAACAAACCAAAATATTCTATTTAATCTACAGGTATTAAGAAAAATAATTTTGACTCTGCCAAGAAGAATGTTTCAGATTTGGACAAAAAATATTTTTTTAAAAATTTTGAATACTTAAACCTAAACAAAAACTTTGCATAAGATTCATATATTTGTACAAAATCAAATGAAAAACATTGGTTGAAAATATTTTTTTCCTCAAAAATGATAGAACGATGTATTTCATTTAACCTTGGATTGCTATATCCATTGACAATACACACTCTCCATATATTTGTGACATTACAATGTAAATGTAGATCCTCTGATTTCTAACACATAGCTACATATCATTTAGCTACAGTTAGATTTTGTTGTTCAGGCACTTTGTGATGTGCCTTGTTGCCTAAACCATGAATAATTCATATTATGCAGGCTTTATATGCATATGTCCCTGAAGTCATGCTGTGCTTCAGCTAGGCAAACCAAGTCATGGGAAACGTGGTAGGTTCTAGTATGGGGAAACTTTCACAGATCCCACTCTAGCTGAGAAGTCATCATGATGTCATCATTTTGCCTTATACTTTTTTTTTTTGTCCTCTACTTCTACGAGAAACCAATATGGATGGAAGAAGGAAACAATGCTCCCCAGTGCTTCAGACTATGCATTTTCCCTTATTAATAGTAAAACAGAAGGAATTCTTAGTTGATCAGTAATGGTTTGATTCACATTTTTGCAAGGATCATATGGCACATAGGGTTTTTTTTTCAGTATGACTTATTTTAATATTTCCCACAATTCGCTTTGTAAGAAACTGGAACTCTGTGTGGCAGCACAGGTTTCACACAATAAATTAGAAGACTTGGAAGAGCTCTTTGAGAGAGATTTTATTGTGTTTTAATATATTAAAATGAACTTATTGGTCTTAGCTCTAGTTTATTTTACCATATAAACCATTGAAACAGTTTTCTTGGAGATGTTAACAAGGTACTAATGTAACAAAACAAACAAAAAAAAAACCAAAACACTATACAGAAGTAAAAATAGGACGGAAAATAGACTCCAAATTTTCATTGCCAAAAATATTGTCCATATAAAATAAATTTAAGATACCAACTCATTAACCTGACCAGCAATTTTCAGTTACTTTTACTTACTTATAGAGCAAATCCACTCTGGCTATACATAATGGCCATTCTTCATCTCCTTCGGCTGATGATCTCTGACTCAGACACTTCACAGTAAACTGCTCTTTCCCAGATTCTGTTGGTTTATTAGTCAAAGGTCCTTTGTGGTGTTATAACCATGTACAAAAAATGTCCCTCATGGAAGCTGCATCTACCATTTGTTAGTGATCTGCGTCTTTTCTTAGCAAGCCCTACAGAAAAAAACCCTGCCCTACAGAAAAATAGCTGGCAGAAGCATCTAATATACTGAACCAGTGTGGCATGGACCCTGCCCCACCCTTCCCCTGCACTCTTCCTCAACAGCACATTAAAGGTTACACACTATATTATTAAATAACGGAGAAACAACTGTTATCAATAACTTTTTTTATAGCTGCCTCTTATCTTCTGTGTTTTTTCGTTTGTTGGCTTTTTTTGTTTGTTTTTTTTTGTGTGTGTTTTTTTTTTGTGGTTGTTTTGTTTTAGTTTCTGGGGTTTTTTTGTTTTTTTTTTTTTTTTTTTTTTTTTTTTTTTTTTTTTTTTTTTTTTTTTTTTTT
>JAWWMO010000174.1:44396010-44436958 GCA_035047845.1 Dendrocincla fuliginosa | reverse complement strand
TTTTTTTGTTTTGGTTTTTGGGGTTTTTTTTTTTTTTTTTTTTTTTTTTTGTTTGTTTGTTTTTTTTTGTTTTTTTTTTTGTTTTTTTTTTTAAGAAATGTACACAGAATTTCACTGCTAGAACTGTGTTGCACTATAAGTGACTAGTTCTATCTGATTCCTATAACATAGAGTCATGGGAATTAACTATTAACTTTTTTTTTTTGAGTTATAAAGCTGAAATAACACAAAAAAACTCCATGATTGATCTTCTATTGGCAAAGCTGTTAGCAAAGTTCTGTAGCAATATCATTAGTGTCAGCAATGAAAAAGTGTTCAAGTTCCTCAAAAATCTTTTTCCACCTGGAGGAGGAATGTTATATTGCACTTTAGCCTTGAATTTTCCAGGGAATTGCAGATATTCTTTCTGACATGTTACAGTATTTATAAGAATGTGATATATTCTGTTTTGCTGTCACATCAATATCTCTATCATTCACACAATAGTCTTTTTTCAGATAATTGTACTTCCTTATATATACTTGTTATCTATTACTGTTAAAGTTAAACACTGTGAACTTGAAGAAGTTCTTTTTTTTGAATATTAGAAACATGAGTTCTCATCCTTTAGACTCCTTCTCTCTCTTTCTCTGACCACTTAACATTTTACTGGTGATTGTGTTGGCTGGCATAGAGTTAATTTTCTTCATAGTAACTAGTATGGGCTGTGGTTTAGATTTGTATTGTAAACAGTGTTGATAACACAGGAATATTTTAGTTACTGCGGAACAGCGTTTTCACAGTGTCAAGGCCTTTTCTGCTTCTCACATCCCAGCTGTGGGAAGGCTGGAAAGGGACGTAGCCAGACAACAGACAACTGGCCCCAAGGGAAATTCCATGCCATATGTCATCTCAGCATATAAAGCTGGGGAAAGAATAAAAAAGAGGAGAATGTTCAGAATGATGGTGTTTGTCTTTCCAAATCACCATGACATGTGATGGAGCCCTGCTTTGCTGGGATGGCTGAAAGCACACCTGACCATGGGAAGTAGTGAAGGAATTCCTTGCTTTGCTTTGCTTGCATGCGTGGCTTTTACCTTACTTATTAAACAGACTTATTAAATAGCTCAACTCACAAGTTTTCTAATTTTTCTAATTCTCTCTTGCATCCCATTGGGGTGATGAGTGAGCCAGCAGCTCTGCTACTTAGTTGCTTGCTAGGGTTAAACTGTGACATTTATCTTGTGTTACATCTCTTTTGCACCACAGACTATCCTATAGCCTTTATTATCACTGTGTTCTAAATTTGCACTGTTTCTTTCATCTTTTTTTACTACATATGTGTCATTAAACTACATTCTCCAGCTATTTCTGCAAAAATGCATGCTCTTTTTTAGCCTTTTAAAAATTAATTTGAATTTTCTCACCAAGCCAGTTTCTGTTCAGATTTTATTCTCTTCATCCAACGGGTTTTCTCCAATATTAAAACTTTTTTTTTTAATGGAAATTTTTCCATTCATAATTAAATTCATTACATCTAATGAAATATCCTTCTCAATTAAAATGTCTAAAGAACACAAGAACTCCCTTGACTTTTCATTATAGAGACAGTTAATGTCATTAAGCTGAGTTCTCTTCTCTACATCCCTCTTTTAAACACTCCATCATTTTTAGCTGAGAATTTTCTTGATACTTTAAGAGCTTTATATGGGAAACCAAAGACACAGCAAAAAATATTGATCAACTGGATAAAACTAAGGCTTCACTGACCAGACTTCTAGCTTTTGTTTCTTTCCACTTTTCTAGTAGTTTTATTTTCACAATAAATGTTTGTCTCTGACATTATCTACATTGATGACCTCTCCATTACGGGTGTACTCATTTACTTATTGTAGTATTTATGGAAATGCTGACTAATAACAATTGTGTGCTCTAGGTACAGAGAGAGAGAAAAGCAACTTTTCTTACCCATGTTTGTGAATTACCAGGTTTCTGTTCTAGATATATTTGAGCCCTGTACCTCAGAAGTTGTACTGGATTATAAATATTTTTTTTTTTTTTTATTTTTATTCAATGCTTCCTTGTATTCATGAGACAAGAAACTCACCCTGGCTATGTAGACATTTTTCTGATTTCAAAGACAACGGTGAGCTTTTGTTCATAAGTATTTATTGAGTTGAACTACTTAGAAGTCAAGACTTTTTAGACCTGCAAACTATTATTACACTATTCACATATATTCTTGTATCTGCTTCTAAGAGGATTTACCCACCTGTCATGAAATTTCCAAGGGTGAAACACCTCGTGATGAGTGAAAAAATTTCCTATTTCCTCACTGCACAGCTGTTCAAGTCCCTGAAGCTCTTACTTTCCCCCTGTCTATCTTAATATAGTTCTCACCTGAATTTTCCAATCCCAAGAGAATGAGATCAGGTGGCAGATAGGTCACTGATGACACTTTAAGTTTTGTCATGTAGTTAGAGATGCTTTTAAAAGATTTTTTTAAACAGCATAGAACACAACTTGGCAGTATTTGTTACTTACATCTTCTGAAGCTAATCCAGTTTCAAGGCTTCTTTCAGAAAGTTACTTGACTTCACTCTTCTGTCAAAACAAATTTGAAACTGAATGTGGTTTTCAATACAGAAAAAAAAAAAAAAAAAGCTAGGTTACTAAAGGGCCAAAATGATTCTAATTCATACACAGAATGCTGAACATACTGACAGATATAAGTTTGAAATTATTTTTATTCCAACCATCTTTTTGGTAAATCTTTTGTGAATCTCTTTCATGTTCTTAACATCTTTTTCATTTATCAGTCGTGATACGAAAGAAGCTGATGAATGAAAGCTTGGCAGTTCTTACTAATTTTCTTTTTTCTATGCCTCTATGAAATGGCTAAAAGGACTCACAATTATGTATTTAATTTTTTAATATCACCAAGTATTCAAGTGATTTAGCTAGAACAAGCTTCTTCCAAGCAGGTAAAACAATGATTAAAGCCAATGCCAGTCTATCTACAGGCAGTTAAAAACACTTAGAGCATGGATTATAAATAATTAAAGTTTTAAATCAGCCCATGAAACAAGTTTATAGTGGTGACTTTTACAGTGGCTGAATACATGTTGAATTTCAATTCCCTAGAATTGAATAGAAGTAGAGTTTGGTAACACTGAAGTTAGAAAGAAGCTATCTTACTGTTAGCATTGGCATTGAAGAACAATTCAAAAGTTTCTAAGCTCTGTGCCTTCATTATCATCAATCATCCTCCTCCTCATCATCCTCATCAATTACACTTGAAAGGACCAATTAACAGATTCTTTACGCAAGAAAGTGACAGCAGCGTAAAGAGAGAGGGTTTTGTCCAATGTGAAGGAACTTGCAGAAGACACCTCCAACCTTTAGCAGATTATTCTACAAGTTTGTCTTAAATTCTGCCTTCCTTAGTTTCATCTCACAACTCTGTTGTATGTCAGTCAACAGGGTCTTACATCATATCAATCAGTACTTCCCTGTCTGTACTGCTCATGCATTCCAGATTTAACAGTTAAAAGAGACTGATAGAATCCATTAATCCATTAATAAGTTTCTGTATTAGCTTATTAATATTTGCATGTTCAGACCTCTGGAATCACTGAGTTTAGCTGACATTTAAAGTGTCACAGCCTGGCAGTTCCTGAGCTGTGCAGTACTTGATACAGATAGAAGATTTATGCTGTTGTGAATGGCTAGTGGCATTTCCAAATTTGAAAAATCAGGACTTTTCACAAATGCAAGAGCGACCTGGAATTCTATCCCACAGTACTTGGCACTAGTGAGTCCACACCTCAAATCCTGTGTTCAGTTTTGGGCCCCTCACTACAAGAAAGACATTGACAGGGTTCTGAGCAACCTAGTCTAGTGAAAGGTATTCCTGTTCATGGCAGGGGGATTGAAACTAGATGATCTTTAAGATCTCTTTCAACTCAGGCCATTCTATGATTCTGTGATTGATGTGCTGGAGTGTGTCTATAAAAGGGAAAATGAGACTGGTGAATGATCTGGAGCACAAGTTTTATGAGAAGCAGCTGAGGGAGGTGAGGTTGCTTAGTCTGGAAAAAAAAGGAGTCTCAGGGGAGACCTTATTACTCTACATCTACCTGAAAGGAGGTTGCAGTGGTGTGGAGGCCAGCCCACTTGTTACTTCTCCCAAGTAACAAGTGATAGGGGAAGAGGAAATGGCCTCAAGATGTGCCAGGGGGTGGTTCATGTTGTATACTAGGTAAAATTTTCCTCACTGGAAGAGTGGTCAGACTTTGGAACAGAGTGCTCAGAGAAGTGGTGGAATCATCATCCCTGAAAGTGCACAGAAACTTGTGGATGTGGCACTTTAGGGACATGGTTCAGTGGTGGATCTGGCAGTTAGGTAAAGTGTTGGACTTGATGATCTTAGAGGGCTTTTCCAACCTTAACAATTCTATGATTCTTACCACTTATATTATGGATGACTTTTTATTAATTTTGCTAACCCAGTAAAAACTTTATAAGTTATATGTTTGCTACTGCTCCGCTGTCATTACCAGCTCTATGAATATTTAAGAAACCTCTATTTAGTTTTAAATCTCTAAAACTGATTGTAAACTGAAAATGTTCCATTTATTATATGTCTCAATTTAATGGTTAGCAAACAGTATGATGTAGTTGCATGAGTTAGAGGTAATATTAAATCTCTTAGTTGTCTGAATATATTTGTGTATGAATAGTTATATCATCAGATTTAGTAGGTCATGAATCAAGAAAGAATTGAGAAGTGGATTCTGGAGCTAGTGATAAAGCCTGCAATTTCCTGAAAAAAAAAAAAAAAAAAAAAGGACCAGTGTTTTCATATTTCAAACATGATCTTAAAAAATTTTGGATTTGAATTTTGAGGAATATTTTCAACAACACTTGCAATTTAAGACTTGATAAAAATGACTAGAAAATGAGAAAGAGAAGATTAAAAAGTTAGTCATAAAGAAGCATAGATCAAAATCAAGAAAAGAAATAAGATGGAAAAGATGGAAAATATCAACAAGAAAATTTAATTTAATAGAGCAATCACTTTTAAAAAGAAACATCTCTGACTCCTATGCATGAAAACTATGTCAACATCTTTATTTTTCAAAGAACTGTGTCTCTTTTCAAGCTCAAACCTCTATGTTTGTGTTTTGCTTTGGTGTTTTGTGTTTTTCTTTGGTTTATTTGTTTGTGTGTTTTTTCCTGGGATATCCATGAAGGGTTTGAGTTGATTTTAAAGATTTTTTAAATCATGAGCTCTGTTTTGGAAAGTCAGGTCTTGACAAGAAGGTTATGGGAGTTCTTTATAGAGTGAATCTGCCCAATAGAACAGTGCTTATATTGTGGCTAGCAGAGGGGTCAGTGTCTGGGGTTGTCTCGTGTTGAAATTAACAGCTGCAAGGAATTCATTAAGTTACTGGGCTATATTGCAGGAGCTAGTGGAATAAGAAGATACATCAATACAGGAGTCTCTTAACACGAACATAAAGAACTTGAAAGTCTGAATCTGTAATATATAAAAACAACAAAACAATTATGTCAATTAATAGTATCTATTAATGCTAAAAATAGAAAATTGATTACCTGTTTATGGTTGACATAAGTAAACTCATATATAATGGAATATTCAAAGCCAAAGAGGTTAGAGGACAAAGAGGTTTTTATCTCCTACAAGTCATAAAAAGCTAGCAATAAGCATGATTATTTCCCACATGACTAAATAAAGAGAGCTTTGAGCCATTAAGGCTGTTCAGATTCATAATATTTTCATTAGCAGTGGGGAATTTACTTCATTTGATTTCTCAAAAAATACAGTTTAAGACGATTTCTTTCATGCACATGTCACATGCTGACTTCAAAGGGAATGGAACAAAGAGACCCAGACATGCAACACTCTTTAAATTTTGTTCATTCTGTTTTTCCTTCTCCTCTAGCTGCAGATAATTTTATACATGGTTGTTTTCATGCCTATGTTATTATCTGATAGTCAATTATTTATCTATGATATCACTTAGTGAGGTCAGTATCAAACATATAATTTTAAATGCACAGGTATTAAAGGCTGAAAACAGTTTTACATGTCCCATATTGTTGCATGTTATGAATTTTTCAGCTCTTTGGGCCATTCTGAAAGTATGTAGAAGCCCTAAAATAGCCATTTCCAGAGAGGTTCCCCAGAGAATGAGTCCCTGAGCCAAACAAATGTCCAGAGTTCAAGAGATTAATTAACACTGATGACTTAGAGGTGGATCAGACGGTAAGTACTGTACAGGAGTTAATTATGTACAGCCAGGCTTAGGTGAGCTCATCAACTTCAAGGAGATGGGAGTTGCTCTTGAAAGCCACTG
Organism: Dendrocincla fuliginosa; assembly: GCA_035047845.1. Lineage (NCBI taxonomy): Eukaryota > Metazoa > Chordata > Aves > Passeriformes > Dendrocolaptidae > Dendrocincla > Dendrocincla fuliginosa. The sequence continues at coordinate 44,430,596 of JAWWMO010000174.1, read as the reverse complement.
AATGGTACTGGCCATAAGCTAATACAGCCATTTTAGGGATGTTCAACAGCTGAGTCCAGTTATGCCCAGGCCTCCAAAAGCAGATTTCTTAAGAACTAAAATGAACAAAGGTCTGCTGAGTAGAAGCCAAAATGACTGATAAGGAAGAGAACAACATGAAAACAGAATGATTCCTTTGTTTCCTGCTGCTTGTTGTTTACAGATTTAAAAGCTTCATAATGGGATGGTGGCCAGAAAACTCGGTGGTTTGAGCTGTTTTGGTTGAATTAGAAAACAAACAAATAGCTCCCAAAATACTGAACCTACAGAGGGATTGAGAATTTCTTTTGTACTTACATTTAGGTGTATGTTTATCATAGGTTCTAAAAGGGCAGCATCACGAATCTAGATTAGGCATAAGAATATATTTAAGGCTGTAGAATTAAAAAATATTTGAATAGGTCCATGAAAACAATGTCCAAGTCAGACCAAAGAAAATGTAAACTAGTAAATGAGACTGCAGAGGTATAAACTGGAAATATTATGATGTCTCTCATCCAGAGAAGCCATTGATTAAGATATCCAGACTAGATTAAAAGGAAGAATATGCCTATGTCAAGAACCTTTTCAAGGATTATTTAATTATAAAGCAAATGTCTGTAAGAAACTTACGATATTTCAGTTTGATTTAAAGAGTTTTTTTCCAACGTGATCGAAACCAGGACACATTCTCATATTTTTCCCCTTTCCACACTTCCAACAGGTATGCGTAAGTTGTTTATTATTACTGTTGTTATTATTATCATCGTTATTGTTATTGAAATGTTTCTTTATAGACAGTGGCTCTGCCTGAGCCTGTTTTTCTGTTAATGGTAGCAAACTCTCTTCAATAACAGTTTTTTTTGAAATTGTTGATCAACTGTTCTTATTGCATACACACACTAAGAGCTTCACAGCCTAAAGAAAAAAGATTTTTCAGAGGACAGTAAGTACTTAGTCCACTTACACAAGTGCCTTTCAAACAGTGTCTAGACAACTACTTAATTTCCCTGAAATCATTGTATTGGAATAAGATTTTCCCATTCGAGGACTTTCGTCAATGTTAAGGCTGACCAACATTATTACATCAATAGTTTCAATAGTGATTTTTAACAAAATGTATATATCTGAGATAGACATACCAGAGTTCAGGGGAATCAGAGTAACAATTTGAATTCTAGGTGTATAAGAAGAAAAAAAGTATGAAAGGCTTTGTTTTCTTTTGTGTTGGTTTTGTGGTTTTTAAGAGTGGTGGGTTTTTTGTTTGGATTTTTTTTTTCTTCCTAAATCAGATCACCATTCTGCTAATCTGAGTTCTTTTAGATTTTAGAGCATTCAGCCTACCAGTGAATGACAGACAGGGTGTTACAGAGTCATTTCAAATCAAGCTAAAGCATGATTAAAGGCCTTAATGAAGGTATACTTTAATGTTAGAATACTTTAATAAAGACATTTTAAAAACTGGGAGGACAGGCAAGACTCTGGAACAAATCCATTTTCTCTTAACGAAATATCTGGTTGCTTGATTGAGGTAAGCTGTTCATTGATGTTCATTGATTATACTGTAGTTGAGATCCTCACTGTGAGTTAGCTCACTGCTCTCAGAGCTACAGGCTCAGCTAGGTGAAGGAGCTGTCCTGATCGACGCACCTTACTCTGTCCAGAAGATGGAATTAAAAAGGCTGGTAACTGCCAGTTTGTCTTGACAGACTTTAGGCACTTACCCAAGCTTTGAATTGTCATTCAAAATATTTTTTTGTTAATTTAAGAGGTCTATAATTTTAAAAGATTAGCTATTTCTATGGAAATGGATGTCAGAACCCAAAACCAGAAAACATTATGTATTGCCAGCTCTTTCTTGATTTTTTTGCCCTCATTTAAATCAGTGACATTAGGTCACATCTATTGGACTCTCTGCCTTAATTCCTTTTTGTTTCATCTTACTCCAAATTTAGCAATTACCTGAAAACAACCATGAGCACTTTGCTTACAGAGCTGGATTTACCAGAGAGGCTCCTAGGGTTTTCCATGTTCTTGTCCTCTAGATCCCATTAAAGAGAAGCTGCAGAGCATATGTCCCTCAACGCTCCTCAAAATGGATTTGGAGCTGTATCCACCCTTTGATTTCAAGGCTGTTGTGAATTTTATCATAAGAAATCAGGTAAATAGAGCCTGAGATTCTTGTCTTTTGGCATAGTTTTAGGTCTTTCTGGTGCTTTACATTTAGGGCGGGGGAGGAAACAAAAGAAAGCAAAGCCAGAACATGAGAAGTCTAACCAGCTGTACGGGGGTGGGGTTGGTGTGTGCGGTGAGTGTGAGGGGGTTGGAGAGTGGGGGGAGCGGGAGGGGTATTTGGGGGTGAATCCTTTGCTGACCCCGTAGGTAATTAACTTACAATTGTCATGTGATTTCATTAGTTTCTCTCTGTAAGCAATGTTTCTGCCTTCTCAACAAGCCCACACACCATGTGTCTAATTAGCTAATTACTGCTATATTTCTATCTTATCCTATTCCTCAAATTATATTAGAAAGTAGGTAATGCCACAAATCCCTGAAACAACTTTCACAATCAAATGATGTGTATAAATTCTGCTTTGGGCTTCATACAAAAAAGGCCCCTGTACTTTGTATTTATTGCTATATTATGTCTAACAAGTACCTCGTTATGTTGAGACATTTTAATTAATAAGTTTGACACAAATGATCAAAAAACTTTTTTAGAAACTGAAATTCTTAAATCTCCAAGGCAGTGTAGATCCAGGTGGTGAGGAAGGGGGCTCAGCCACTATTTTCGCCCTATTTTCGTTCATCAAGATGGAGTTTAGACAGTTCTCCAGGATCTGTTTTGAATGTTGCTATGCAAAAAACAGTGAATTTCGATTTGGTTTTATTTTGATGTATTGTAGTCCCAGTTTTTCAGTTTTATACTGTGGACTGGCACATTGTTTAATTTCAGCTACAGAACTCTTAAGGTTTTGGGGTTTCTTTTAATGGGGCGTTTTGACACATTACAACCAATGCAAAATTCTGTATTTCATATAATTTAATTATACACAAGCAGTATAGAAAAAGCATAATTGTTCTTGTCATTCAAGTATTCTACCCATTTATTTTGTTTCCAGATCTATCTTTTTAATGCTTGAACAGTTCTTTGTCCCCAATTTCAGTAAAATACATATTGACACATTACTCCTTTTTGCACCTCAGGAACTACTCCAATTAAGATAAGCTAATGCTAGTTAAGGACAAATCTCAAAAGGTTCAAATCAGATCAATCATGTGTTTGTTTTATGCTTACATAAATACCAACCAGCTACTCAAAAATAAAACCAGTCTAGCAATTTCAGAAGTAAAAAGTTATCTCATGAGATTTTTTGGTATTTCTATTCTCAGCGAAAAATGCTGTAAATTCTCCCTTTTACTCAACTTCCAGTCCCTACTATACTACACACCAATATTTGAGAAATTATAGAAAGGAAGTAGACACGATATTGCTTACAAATGTGAAAACTCTCTTCAAAATGGAAGTAGCTGTTCTACCTTTTGTGAGTATAGTGTTTTTGGATATTTTTTTTTCCTGTGGTGACTTTTTTCCAGGAATAATTTGCTTCCAATTCTGCTTTATTTATTTTCTATCCTGTTGTCTATACAATCAGTTTGAGGTACTGAATACACCCTGACAGAGAAACCTAGTCTTTACTAGAAGTAATTCTAAACCTTTTTTGTAACCAATATGTACCTATTTTTAGTGTATAAAAAGGTTGGAGTTAGGTTAATCCAAAACATGATTCTTAAAATTTAGAATTTGTTTTTTCTTCATTCAAAACTATTAAAAATCAAAAATATAATTACAATAAACCAAAGTATTTAGATTGACTGACTATATATGAAGCAAAAAGGCAGCCTTATTTGATCTCATACAGTATGTTTCCTGTGAATGTATTTGCTCTAAAAAACTCAGAGATCTTGTCCTCTAGACACATAAAGTGGTTTCATCTCTGATCAGAATGTGGTTAAAAGACTTGTATAGCCTGTTTAATTAACTTCTTTCACCATTGGCTATGACTTCAATCATTTGCAGCAGCTTAAATTTCACAGATGTGCTTGTGTGTTGGTTTGTTTGTTTGTTTTTCACCCAATATAAAACAGCAATACTCATTCTTCCTGGCTCATTAGCATTCTACCATCTCATCAGATTATTGTCCTTCTGTGGAGAAATGGCTGAAGGGCTGTTTGAGAAGCACAAGGCAGGGAGAAGGAACACTGCCACCTACTGAAGTACCTCGCCAGTCCACCTCCAAACCCTCAGAGTAACAAGCTGAAGCTGCTTGTGCCGAGAGCTGCAGCATCACCCTTGCCCCATCAGTGTAATTGCACATATAATTGTGAAAGGTCCCAAAGCTACTGCTATTTACATTATGAAAATTCATGAACAGGAACAAACTCCTCGTTTTCCTTTTTGTTGGGCTTTTTTTTGTTGGTTGTGGAACTCACCTAAATATGTGTGCTGTATTTAGTGATAACTCTTTGGTGCCACTTTCTTTATAAGATACAGCATGCAAGTGTTGGAAATTTTCTTGGCACTTACACCCAAAGACATGTGTCTGACCAATATGTTAGCAGGCATCAGGCCATTTGGCAGATTGACTTGAGCATACTTAACCAAGAAAATATGTTCATTGACTCTATATTTTGAAGGCATAATATTCACCTGGGGAATTAAAAATGGATCTCGGGTGATGAGTGTTTCCACACCCATGATAAAACTAGCAGACAGATAACACAAAGCCCTTTGATTTAAAATATACATTTTCAAATTTATTCCAAGACAAAATGATATTTTTACTGCTTAACTTGAATTAGAAAATGAACTTTTGAAAGGAAGTTTTGCAGGATATACTAGCCTTTCTAATGCTGATATTTTCTTACACTTTTTAATTAAAAAAAAAATCACAAATAACATAATTCTGATTGTAGACCCTGGTTACAAAGAATTTTTTTAGCTAGTTTAGGTAAATATTCAACAATGTGGAAAAAAGTCAGGTTGACAAACTCAAAAAAACCCCCACTGAACTAAACTGCCTCTTCTGTAAAGCATGTGACAATGCCTCATTTAGCTCATTTTTTATCTTTTAAGACCAAGACTTCAAAGTAAATGATATGATGTTCACTGACTTTAAAAAGCTTTAGTGGAAGCACAGGGTAATTATTGCATCTAGATTTTGCTTTCCATAGTGGTTTGATCTAGTTAAGAATTTTTTTCAAATGCACATTGGAAACTAATTCCATCTGATTGTCCATCATTAAACTGTGTGATTTGTTACTTTTTTTCAACATTACAGCTCACTAGAAAAATGAAATACATCCTCTGGAAAACTGAGGTCCCAGGCATGAAGATGCCTTACTGTTTTTAAAACAAATGTTATCATGAAGAAAGACTTTTAAGACATTGTTATCTTGTGTTGAAGAAGTTATGTTCTAAACAATGTTGAACTTTCTGCAGCTGTATGTGCAACAAATTAGATTCACTCCCAGTGAAGGTTAATGAAATGCCTTCAAGGCTTCCGTTGCTCTTATGGGCCCTTAGACCTGTGTTAGTTCAATGCAAACCATGAAATACATTTTATCTCCTTGCTCTGTATGAACGATTTCTGTCAAGGCTGATACAATGCACATCTCATTTTAGATAAGCCCTTCCATTATTTGGAATCATGTTTTGAGTTCATTTTGGAAAATAACAGTTGTATAGTAATTAAAATGATCTTTCATATTTGCATATAATTTTTTTTAAATTGTTTTTGCCTTTAAAAAAATGGTTTTGTTTGACATTACAGTGTACTTTCTCTAGGAAAGCTCTCCATCATTCTTACATACTTAGAGTATGTAAGCATCTCTTTATAGCAGATGTGCTCTTTTAATTCCACTCATACTATTATTGTGTATCTAACTATTCAATTTCATTAGCCTCATTTATTGTTTACAGCGTTGCTTTCCCTATGGAAGCAATGTAGTATAAATTCCATATTTTTAATCATTGATTTCTATATCTCAACCTTTGAATATTAATCTATCTTTTAATTAGATGTGATCATTTGCTTTGGTTTTGCATTTACTTTTTATATATACTCTTCAATTAGGGCTGTAAGTGAGGAATAGCATTCAGTGCGAATCCAATACTTGTCAAAGGTATTCATTAAATAAATTCATTCAATAAATTCAATAAAATAAGTGCTTTCCATGGGAGGCCATAATTGAATATGTCAGGAAAAAAAACCCACTTCATACTTATATAATAATTTCAATTTGGGCAACTTAACATTACTTATAAAATTCTGCAATAAGGACTTAAAGCATGGTGTTAGGTAAATGTTAATTTTTTTTTTTTGCTGGTGTACAATAGGAGTATAAAATGTGAAGGACTGGGTTAATAGATTATATTATCACACCTTTCCTTGTATAGACAAAGGACTTAGATGTCTGTTTTGCACAAATTTGATGTTGTCCCTTTGGATCATTGATCATGTATTACCTTAGGAAACCACTTTCTCTCCTACAGACAGACTTTCTTACTTTTATTCTGCAAGTGTTTCACATTGCACATCAAAAAGAGAAAGATCTTTTGATGTTAGTTATCTACCACTAATATAATATTTGCGTTTGGTAATAACTTCACAGAATTTAAAGTTTGTTCACTATGATTGATGAGGCTGCAACTTACTGTTTATCTTTTTTTTTTTTTTTTCCCCTAGGGTTATTTATATATTTATGTATATATTTGCTTTTGGAGTCATTTTGTCATCTTGAATGAATATGACAAATTCAATAACTGAGCAGATCTATTGAGAGTTTAGCAGACATATTTTTATATATGAGGTAAACCATATCCATTTCATTAATTCAATATTGTCCAGGGCAAAAAAGAACAAAAAGAGACCAAATCCCCCTATTATTAATTTTTTTTTTTATATAATAGTTTTCAATGAATTGAAGTAATTAGTTGTTAAAAAAGAAACATCTTTGATTCTGATGGGGAGTGGTTTCATGTGTTACAGTTACTGTCACTGGATGAATTTGGTTAGATCATGCCTAATCATATAAAATTGAAAGAGATCATGATTTAATGTTAAAGTCTGAGCATGTTACTATATCATTTCCTGTCTTCAGGAATGCAACAATAATTGCAAACTATGTAGATATTTTAGCATTCAGTTTAGCCTCTGAAAAGGGCAATCCTACCAGGCTTCTGGGTTATTCCTGGATTAAAATGACAAGGACAGTAGATCAGAATAGTGCTCATTTTGCAAGTACCAGATCTTGGAAGACTGGAAATATGAACTGGTAGTAGCATCCTAGGGATCTTAGCTCTTCCACACTATGTATAAGAAAGGCAAGTCACAAAGGCCAGGAAGAGAGAATGAGGCTCTGGAGGAGGTAATTGGTGTGGAGGACATGTCGTGTTACTCCCTGCCTGTTTCAGGACATGCAGTGTAATACAGTGTTCTGCTAGGGATCACTGAACAAACTCTGAGGAAACTGGACTTTTTTTGCACAGGAAAGTGATGCCCCACTGAAAGATAACCATTTGGATCAGGGAAGGAGTACAAACATGCCAGTTAATGAGCTCTACTCTCAGTTTACACAGCTGCACTGCTTCAGGTTGATAAGATGTTGTACTGTACGGTGTAGGCATGCCCTTGGGATTCTCCTCAGAAGACACCTAACAGTGATTTCCTCTTTCAAGAGAGCCACCTAAGCAACTCTTCAAAAATCATAGTTATCACCCCTTTCATAAAACAGCTGGAGAATGTGGAGGTTGAAATACTCCACTGTTGTGCACAGATCAATAGTTTGCATCATATTAAACAGAAAACTGGAAGAATTTCATTTCAGTACCTACCCTGCTCATATTAAGACATATTAAAAGGAGAAATCCCAACCATAGGAACTAACTATAACTTCAACTAATTGTGCACAATGCTTCCTTGTTTCCCACCACTGAAATTCTTTCACTTTCTATGAAATATCTTGCTTCCATCAGTGTAGGTTTCCTAGCAGGCTTCCACTTTCTTCCAGGTGAATGCACTAACTGCTCAGGCAGAAGGTAAAATTAGAGCCAGGAATTAGAGCCAGACATTTTGTTTGTTTCCTGGATGTTAAACCAAATAAATCCTTATCAAAATTTTGTTAACTATGAACTGTATCACAATGTGTGCAGTGGTATTCAATTGAAGCTGCCTTCAAAATTCCAAGATAAGTTACTTTAAGGTCCTGCTACATCCAAGTCTATATTAAACACTCAAGCCTAGTCATCAGAACAAAAAAAAAAAAGATATATCCAGTTTAAATGCTTGACATTTTCATTGAAGTTCTGCAGACATTCCTATGCAAAATATAAATATTGGGGAAATTTCTCAGTTTCCACTGTCTTCATCTATGAAACTGTGTCTGCTACTTTTTATGTTCTCCCCAATACATGTGATTGCTGTAAAGTTCCTAGAGGCACACAGCTTTACAAATACAATGTCATGATATTAGGTGTTTTGAGCAGGAAAGATCTCAGTGTGCTCCCTGTATTGGTACCATCAAACTTTCTCTTGTGAAACACAAGCTAGCCTTCTGGAGAAAGATGTAGAGGGAGAGGGCGATGAAGAAGACGGGGTATAGATAAAACATAAATTATAAATAAGACCAGCCTGAATTTTGGACAAAATAACTAAAACTAATAACTAAATAACTAATAACTAATAACTAAAATAAATAGGAGACAAAACCTATGTGACCTCTCATTGTCCTTTTCTGACTATTTTTCTGTGACACTCCATAAAACTGCCTCATTTTCATGGAGAGTATTGGCATGAGGAGTGTGAGGACTTAATAAGGTTCCCCATAAATTCCAGCTGCTGAAGAAGAGCCCAACTGCTTGTTTATGGCTTGGTTTGTATTCCCTCTTGGTTGTTTACATTTCCATAGCCCTTCCTAGTAGGAGTGTCTGGGATTACTCTCTGACAGGGGGACAGGACATATTTTATCCTTCCTTGCAATAATTCTAGAACATTGTTTCTTGTCCACACACTGATTTCATTAAAGCTCTAACTTATTAATTTATCAGATCAGGCTTTCTGTTTCAAAAATAGAGATTTCTCGAGCTAGAAGTTTAATCTCTGAAAAGACTATATATTTACAAAGTACTGATTTTGAAGAGATTCACCTGATACTACAATCAGTAGTACCATTTTTTTTAGAATATATTTTTTTATTTGATAGGCAGAAAAATTACTCTTTTAAAAAGTTAGATACTTGACAGTCATTTGGGAGAGAAATCTTAAATTTGCATTCAAGTTCCAGGGCAAATTTAACCTGATGTGATGGAATTTCAAATATTATTTTTTTAAATAAGATAGCTACTTGTTCCCCTGGAAGATGTGTGTTTCTTGATTCTAAATGAAATTGCCATATGGTTTGTCCAAGGATAAAATACAGTACCAAAATTCATGTAGTGGAAAAGCTGTTAAATGCATTCATGTAATTTAGCTTTGCAGACTCAAGAGAATCACTTCTTAACATCAAGGAGCCCAGTATAAGCTATGTTATATGGAGCACTAATTAGACAAAAATGTAGAATTCCCCTGATGTAAAACATATTGGGATCTTAGACTCTAAATATAGCAACAGTTTCCTAAATGTCTGGCTAAGAACCAGTGTTGATAGAGTGGTTTTCTTTCCCCTGTCTCTTTTTCTTGCCAAGTAAACATTCTTATCTATGGCAACATTCAGAATTGAATGATAGTTACTTATTTTGTACATACAACAATTTTTATTAATAGTAATAGAAGAGAAGATACTAATACTGGAGGCAATAAAATCACCACAACTCCATTCCTTCAGTGATTTTGGTGGAACCTGGGATGGATTAACCTTGGGTGGCTGCCAGACCTTCACTCACTGTCTCCCCTCAACAGAACAGGGGAAGAAAAACAAGATGGAAATGCTTGTGGTTGAGCTAAAGGCAGGGATATCATTTAGCACTTACTGGCATGGGCAAAAAACTCAGCTGGGGAAAAATTAATTTAATTTATTGTCATTAAAATGGCGTAGGATGGTGAGAAAGAAAAACTTAAAACCACCTCCTCACCCATGCTCTCTTCCTCTCAGGATCTACTTCATTCTCATTCCTGAATCTTCTGTTCTTCACCCCCCAAAATGTCCCAGGAGAATGTGAATGCTGGCTTGGAGTTGGTTCATAACACAGTCTGATCTGTGATTTTCCTCTGTCCTCACATATTTTTCTACTCCAGCATGGGTCCTTTCCATGAAGTACAGTCCTTTAAGAAGACTTCTCCTGCATGGACTTTTCTCCATTGGTCACAGTTCCAGCCAGAAAGCCTGCTCCTGCATGGATTCTCTGCAGGTTGCAAGGGAACAACCTACATCACGATGGTCTTCATGGACTACAGAAGAATTTCTTCTCCCGCACCCAGACCACCTCCTTACCTTCCTTGTTCTCTGCCCTGAGTGTGTTCAGGGTTGTTTTTCTCACTTTGTCATTGTTCTGTCTCTCACAACTTCTGCACAGTGTTCTATCTTTTTTTAACCAATTTTTCACAGAGGCACCACCAGGTCAGCTGACAGGCTCAACTGTGCCCTGCAGTGGGTCCATTGGAGCCAGCTGGAATAGGGTGCATCTGGCAAAGAGCAGCCACTGGCCCCTTGGCACAATAAACAAATACGGAAATACCCTGGAGAACATCAGCTAACAGTTTTGAACAAAATGAGTTTTCATCAAAGATTTTCTTCACATCTCATTAAGTTTTGTAATTCCACTTTATTTATGTAGGTAAGGCTTAATTTTTACTGTTGATAATGAGGAAATAAAGGTTTAGCTCCAAGTTGCCGCTTCCTTCCTTACACTTTCCTTATTCCTTTTCTTTTTCCCCCTGTTACTTGTTAATTCTAAATTTCATGTTACTTTCACATCTTGAATAACAGAAAGATATGCAGGCACTGGCAGTAGAACAAGAAAATGCTCTGAGTACCTGAGTCATTAACTATAAAAGTAAGAATCAAGGCATATATACAAAAGCTCTTTGGGGCTTCTAACAATAGCCACCATAGTGCTGATGTCAGGTTGCAAATACAGGACATTTTATGTGGTAGGGTGGGTCATCCATCTCAATGAGCATCCAGCACTTTTAAGTACTTATTCAAGAGCAAGGTGTCAAAATCACTGTTACTCTCTAAAATAGAGTAATCTTTTTTGACTTCAGCTTTGTCATTGGGATTATTTTTGAGACAGGCTTGTTAAACCTGGAAAGAAAACTACAAGATCCTATTCTTCCTCCTACCTCATCAATGAAAGCATTGCCTTATCAAGGCAATGATAAGAGAGATGATAATGCTTTTAAAATAAGGGTTGAATTTTGAACATTTTTTAATGTCTGCCCCTAATTAACAGAGCCTACCAAAATGTTTATATTCTGTTTTCATTTAATTTCAGTTAATGGGTCTAGACTTAAGCATTTACTTAAGTGCTTTGATGAATGCGAAAGAAGGAGAATGCTTATCTGAGCATTCATGAATTTTTGGATTGATATGAGTGATCATAGCTAGAAATTTTATTTCAGTTGCAGATAAATATCAGCTTCAGGGGAAACTCTGTTCTCATTTACTTTGATGTTCTTTAAACTTAATTTTCTATGACTTTCCTTTGCTACTCCAGATTTACCACAATGTATCTGAAAGCAGTAGTTGACTCTTACAAATTGACAGAGAAATAAAAGAAAACACAATTTAATTGCCAGTCTGAAAAACCCTTGCCAAACATTTATTGACAAGAAGAGTTAATTTTTCTTATCTTTCTTCTTAATTTTTTCTAGGTAAGGAAGAGGTAGTAGTGGGAAATGTAACATTGCTGTTTATAAAGACAAACATGTCTGCAACTGGGGATTAACATTTATTTTTCTCCAAGAAACAGACCCATTTTCACTCTCTTTGAGCTCCATAGACACATTTAGATACTATAAAAACCTTGAAGAAAGATGAATGAAACTACCATTTCAGTGAGAAGGTCTTGAGATTTTGGCAGAACTTATAGAAATGTGTTTGAAACCTCCAACTCCTCTACAGTGTTACAGAAAAAGAAACTAAACTCTTAATAGGAGAAGGGATTATGACAAAGAAAGGTAGCTAAAACCAAATCAACTAGTATTAGCACATTTACCTGATTAAAAGACAGAAAAATAATTGGGGTATTTTTTTCCTTTTTTTTGTTTTTTTTTTAGGGGGCGTGTTTTTTTGTTTGTGCTTCCTCACCCCCCTCCCCTCAGGTTTTAATGGTCTCGGGTTTTTTTTTGGTTTTTTTTTTTTTTTTTTTTTTTTTTTTTTTTTTAGTTCCTTTTGTGTGTCTTGATATTGGTTAATGATAATTACTTTTTCCTGTACTGTTTGTTTTTAATGAGCCCCTCAAAATGGAGCATAAATACTCTAAAATCACAACAGCAATTATTCTCATCTACTTATAAGGCAGCATAAAACAACAAAAAAATAAACAGGACACTGGTGAATTCAGGGCTTAAATGAAGCTTTATAAATGATTCAAAACACTGTTTAATATCACAGAGCTGGAACTCAGACTTGGGTTTTCCCTTCTAGAGAAATGATCCAAAACAGTATCTTGAGACAACAGCTCAGTTTTCTAAACATTTCTAATTCCACTGCAGTTGGAATTTGAAAGCCACAGTCCCAACTGAGAAGCTCCATACATGAGAAGCTACCCAAACAATCTGGGAGTCAGGCTGTATACCTCTACTATGGAACAGGTTCAGGTTCTATAAAAATGGACCGGCTAGACCATCCAGTGAAGTACTGTTGCAGCTGCATTGCTTCTGTAACAAATTATTTGGTACTTACAAGTTTTCTTTCCAAGATTAACCGTAGGTGTAAAGTAGCCCAGAAGGCAAGATGCATGAGCTCCTACAGCAGCACTGAGGGGGCAGTAGGACCCCTCCAGTACAGAGGTCAAAGACAAGGAAATTGTAGGAAACCCCTTGAGAATATCAGCATAGGTTTATGCTATTAAATTAACCAGCAGGAGGGAATGCTTCCAGACACTCAATCATTGTGTATTATCGGAATAGCTGTAAGGATGTTTTGCATACAGCACTCTCAAACAATGTCCAGGTACAAATCAGGATTTACTGCAAGGGAGTGAGCATTGCCAGTATGCAAAACATGTTCAGGCAAACTGTACTGATGACTGAGAATGTTTGATTGCACAGGTTTGGAACATTGGTCTTGACTGGTTTTAAGGCCAAAGAATGGCACACTAAATCTACTAGTACAGCCACAGATTGCTTTAAACCAATTAAGAAATTGCACAATAAATTCCAGATGTAAAAGGATTTTATGCAATTTCTCTCATTTTCTTTAAAGTTGCTGGGTCAATGGAAGCTAGATCCCTAGATTTAGGCCCAATTTCAAGTCACTGTGCCTTGTCATTCACCTCTACCTTTACTGTATTATTAACATTCTATTTCCCAGAGACTTAGGTCAAGTTTTTTAAATGCTATTACTTTACATAAAGATTTATATAAATAATGTATCTGCATTACATAAATATATAGGATAGGAAGGTATAAGTCTGTATATATTTGTATATGTCATTAAAGATGAAATAATATTTATAAAAAGGTAAATATATAATTTCATAGGTCTGTGAAATTAGTGTCTAGAAGTTAAACATTAGTTCCTGGATCTCCTCCCAGATCCAGTTTGCACCCACTGTACCACAGAGTTTGCAGAGGAAAAAATTTGTTCCATTGATTCTGAAAGTAGTAGTTACAACATGCTGATAACTTTAACATTCTTCTTCAGTGAAGGGTTTTTAATTGCTCTGTACTAAGAACCCAGCACTCATGTCTCTCATCTGTGATACCTTCAGTGTTATTTTTTATGATACAGTAGAGGAAGGTAGAGAGCTCTCATCAGAACAGTGTGCTGCTGGTAAGGGAAAGGATCTGTTCCCAGATCTGAACGTTGAATAATCACTTTTCATGCTCAAGAATCATGAAAGCCTGTTTGCTTTATAACCATCCCTATGTTGTCTTGCACTTTCATTTTAAAATTCAGCATGCCTTCTTGTGAGTTACTTTCTCTTACAGAGTGAGAGTTTAATGAGTGTTAATTCTCCAAAGCTTTTTCAGTATGTGTGTGCTGGGCTGTCAAGAATCCCCAGAGTGCAGGGTGTAACAGGTTAGTTCCTTTCCATCTCCCTGCCTTGGCACATTTCCTGAAATCACAGCGCAGCAGTGGCAGGTTCCCGCAGAGTGCTTTGTTAAGATGTGGTGTGCAGCTCTGGGCTGCTTCCTCTGACAGCTCTGCCTTACGGGGGTGGAATTCTCAGTGCTTTCCTTGCTTTTGTGCTGCACAGTGAAGAAGGTGTGCAGCTTTCTAGATGTGCATACATTATATAGACTTTTTTTGTTCAGGAAAATAACTAAATCTTATGGGGAAAATTTGACTTTGATGTCAGAGCACATCCTCTGATACACGGTTCATTCCTCACCTGTAAACCTCTCTTGCCAGGGCTGTCCAAAAACTATGACATTTCCTTTGGGTTTTTTTGTGTAGTATGTTTTAAGATTGCTAAGTATGATAGTTCTCAACAAACATTCTGCTCTCAGAACTGAAGTGAAGGACATATAGGATAGGATATTTTTTACTTTGGATCAATTAATTCATGAACTCATTCTGTGCTATTTTATATCCTTATCTCATCCTTTAACAGTATTTACAACTTATTCCAGTATTTTCTTGAATTGTTTTGCCACATGGGGCTTCTGTGAACTCAGAGTACAGAGGAAAAAAATAAAAGATTGGCATTTGCTATATGGGAGCAGTAGCTATGTGGCAAGAGCCTGCAGCTTTTGCAGGACCTCTTTGCGCTGCCTAGACCGGTACAGTGTCACTAAGAGATCCCAGAGCAGATCCAAGGTTCTTTATGACAGGCTTCATTTTTGTTCCTTCTTTATACTTACCCATGATCTGCCAAAAAGGGTACACATGTTTTGGAAGATAAAACATTTATGAAGTTCATATCAATGAGAATGGGACTGTAAAACATAAAAAATATGCACGGGAAATAAAGAGGTCAGGTACAAAAGAAAAATAAAAGTGAACAAAAACCCCCATGCAATAATATGGAACATAGAACAGAACAATTTCATTTCACATGCAGGTAAACTGTAAGAGTGAATTTTTGCTTCAAGAGGATCTGATTTCATACTTCGGATTAATTTTGTCCTGTAAAGGCAGCTACTTCACACGTATTCCAGAACTACACTGACACATACATGACATGATCCCCGTTTCATATCTGATCTCCTGCATTGTTCAGCTCATGATTAAAGAAAAAAAAAATATCTTTTAACACGCTTTTTGTAGCAGAGATTTACTAGACTTTCTAATAGAAAGGCAGGTATTTGGGGATAAATATACCATAACTTATCAGAGTAAAATAATCTCTGAAGACAGCAGTATATACTGAGACCTACCAAGACCTTTTTTAAACTGCATTATTGAAAAGGTTGTCTAATTAGAAAAAGTGCCTAAATACAGACTGTCAGCATGGTGCTGTGCGGCATCCTGGGGGTTCGCTCCCCCCTTTCCAGTCCCCTCCCGGGTCACGTGGTCGGCAGCCATGCGGACTCCAGCCGTCCCAGCAAAGACACCCCCACACACCCCACAGAGCAGGAAAGCAGACAGCACTTTAGTCACCTGGCCAGGCATTTTATAGGGCTTCACAGCCTATAGGATTCAAGGGCAAGGGTTAACAACAGACCAATCAGAGGGGTTTCACCTAGCCTGGCCAAGGCTTGCATACTAATTAGGAAGACAAAGGGTCCGGGGCAGGAGGGGGGTAACTCAGGGAAAAAGGCAAAAACTTCATGTTACAACACAGTAAAAGAGGCATTCTGGCTGGGTTCTCCATCCTCCCCAGAGACCCATCTCTTACAGGATTTATTCCACTTCTGATATTGTGAGTCTATTCCCACAGTGCTGTTTGCCTACAAATTGGTGAAAGCTTACATGAAAGTCTCACAAGGTAGCAAAGAAAGCAAAGTGAAAAAACTATACCAAAGAGGTAAGCCAAGAAATCTTTTTACCAAAAAGGTGTTAGCAACTATTCAGACAAGACTTGTGAAATGTTACGCATTCTGTAATCTTTTTTCCTTTTATTATTTTGTACATATTTTGTATATTATTTTTGTACATATTTTGTATATCCTTTGTACATATGCATGCATGAAATCAGAGCTCACAGAAAGGATTCAATTTTCTATGATGGTGCATAAAATCTTAAACAAATTTCAGAGATGGTATGGTATGGGTGAAACAGTTAAGTTCATTATACATTGCCTTCATGAGATTTTTCAACCCTACTATTTTCTCTGGGGTTGGGTATCTATACAGTTCTTATGCTTTTTCATCTCACTGTTACTAAAATAGGATTTTTTAAGAAAATAGAATAGGCCCAGATATTTTGATAAGATTGAGGGTGTAATGTTCTTAGATCATTTAGAGACTATAAAAAGAGGAACTGCTTTTTAGCTCATGAAATTATTTTTTACAACAGTGCAGTGTCCTATAAAATGTCTGTAACTTATGTTTTTCTACACACTGCTTCTCTAGCTAGACCTTTTTTTATTTTTTTTTTTTTTTTCCATAATCGCCCCATCAGCAACTAGTAAAGTCTACAGTTTCCTGTGATTCCTGCAAATAAGTGTCCCTATGATTCATGCAGAAAAGTCTATTGACAGTGGAGATACGAGTTTTTCTCAACAGAAACTTTTATCAGATTTTCATGCCATTTTCTTTTCCTTTTTTTCAGACTGGTCCTCAGAAGTGTCTGTAAAGAATAATGAACTAGTTGCAATACCGAAGCTCACTGTGGTTAAACCTTCTTAAATTGTATATCCAGAATTTAACTACAAAGTTGGCAAAGTCCAAAAACAGATCAGATGCTGACATCAAATGAAAGTACTGTAAATGATGAAAAAAATAAAGAGAAAGATTAATCCATTTGTGTGATTTGTTTTTAATTATTATTCTCAAATTTCTTTTAGAGCTGCTATTTATACATAAATTGATTGAGAAATAAAACAAAAGTTAATCCAAGTAGTCCTTCCATACAACTCTGGAGATACAGACGTAGGATATCATTGCCTTTGCATAGCAGCATATGATGGTCACACATGACCTTAACCATCTGTTCCAGATGATCCAGTGAAGTGAATACTTCAAATCAGATAAATGAGCATTGTAATTAAAGGTAGAAAACACATTAAAAGATAAGGTTTATTTATGCTAATTAAATAGATATTTATTAATATTTAAGGCTTTGCATCATGGTGTTTTAGAATACTTGTAGTTCTGCTGTTTTTAGTTGTTTTTGTTTGTTTCTTTGTTTTTTCATTTTATGGTCATCAAACTATGTAAGATCTCCCAAGAATTGAAAACTAGGTTATTCATACATTAAAACACATGACAGTTGCTTAACCTGCATTCAGAATTAAGGCAACCAATACAAGAAAGACAAGTAAAAAGTGAGTACAGCTTTTTACAGGCATAGCAATCTCAGAAACTGTGTGATCTCTTGTCTGTAGTATTTAAAAAATTAATGGAGCTGAGGTACAAAGAGATCAACAAATGTTTAAGTTCGTGTAAGAACTTCAAAGACTGTCAAGAAGTTGAAATTGGCATAGGTAAGTCTAGCACCTGGACCTTGAAGTATTTTGCATCTCAAAAGACAAGTACCACTGACAGATTGTATGTAATTGCAGAATAGAAAATGAAAGCATATCTGTCTTTTAATTGACTGGTCTAACTTCTATCCAAGGAAGATTCAGCTGCAGTAGGAACAAACATTCAGGCATTTGGTTTAGTAATTTATAGCTGAAGAAGAAAAATTTGGATAGCGAATATTCTGGATAAAGGTGCATATTAAGTCAGATGATAAACATTTTAGAGATATTAATCAGGAAAAAGTTCAAACAATTTAATTAAATTCTTTACTTTTCTGCAATAGAGTCAGCATAGTGAGAAAAGCTCAGTTGAGCATCAAAGCATTCATAAGCAAAAAAGGCCCCACATGTGACCACATTGCTCTAAAAATGCCTCAACTATGCTGAATTTTTGTTTATAATGAAATTTTTGAAATCTGGATCAAAACAGATGTATTCTCTGTAATCACTAATGCTGGCAATTACATCTTGTTGTTTATGAATGCATCTTGCATAGTTTGCAATTACTGTTCAAACTAGAGAATTATCCAGGGAGTTCCTATTGTGTAAGGAAAGCTCAGCAATCCTGTTATCTAAAACGGTAGCTGATTGAGCTTTCATGTGCCCCACTTCTGTAAATTTTGTCTAAATCATATTTTATTTTGCTTTCCATCTCAATACCTTTTTTTTTTTAATTCCTTTTTTTTGTTTGTTTTTGTTTTTTGGTTTTTGTTTTTTTGTTTGTTTGGTTAGTTTGTTGTTGGTTTTGTTTATTTGTTTGGGGTTTTTTTTGTATAAGTGACCAGAACAAACTCTTCTGAGGTAGAAACTACAGCTAGTATTTCAGTAGGTATGAGAATAAGCCTGTTAATCAGACCTGTTCCTTAGTATTTCCCACTTTATCACAGACTCAGATATTGATCCAAGCATATATAGCAAGTTCAGAGCTTCCCCAGAGTTTGGGGTATTTGCTTACCGTTCCGGTTTATTATTATGGTGATTTTTTCAGTCCATTCTCATCTATACTGTTAAGTAACAGGAGATAATACACTGCTTCACAATTTTTGCCTCATTTTTATGACACCTAGACATCTAAATATATTTACAGTTCTTAAAGGATTAATTGTACATCTAAATGCATATTTATTATATTAATATTAATTTAATGCCTAAATATGTTTTCTCAGCCAGAAATATCAGAACAAGCAAACACTTTCTTCTGAATTTACAGTGAGTCTTCATTTTCTAAACTTTCAAGGTGGGCAAAAATTATAGAATCAACTGTAATATGAAAGATATATATCTTAAAATATATCTTAAAAAGTCTAAACACAGGTTGCCCTTCTAGTATAGTAAATTTCCAGACCCAAAGGCAGAACACTGGAAATTTCTTATGTCCATGTTTTTATCTCTTTTTCCCCTATAGGTCTTGTTGACCACTATTTCCACTATTACTGCTAAGCAATAGTTTCAACCACAATAACTACAACAACAACAAAAAAAAGAATGGATTCATTTGTAGACTTGATGGTTCATTGAGACCTTTGAAGACTTTGGTTTTATGGGCATCTCTCTTTACTCTCTATTTAGATATTGTCTGCCTAGCACTGATGTTGTTCCCAAAATTGTATTATTCCCATCTTTGGTTCAGGTGTCTTTAAGTAAAGATATCCTCTGTTTTCCTTTGTGATCTGTTGCTCATTTCCACGTCTCTGTACACCTACAAAGAGTTTGGAACTGATTACATACAAAATATAATTGAGCTGCAGGTCATTTCTGGTGAGACTGATTATGTTTATACAAGAGAAAAAAAATTATTTCAACAACAGGCACATATTTCACCAGGAGAAAAGCTGCCTTTTATGTTGTTTGACAAACTCACATCTTGACTTTTCTCTGTTCTGAATAGGCTATTGAGTATAAGGAATTTTTATTATAGCATGCAATCCTCTTTATTATAAACTTTTAAATACTATTTATTGTGTTACCTATAACCTTTAGGTTAGGTTTAACCTTTTTTTGTGTTACCTTTTGGATAACAGCAATAGTTTCTCTTATGACAAGTAATGATTTTAATACAAGACTAAAGGAAACCTTGATACTCCAAGAAAGCCTAACAGTACTCATTGATTGATGCTATTCCCACCCAGAACAGTTTGTTGCACACAAATACCTATTGTTTCTCTGAAAAGGTCTAATTGTTTTCTCCCAGCACTTCTAATGTAATTGCTGTTGTATGACCTGAAGATAATTACACAAGCAATCAGACACAGATAGGAAAAAAAAATAAAAAGGGCAATGGAAAAACACCATACCCTTTGATTCTTACACAATCAAACAAGAAAGTAATTTTTCAATGACTAACAGACACTCCATTTAATTTCTCTGTCAGTGGGACTTTGGAGGCCCCATATCACAAATTTAGCTACCCAACACTTCATACAGGATTGACAATCCTAATAGTACTTGAGTGATATGAAGGATCATAGAACTCTGGATTAAATGATCCACTATTGGATTGTGGTATATGCGTTAAAACAATTAGATGACTTGGAGTGAAGGGATTTATTGTTTGCATGGTATTAAGTTTCTAAGAGGTCTTCTCAAACTCCTAAATAAAAACACAAATCCCAACTGATTTCATGCTCCCTCTTGGAGATTTCAGGATACAGATTCCCCTTTTTTGGTGTAGATTTTTAACAGATAGCAGTGGTCTTCCTCTCACTCTACTAATTTGTGTAATAGATTAGAAAATGCTGATACCTTTAAGAATTTATCCAAATATGTTAAAGCAAAAAGAGAAGCCCAGCCATTGCCTTAACACTGAAATGTCCATCCTACTGCCTTGCTGATGCATTAGGATAGTTAGTGGCATCACCTAAACTTTCTTTTGAATCTCGTTTTAAGTTGAAAGCAAGATAAGTTGAGAAACGTATAAAGGAAATACATACTGGCTATACTGTGGTCATTAAAAAACAAACAAACAAACAAAAAAACAAAACCCAAAAGCTAAAGACTTTGACTTCAAAGGCTTTCATCTTCAAGAATCTTCTTAACATACATATTCAATATTCTTAAAAAATCATAAACATATAAAAATATAACTATGGGATATAACTATAAGCAATTTACTTCAGCAGCTTCAAAGAACCTATTCTTCTAAACACATAGATGAAAAATCCTGAATTAAATTTCTCCTGCAATTTCTTCAACTATTCTCAGATAGTGTTGACTTCCCATCAGCAACTCTCTCAACTTTGAATAATGAAGATAGACTTTCTTCCATTATTCAGGACTCATAACATCTGACACATCTGTTCCAGGGAGAACAAGGAGTCTGAAGGGATGTGGAAGCTGAAACTGAGACACTGCAGAAAGCTTAACCCAAACAGTAGTTTTATTACCAAAAGTGGTCAAGTAAACAGGAAAAAAAAACAAATAAGAGAGAAAAGAGTAGGTGCAAACACCCAAATTACACAGGAGTTGTCTCACCGACCCTGAGAATGCCCAGACTTCCCGAGCAGTGGCTGCATCCTCAAGGGTCAGCTGGCTCACAGGTGATGGCAGGTGTGCCCGCCAAGGCAACGTTGTTCTGTCATGTGAAGTGAGCGAGCCCTGAGCATGAGCCACCTGCCCTTTTTCTAAGTTGCTGAAGTGACCTCAGCTGTGCAGGTGTGACCATCACCACCCAACCAGGGACCCTCAGCAGCTCCTCCCAGTTATGTAAGTGGGACCCTCTTGTGCATGTCTGGGAGCATTGGTGCCTGCATGGTATGCTCCAGGAGGTCTTTATTAAATGGGTCTGGGGGCTTAATTCATCCTCCTCCTCCTCTTTTTCTCCTTCAAGTGCCCTTGGAGGGCTGTTAGCCAATCGTGAGAGCCCAATTAATTTTAGTTTACACAGAAATGCCTCCTTCAAGGGCAAAGACCATCTTTATCGGCCTGTTTTCCCATAACTTGGCAGAAGAAGCACAGCTCCTCACAGGTGGCTGGACCAAATACAAACCAAAAATACCAGCATCGAATTCCATACAAATACAGCATCCCAGTAACACATACTATTTATTTGATATTTGTAGGTAGGTGAATTACTTTTGCAGAGATGTCTGTCTATGCTGAGCAGTAATCACATTTTATTCGTTTATCTTCTCTCTTTTCCCAAAGACCAATATAACACTTGTTAGGATCTATCTAAACTCTGTGAAACTATGAAGAAGGCAAAAGCTACTATGGACCTTTATCTGACCTGTTACATTACTAGGGCCAAGTAATGTAACTTTTCCAACTTTGGAAAAATGGCAATTTGTAGTTATATAGATGATTTAATCTATAATTTAAATACTCATGGAGACTTTTTATTGGCAAAAACCACAAAGCATGCTTCTGGGTATTGTAAACCCAAAGCATTTAATAATTAATCATTGTTAATCATTGCTATGAATAGCACATGGGATTTTCAACTATTCATCTAAGTTATGCATACAGGGCTTTACTAAATGATTGAAAGAAGCTTGGTCAATAAATCCAGGCAATTATTGTTGTGCTTCTTCAATATTATTATGTGAATAAGAAAATATGTCGTCTAAAAAAGCAAACAAATTATTTATTTCCATTGATATGAAATTAGTTTTCCTTTCCTAATTGCAGTGCTCCTAAAACCTACTCCACCATGTATGACGAACTTATTCAGTGTGGAAATTAAATAAGTCGGTGAATCTATTTCTCACTACTATGTGATTTGGCTCCAGGTTAAGTCACACAGGTATCTCTGCTGACATGTTAGTTAAGCAAGACCTAATGAATAAAGTCAAATAGCTTAGACAACCATTCAGCTTATCCTAAAACTGACACTTACTGTATGGTCAGCAGAAAGTCTTTTAGGCTGCACTGATGATATTGGCTTGTTCTCTGTTAACAGTAGTGGCAGGTCTGTCACCTCACTAACATGTAGATACAGACCTGTAGGCACCTAGTCTCAGTTGTCTGCACAAAACTCAACCTGTCTGAATGTAGTTCTTCTTGTGACTGCAGTGGAAAACATTTAAAACCTGTAATGCTGTTAGGAATCTTCTTGCTACAAAGCCTAGGAAACGAGGAATCACCAAGAGTGCACACTAACTGATACAGGTAATGGAAACAGATAAGAAAGCCTTCATCATTGTGAATCTCCATGAGAGAGATGGAAAAGAAGCCACCATAGTCATGGAGAAAGATGTCTTTAAAACACTACCTTTTCATCGTTGTTATCTTAGGAGATAAAGACAATATATAGGAAACATAGATACTTATAGAGTATAGACATTCCTTATCCAGTCTCAAGTTTCTGTTCTACAGTGTATACAAAGACACATTGAGTCCCATAGTGCAGTATCAGTAATTTTAAAAAATTCCATAATCCATGTAAGTTTTATGTGAATTTAGGCCAGCTCTAAAGTAAACTCATGGCAAGCTCATTTAGCACCTTGAATATTCCTTAAGAATGAGGAAAAAAATGTTCCAAGCAAATACAGTTTCAATTGAAAATTTATAAGTTAAATTTTCAAAACAGCTTTTTTCTCAAATACTTTACATATTCAGTACATGAATTTTTAATACTCAAGTGAAATAGATACACATCGTTGTGAATAAAGAGCTACTGACCCCACAATAAAGTATCAAACACAAAAAACAGCTGAATAAAAGCTGTTTAACCCAGGTTTCTTAAACTGTTCTTAAAGACAAAGTTCATGCTTGAGTTTAGAAATATTCAAAGAAGAATATCAGAAGATCTGCATTCTTCACATTTAAATAAGTTTACGTGTTGTTTACATGGTCTTTGAGCCTTTCCCTGTGTTTAGTCAGAAACAAACTGGAAACAAGACACTATTGTCAACTCAGGCATCACAGTGTATTTTTTATATTTATATTGGTAGACCTTCAATACTTATCACACTGTGAGCATAACTCCTCATTAAATTATGTTGTTGGACCTGAGTGGAGAGGAGAAAAGCCATATAACATTAATGAACTGATTTCCAAAATCAGTTTTGAAAACTTCATTGTGAATTAGCAATAACACAGTCTGTTCATACTTTGGATATTTAGAGGACATTTTAGAAGAAATAATGTCTGGGATTTGTCAGTTAAAATAATTGCTGACCTATGATTTCAAGCCAAATTAAAACTAGGATGAACCAAAATGCTTCCTGTTAGTTAAATGGTATTAGTGAGATGTGTAAGACCCCTTTAAACCATCACATACTTTACCTCCCCACTTTTTAAACTGTTCTTAGTCACTTTTGAGAGCACCACAGAACTTGGCATTGGTACTGTAATCTCTGCGTTTGTTTTTTGCTTCAACGGTCTCTATATAGACAATAAGTGACAGAAAATTGTGTTATCTACTTGTATGAAAATAAATTGTGTCAATGACAACAGACATTTGTAGGGTGAAATTTGTTTAAAGAAGATACCTAAGACATAGATATCTTTACTTTAGATAACTAAAGTGGGCTGCTCTGAGGCACCTGGGTTTCTTTTTTAGGCATCTGAAATCCAAACAGAAAAGTTTCTTGTGATTTCCATCAACTACATGAGAGGTTATGCAAACCTGTGCTGACAATCTTGAACTAATGGAGAGAGTAAAGAAAGAGTAGACAGTAGTCTAAGATGAACACAGAGAACAGTTGCTAGCCTGGGTCAGTACCACTAAAATAAGACAAATATGTGGATAGGAACGTAGAAATAATGTCCTGTCAGGTATGTATATCCACCCCATGTAGTAGAAAGACTACACTTCAGATAATTGCTACTTGCTGTTATTCAGAGGAAGGAGAGGGTGTTGTTTTGGGTTTTGGCTTTGGCTTGTTTTGTGGGGTTGTTTTGGTGAGTGAGGGTAGAGTTTTCTCCTGCTTGTGCTGTGATTTTAATTCTCCCAGAAACTGCAGGTGAAATAAATAAATTTCCAGCAGGTTATTTTGTATGCATATATTAATTAGAACTAGTAACTACTCAATAATATTTTCTGATAGTTTTCTTAAACATTCCTGTTTGAATTAGCTGGTAAAGAATTTTAGATTATACATGATGCTGTTGTTAGTTAAAGAAAGAAGTAAATTGAAGGAAAAAAAACCCTAACCAAACAAAACAAAACAAACCAGAACAAAACTCCACAGCCATATATACATGTGTAAAGTAATGTACTATTCAGACTGAAGAGAATAATCAGCTGCTCCCTGCAATGGAAAGAAAAGCCTTGACAGCTGTGAACCAATTACAGCCCCTGAAACTTTTACTGAGACCTAATCAAGAAAAGTGTTTGTTACTGTGTGCCAGACATTGCAAAGTAAACAAAATTACTGAATGCCTTGAAGGCAAGTAGGAAGTTTCCTGGGCACCAGACCTCAGAACTGTCTTTGGGTATGTTTGTATTCCTCCCAGAAGATGGAGAATTTTCTGAAATAATAAATGAAGTACATTCCCCAAAGAGGTCCCCTTAAGAAATAATTCTGACATAAATTTTTCAGCTCCCTATCTTTCTGTTACTGAACCTTTAATTCTTTCCTCCATGGAAAACTTTCATCACACCCATTTTGCCCATATGAGCCTACCCCACCCCTTCCAAATTCCTAAGTGAAACCATACCCAGAGCCAGAAGTATTCATAGCACTTGTCTAGAATACTTAAAATTATGCAGGAAAAGGCTCTCATTGATCAAACCTGACTAGTTCACTGCTGCAAATGTTTGCAGTGAGCTTCATTTAAAACTTGGATTAACCAGTTGCTGAATTTGGCTCCAAATATCCTATCCAAGAAGGGTGAGATCAGGGAGTCTGTGTGAGTATGGGAAGCTACAGAGGGGGGGGTTTAAAGTCAATGTATGTGAAGAAGGAAAAAGCCTAAAATCAAGGTGCAGGTGTCATTTTCTGTTGTTAAAACATAGAAACATAACTAGAAGGAAGTTAGTGACTAATTCACAGTACTGAGCCCAGCTCCCTAACGGCAAGCTCATGTAAAATTTAGTTCACAGGAAGCCTTTGAGCTGTTTTCTCCCTGTGAACATGGCATGTGTGTTTGATACTTGTACAATCCAAATTTGTCACTTCAAGGCAGTCAAAAAAAGTGTATCTTAGCCTATAGGGTTAAATAGTTTTTTGGCACAATTAAGCAAAGAAAAGTTGGAATGAGAGATGATAAACAAATTTCACTAATAAATAAGTAGTACAGTAAACTAAAACCATCAGAGATACCCATTTGTTAGTGAGAAATTTGGATAGATTTTTTTTGTTTATTTGTTTGTTTTAAAGAAGATTGCACCTTTTTTGTTTGTTTGTTTGTTTTGATTCCAGGTGAAAGCAGAAGCCTGCAAGATTGTGGCAGTTTTCTTTAAAACATTTCATAAGAATATGTTCATCTCTTTGTCTAGCTCACCCTTATAGGTTTCAAGATCAGTCAAATGCAAAAGTTAAAAAGAAAAATCTAGACAGAACAGTTGAGCCTGATCTGATTTTGACGTGGAACGACAAATCATACCCAGATTCATTTTAGTCTGGACCTGGCTTTCATTCAAAGATTAGAAAACCCTCAGTAATCCTCTTGATGAATCTGGGCTCTGGGCAGAAGCTTCAATAATAAAGGCCAAATTGTGGTCATTCTTGAATTTGTAACAGAAGGGCTACAAATTCTAGAAATCAAATACCTCAAATACCTTATAGTATTTCTCATTTGCCCCTGTAAATTGTTTGTCTTACTTGCTGTTTGCATGGTGCAGGCATTATAACTTTTCAAAATTTAAGTAGAACAATAATGAATTGATGTGGGCTTATCAGCTTCAAGATCTCCAGAGCTGCTTTAATATGGCAAGCTTGGCATGTATATGGGGTAACTGTATCATTATACTCTCCTGCAGAATGATGAGAAAGCTGTTCTGACACTAAGTGCTACTAAGGAAGTGGACCTAAACTGGGAATGCCAGAAATAGAACCAAGATAATCCAAAGGACATTCAAGTGCATTTTGTGGCGTGCCCTGAAGCACTGGTTCCCCCATTCATAGAGGCTAAGGATCTGTCAGGACACTCCACAGTAGTCAAGCATCCAGTGCCTGACTTTCATTATCATGAAAACATAGAGGAGGAATGAAGAGAATACTAAAGAAAGTGAAGTAATGCAATATACTGTATCTGCCACTGGGGATGGAAGTATCCAGAGGAAACTTAAATCTGGGCATCTGAAAGCCTCATAAAATTTGATAGAAACTGGGTTTCTATCTCACTCCTATCTTATTATCTCTATATATCCAGTTTAAAAAATAATATCAATTGGTATTATTTAAATAAGAAAAAATGTTGTTTGCATGGATTTAGAAGGAAAAAATCATCTGGTCACTGTGTTACTGTATGCAAGTCAAAAAGTATGTTTGAAAATGATACTGATAACTCATTCATCATGGACATACTCCTGGTTCCAAAGAGACCAAGTATATGGATTCTATGAAATTTGCTGTCAGTCCATGGAGATCATGGCATCTGTTTGGTTTTCCTTCTCCATAACATCCATAGGAGTAATTTTTGCACTTTCTGAAAAGCATATAGCTGCCAAAATATTTCACTAGATTTTCTTAACAATAATTCAAGAAAATATTTAATTTTAAGTACAGTAGAAGAAAACATAAATGGACAAATAGGTCTAGAAATTTTGTACTATGGTTGCAGGAATTGCTCTTTGGATTGTGAACACAGATGAGGAGAGGGAAAATGTTTTTTTGAATATGTGAATGTGTGTCTCTTTAGTCTTGAAATGTCACCTCATGAGTCTGAGTGCAATGATATTTGATTCCCTTATAAGTGTATGATGAATAGGACCTTACATTCTTTGTACCATTTTACTATCTTGAATCAAATATAAAATACTTCAGTTTTGCTCTGGGAATATTTTTGTGGTATTTTTCATATTTGCCTCTACTCGAGCTTGTCAGAGAGGTTCTTCTCATCAGTACTTGTTTTAGTACATGCTTTGAGGATGCCAGAATAACAAGAAAACTAATAATTTCATTATACTCATTTGAGTGATTGCTGTAGATAATTCAGCTTTTATTTTTTATCTGTTAAGACCTGTTTGTAGCATTTTCTTGTTTATGAGTATGTCAGCATGGACAGAAGACAATGTAGTTTGGTTCAGTATAACACAATTTAAAAATAAAATAGTCCATATGTACAAAATGTATAGCTATTGCACAAAGGAAAAACAATAAACATGTAAAGGTTAACCAGTCTCAGCAATGCATGTGTGATGGAATGCCTTTTTCTAACTGCTTCAGTTTTACAATCCCTTTGAAGTGTATCTCTAAAGTACTGATGTCAAGAATCGCTGATGGATTGTTCAGGAGAAATGTCTGTTCCTGTGCAATTTAAAACATATCTTATTCAAAACAAATCACAGAATCACAAGTCTTCATATTTCAATAGCAAATATGATTTATTTCAAGTATACTTGTTCTGGATCTGCTGCTTTAGGTTGAAACAACAATGCCAACCATTCTTGTTTGTGCTTAACAATTTTTTTTTCTCTAAAAACCAGTTTCAACTTTGAAAATATTTTTCTTTTCTGATGTGAGTATCTATTTGCTAAGCATTAATATTTTTTTCTCCCCAACACAGATAAAAGCTGTCATGATGGCTGTTTTCTTAACACTTTTAAGGATTATAGTTTTTCTATCATCCTAGCAAATCGGTGTGGTTTTTTGTTCTAGCTCATCTGTTGATTATTGCGATTTATTTTTGATTTGTGCTTATGGCAAGAGAAACTCTCTGCTCTGAGTTAGATGCCTGCTGTATATTACTTTATAAAATACAAAGAAAAAGGTAGAGCATTCCCAATAGACTGATGAAACCAACATCAAAGGACTTCTGAAGGCTAAAATTAACTGCTTTGTTAAAGTATTTTATATAGAGGATTGATGGCTTAATTTTCTTGATTTTTCTCTCTTGCTTCAAAACAGTGGAAGGAGAAACTAATTTAGAAACAAAATTATTCATTTATTATTTATAGTATCCTGTGTGATTGTCCTTGTGCCAGACATCTTGACATATTCTTGTTGATTTAAGAATTTTGCATTTCACTTTTATTCTTTGTGTTAGAACAAGGTTATATATGCATTTTAAATGAACCACTTATGAACCAGCGAGGCATACATAAGAAGTAGAGTTTTCAGTTATAACACTGGTAAACAGCCACAGAATTTTACAATGTCTTCAGCATACTCGTAGGTGCAAGAAGGAGAACAACTATCTGCTCTGGTCCATAGATTTCTATTAGCTGTTGTCTATAAAAAGAGCTTCCTGATGAACTATTTACTAAATACTCTGTTTCAGAAGCCAGAAAATATTGTCTAAAGTTATTCTATATATTTCTCAAATCCTCAAAGCACTTTCCATTTTTTTTTCATATTTTTACTACATACAGCAGGTATAAATCAGAACTTCTGTTCATGTGCTTTCATGCATTAAAAAAATTTTCTTAGAAGCACACATGACTTGTTTGATCAATATTTAAGGACAAAACTAAATAAAAAAGTAATAAATCAGTAAAAAGTTTGATTTAATATTGTAAAAGAGAAATTCTTTGTCATATTTTTAAGAAAAAGAGGATTTTGTGGAGGATTTTTTCATTTTATTTTGTTTACTTTGCTTTGTTTTTACATAATTACGAATTCTTAAAGTTGTGTTCAATAGCTAGATTCCTGTTCTCCTTTTTCAACATATTAAAAATTTAATCACTCTTACAATGAAATCGTAACTTACAGCTGGAAGAAGTCTTATATTTCAGTTGAATAAAATATAAAATAAACAAATCAGAACCTGCTGTCACTAGAGTATGTTCCTGCAAAAAGTGAGTGATCAGTAAATTCACAACTTCATATTGTCTTCTTTCTATGGAGATGTCTTCATTAACACAAGATTCATTCAATTAATTTGAGTTATATAAGAAATATAGCCTAGATTAGTTATCTAGGCTCTCTTGCTCTAGTCAAGTGATAAATACTATCAGAAAGTGTTTTATCAGACCGTGAACTTATGATAGAAAAAGAATCCCCTACTGGCGATGTCATTGACTGGTTCTGTAATGGAAGCAATTTGAAACCGGTGAACAATTTTTAATATTAATAGCAGTAGTTGTAGTAGCAGCAGTGGACTTAATATAGAAACAGTAATGGCAATAGCAATCATAATAATAACAGTAATAAGGGGCAGAAGTGATAGTGGTACTCACAGTAATAACACTAGCAGTCTAACTAATGTTACAACAAAAGTGTACTAATAATAGCAGTGCCTTTGACTCTTGCATAATGTTGAAGTTTCAGAGTTTTAGCATAATTCTTAAGGGTAAACATCACCAAGTCTCGTTTCACAAGCAGCTACAGTAGCAATCAAACAGAATGTTGCTTTCAGTCAGTAGCAGGAGTTAGAGAATCCCCAAGAAAGTTTTATTCAAGGGAAGCATGGTCTGTTCCCATACTTACAGGTTTGTCAGTCTGTTGTATTAAAGCAAGGATACTGCTTAGATTCAGTCTTTTTCACCCCAACTCAAACATACTGTTAATTAAAGATTCACTTTGCAGAAGTGAAAAAAACACCACTTCGAGAATAAAAATATGAATTGCAGTGATGAAAACATAAATGATAATAGATGTATGCTAATGTGTTTAGCATTCTAAACTGCTTTTCCTGTTTTAAACTGTGCTTTCTATCTCTTCAGTTGCACCTCCATTTCCAGCTATGCCTGGTACACATACAGTTTATATATTGTAGTCCAGTGAGCCACTGGAAGTTCATAGGTGGGCTTAGCATGAGAGAGCTGGCAGTGTGTTACAGATCTTAAGCTGTATGGTTAGGAGTAGTTGGACTTTGTCTGTGTTCCCAAGAAATCAAAACCAAAACCCTGAAATATAGTACAAATGTCAAGAATGTTGTTTTGCAATTGGGTTTTAATTTCACGTAAACAGAAACACACACTATTCCAGTGAGAGATTTTATTTAAAAATCAAAAGGTATTTTACTTGATAAGATATTTAAAGACTATTCATTGAAACCTGACAGATTCAAAGTAGGTAAAAAGCATAAGATTTACACCTTGCATATGTTCTGTGTTGGAGAATAACTCTTTCTGTGTAACTCAGTGTTTCTGAATAACTCTTTACTTTTCATAAGAGAATGGTGCTTATTATCCTTATGGACCTTAGCTATGTAAAAATACATGAATATGGGAGCTAACGTGCATTCTAATGTGGGTGCTAATGAAGACAGAGATGTGGTCCTATTAGCAAATTATTTTCCTATTCTTTTCTTTCACACATTTATCTCTACAGTAGCCAAAAACCCTAATGTTGAAGCTAATTTTAAAGCAGAATTATTAGCTTATGATAAATTAGTTTTTAAATGCTGTTTTGTTTGATTTCTTTTTTAAAGTAGAAATCTCTGATTATTATATTTTTAAAATATCACAGAATCACAGAATATGCTGAGTTAGAAGGGACCCTCAAGGACCATCAAGTCTATTCCTTAGGCCTGCACAGGACAGTCTACAAGAGTCATACCATGTGCCTGAGAGTATCATCCAAATACTTCTTGAACTCTCTCAGGCTTTGTGCTGTGGCCACTTCCCTGGAGATCCTTTTCCAGTGCCCAACCACCCTCTGGGGGAAGAACCTTTTTGTAATATCCAACCTAATATCTTCTGACACAACTTCAGGCCATTGCCTTGGGTCCTGTCACCAGCCACTACAGAGAAGAGACCAGTGCCTACCCCTTTTCATCCCCTCACAAGGAAGTTGTAACTGCAATGAGGTCTCCTCTGGCTTTCCTCTTCTCCAGGCTGAACAAACTAAGTGCCCTCAGCCACTCCTCATACAGCTTCCCCTCAAGGTGAGGCTGCCCCAGTGCAGAGCAACCCCTCCCTCGACCGGCTGGTGATGCTTTGCCTGATGCCCCTTAGGCCATGCCTGGCCCTCCTGGATGCCAGGGCACTGCTGACTCATTTTTAACTTGCCAACTGTACCAATATTCAGGGTTGCCCCATCCCAGGTGCAGAATCCGGCACTTCCCCTTATTGAATTTCATATAGCTGGTGCTTGCCCAGTCGTCTAATTTATTAAGGTCTCTCTAGAGAGTGTCCCTGCCTTTGAGGGACAGCACCTCTGAGTTTTGTGCCATCTGCAAACTTGCTTAGTGTCTTTCCAGTCCTTCATCCAAGTTGTTTATGGCATTGAAGAGCACAGGACTAAGATGCAGCCCCACTTGTGACAGGTCACCAGTCTGATGTTACTCCGTTTACTGTTACCCTCTATGCTTCACCCGTGAGCCAATTGCTCACCCACCATATGATGTGCTTATGCAGCTGTGCTGGACATTTTGTCCAGAAGGGTCCTGGGAGAGACAGTACTGAAAGCTTTACTGAAATCCAAAAGCATTACATCATCCAGCTTCCCTTGATCACTAAGGTCATAAAAGGAAATCAGTTTTGATAAGCAAGACTTTCCTCTCATCAAGCTATGCTGGCTATGACCAGTGACTGTGCTGTCTTTCAGGTGTTTTTCAATGGCTCCCAGAATAATCATCTCTATAATTTTACTAGGTACTGAAGTGAGACTGATAGGCCTGTAGTTTCCAAGGCCCTCTTTCTTGCCCTTCTTGAAAATCAGGACAATGTTTTGCAGCTTCCAGTTAGCTGGGATCTCTCCGAATTCCCAAGACTCCTAAAAAATCATTGAGAGAAGTTTTGCGATATCAGCCAGCATTTTGAGGATTCTGGGATGAGTCTATAGATCCATAGGTTTGTAGGGATTCATCTGGAGCTGCATATCCCACACAATTTCAGGTTTGACGGGGAGTTGATCATTCTTACAGTCATTGTTCTCCAGCTCAGGGCACTGAGACCCCCTTGGTCTGTCATCCTTGTTGGAGACTGAGGTAAAGAAAGCTTTAAACACCTCTGCCTTGTCTCTGTCCTGTTTGTGAGTAGATCATCCTCATTCTGTAATGGTCTAATTATATTTCTATACTACCTATCACCATGAATGTTTTGGAAAAAAACCCTCTTTTTACTGTCCCAAACATTTCTGGCCAGCTTTAACTCCAGCTGAGCTTTTGCCACACAAATTTTCTCCCTACAGCATCATGCAGTATCTCTGAATTCTTCCCATGTCACTTGACCTGGAATGTTATCCAAAGTTGTCATGTATAGATGAATAATTCTCTTTATTGGGAGCTGATATCTCTTTGGACACACGGCATTTTGTTATCTAACACATCGTATATTAAGCACATGACTGAGTTGATACTCAAACTTCACTAATAGTATACAGAACTAAGATAAAAACAGAAGTGATGCATTTTTTTCTTTTTTAAAGGAGGCTTTGGAAAAAAAAAAAAAAACTTGCCATTAGGAGAATAGTGTTTAAAAAAAAAATACATTTGACATGTAATTTACTTATTTGAACAGGAATCATGGCATGATGATCTTTAATAAATACATGGATTCCACTTGTTTATTTCAGTATTCTTAAATTACTATTAATTTTAGCCATTAAGCATTGTATTAAGTCACACATAGGCACATATGTTAATATGGGTGACTTGGCTAGATTTGATAATGTGTATTTTATCTTATTAATATTCTCATTGTATCTATCATAAGATATAATAACTTTCCTGTTTTGTTTCCTGGAAATTTTGCTCAATATGACAAATATTCAAAGCCTACTATTTCAGATATAGATTATTGGGATAAAAAAATAAGACAAAACTGAGAACTGACTTCACGTGAAAAAACTTCATATATATTACATGACGGTAGCTAGAGCTGAAAATGTGAGAGGTTGACCTTTGAACATAATTCCACACACACTCACATATACATTCCAGCACAATCACAGACAAGCCATAAATAAAAGCGTCTCAAATTACGGAGAAAAAAGAGTCTTTCACGGATCACTTGATTGTCCCACACTGTGTTATATAGTATGAAGTAATAGTTGTTTCACATCACAAAGCCATCAGGTGTTTCAAGACAAACGAAATATAAAAGCCATGTTTGGAGGGGGAGGAAGGTTGTCAAAGTCTGAATGTACCTATTGAATCTCAGTAATTGCCACTTAGTGTTTGATTTAATGAAAGTCACTGAATAAAGGAAACTATTTCCTTTGTCATGGCTTGTGTTCCCATTTGTGCATACCCTTCTCTGTCTTCCAAAGTCAAAGCCACAATCCTCCAATTCGGTCAACGTTATGACTTCCTTCCTTTCTCCTGCATTCATCTTCATCTGCATGTCTTTCCCACACACTAAATGGCTGTGTTAAAAATTAGTTTCCAATTATCATCTCTGAAGCTAACAAGCTTGCTTTGACTCAGCCTTAGACACACTGAAAAGACACAGTCACAAATGCACTCAAATCTCCGTGCTTGCTTGTGTGTTCTAGCACAAGTATTTGGCCTTTCATTATAGAGGCTTTTGTCATCCAAGCTCCTTGCAGGCAGACCATTTGGTTATCACAGAATAAATAGTTTACAAATTCTTTTTTTTTTTTTTTTTACTTTTCACATTAATTAAAAGAAATTTTGACAAATCTGCCAAACTCTCTGTGTTAGTCAAGAGTACTGTTTCTATCGCAGTCAACTCCAAATTGTTTAAGTCCTGTTCTGATGGTAGCATTAGAAAAAAATCAAGATGTTAAGAAAGCTATTAATTCAGATATTAATTTATTTTACTGTTAATTACTACTGAGTCTGTTTTAGTTAAGGTTTATTTAGGGACAAGAG
>JAWWMO010000174.1:44358789-44395910 GCA_035047845.1 Dendrocincla fuliginosa | reverse complement strand
GACGCTCTTCCGATCTGAGGATTCTGTTATTGCTTCAAGGGATAGTTTTTTAGAATTTGTAATCCTTTTAACTCACTTAATTTCTATCCTAATAATTGTACGAAATATAAAAGCAAGTATTCCTTAAAAAAAAGGGTTAAATTTGGAAATTGGATATGAAGTGGGTTTGCTGAAACATTTTGAGAAAGATCTTCTAATCTTTCTGTTCTCTTGAATTTAATTGAAAAATAATGGCACACTTAACTATAATTCCTGTACTGTTGAAAATTCCTGAACTGAATTTAGAATTTAAATAAGGAAAAGTTAATCACAAAGATGGCATGCTAATAATATAGAGGACACAATTTCTTCTTGTTTAGAAATTAAGAAAAATGAGGAATGAGTTTTGGAAGAGGTGGTGAAATGAGCAAGGCAGGAGAATTTAGCAAATGGTGCATATATGTGTCAATATATTTATAATTAACTGTTTAGGATGATGAGGGCATGTCAATATTCTTACTTCATTCACACATCTGTAGCTATGACTCTCAGAGTACTTAAATTCTACTTCAGTTTTCTCTTAGGTTCCGGAATGTGATTCACTCCCTTACTTATAAACAAGTGATTAGGCTCTCCATGATATCTAAAACTTGCCTGTAGGAGGAAAAGTTGGCATAGCAATTTCATTATAAAGGCCTTGTCATGAGCAGAACAATTATTAAAAAAAAAAAAAAAATTCTCTTTACTTTTCTTTACAAATAAGGTGTCCACAGGAGAACTGTTCTAAACAGTTTACAAATGGAGACAAGTGTCTGATGTCCTAAAAGAATAACTACATCTAAAAATGCAGTAATACTCCAAAGCCATACAGGTGGTTTTGTGAGGCAAAAAAATCAACACAAACCAGAACACCCAATGCAATTATTTTAAATAAATAGAAATGCTACACGGGAAAAAATTGTATCAATTTTTGAAAGTCTATGAGACATAAATTGTTTTAATATATAAAATTTGGTTTGTATTTTTGCGATTGAAACATTTTTACTGTACAGGCATAATAAAACATCCATCTATCTTCATTTCTCTCTCTCAAATTCAATTTTGAAAAGAATTGACAGAAGAGTTTAGTAAAATTGGAATGGATTTTTATAATTGTTTCTGAGAGCTGTTGACTCTTCCTAGTCTGTTTCTTCTTTCTCTGTCCAGGTTCCATTTGTTTGAAAACCAGTAGCTTTTTTTGTCTTGTCAGTCCATTTGTTTAAAATTAGAAGAAAAAGCTGTAGGCTAGGAAAGAACTTGACAGAACAGATAGGTGTTTCTAGACTTATTTTAACCACGTGGTTGCTTCTGAACCCTCCATGTAGACTCAGGTAGAGTGTTCTGCCTGTGCTGCTAAGCAAACACCATCTGTGTTACAGAGAGTGCCAAAAGCCTCCATGTAGAATGTGTCTGCTGGCAAGGATACCCAGTACTGCACATCCTGGTAAACTACATCTGCTGCAAAGCTGTTTTGTTTTTTTTTTTTTTATGCCTTTTTTTATATGCCCTTTTTTTTTTTTTTCTTCCACCCCCTCCCCCCTTCCCCCGGCAAAGTGAGGAATGTCCAAGCAAAATGAGATTTCTTTGCTGAAAAAATCATAGGTACTCAAAAGTAGGAAGTTCTAACTGCTCCTCCTAATTCTCTGGATATTCCAAAGCAACACTTTTTTTCCAATCTTCCAAGAAATCCAGCACCAAGAAAGTGGCACATATAGTTCAGTAATTTATATAATTCCATAAAATTATATATACCACATTCCATAAAATGGCCATGAAATGGAGTGGGGTCCCAATGTACCTTTCAGACACAAACCTCTCAACCTAAAATGGTTAAATATTACTTACTGAAATTACCTCAATATTGTTTTGAAGTTCATACTGAACAGAAAAAAATAGGGGGGAAAAGTTTGAGTTTCACAACAATACACAGTTTATACCAAGACCACCATTATACACATGCAATTATACTTTTATTAATAGCTATAGTTAAATAAATACATTAAAATTCATCATTGTGCTTTTCATAATTATGCATTCTTATGCACCTGTTTGTAATTTAACTGGAAGCCAGGGCAGGATCTTTTCTTTTATCATTTCTGAAATAAATACTGCTGGGACTTTTTTGTCATATTAGAATACATATTGGTATGCCTGTTTAGGAGGGAGGATATCCACACAGGATGTGGAAGGTTGCAAAGTATGGCATGGTCATATAAAAAAAATTCCCTGTTCTGGAACCAATACCAAGAATCACAAAAAAAAAAAAAAAGGTTTGTATTCTTAACTGAAGCTTTTAGTGTTTTTCCTTCTTTTCTATAATCCGAAAACAGCATATTTCTAAGTTGAAAGTAAATGTTAGCAATTTGTGTGAAGAAAAGCAGACAGCTTTACAGATTTCTATTTTTAAAGGGAGGAAAATTCTTTAGAGTTTTGCTGGGTGATTTTTGTTTGGTTTGGTTGTATGGTTTGGTTTTTTTTTTGTCTGTTTTTGTGTTTTTGTTTTGGTTTGGTTTGGTTTTTTTTCTTTTAACACAGGTAATTCAGAAACACATATTCTTGATGTGCCTATGGGATATGACAACCTGAATGGTTGGAAGGCTAATGAAGGCAGGGTAGGAGGGAAATCCAAAATTCAGAACAGCTCATTTCAGTAGTGGGCTTCTAGAATCAGAGAATATATTGAGTTGGAAGGGATCTACAAGGATCATTGAGTCTGACTCCTGGCCCTGCACAGAACCACCCCCAAGAGTCACACCATGTGCCTGAGAGCATTGTCCAAATGACTCATGAACTCTGTCAGTCTGGGTGCTGTGATCACTGCCCTGGGGAGCCTGTTCCAGTACTCAAACACCCTCTGGGGTAAGAACCTCTTCCTAATATCCAACCTCAACCTCTTCTGACACAACTTCAGGCCATTCCCTTGAGTCCTGTCAGAAGTCACCACAGAGAAGAGATTAGTGCCTGCCTGTCTTCTTCCCCTTCTCCCCCATCAAGGCCTTTCACCATCCTCATTGCCCTCCTTTAGGTGCTCTCCAATAAGTGAATGTCTTTATATTGTGGTGCCCAAAACTGCACACAATATCCAAGGGGAGGTTGCCCCAGTGCAGAGCAGAGTGGGAAAATCCCCTCCTTAGACCAGCTGGTGATGCTTTGCCGGATGCCCCCTAGAACACGGTTGGCCCTCCTGGCTGCCAGGGCCCTGCTGACTCATATTCAACTTGCCACTGACCAGAACCCCCAGCTACCTTTCCATGGCATTGCTTTCCATCATCTCATTCCCCAGTCTGTACGAACATCCAGGCTTGTCTTATCTCAGGTGCAGAATCTGGCACTTTAGCTTGTTGAACTTCATATGGAACTAAAGCAAATAAATTGGAAGCTGTGTTGGGGCATGGGGAAGAGAAAGTAGGAAGTGTATAAGGAAAGCATAAAAACTTAGAGGAGAATATCAAGAGATGAATGCATGGTTCTGATAGATGTTGTAGACTTAACACTGAGCCTTTTAAATGTTAATATTTATTAACATCTGAAAGGGTCTACCAGAAGAAGGAGAGAGTAGAATAGATCAGGCTTCTTATTCAGAGTGGTGGAAAAGGGGAATACCCATTTTTTATATGTGAAATCCGAGTTTCCTAGGGTAGGCAAATAAGACAAACTGTGACAGATTGAGCGGAATCCTTGATTTGAAGATCAGAGCTGCAATCCAACTGAAAAAATTCTGCCAGCGTCTCTCTCTCTCTTTCTTCTCCTACCCCCCGGGTAAGAGATGTTTGAACTTTAGGGTGGTAAAACAGATATTTTATTAGATTCAGGAAAGAAGATTGGTTGGAACAGTATGTATGTGTTTTGAGTGTAA
Source organism: Dendrocincla fuliginosa (assembly GCA_035047845.1). Lineage (NCBI taxonomy): Eukaryota > Metazoa > Chordata > Aves > Passeriformes > Dendrocolaptidae > Dendrocincla > Dendrocincla fuliginosa. Next base: position 44,392,036 of record JAWWMO010000174.1, on the reverse strand, counting down.
AACATCTCAGAAAAGAAATTTCATATAGTTTGTTTTTTTTTTTCTCTACTGCCTATCTTGGCACTATTAACTTTACATACACTTTGTAAAAAATTACATTCAAACCTAAATCTTTCACTTTTACAATAGTATGCTGACATATATTACAGTACCTCATAGCATTACAATGTCTATTTCTTTAGCAGTGATATTGAGGGACAACTGTAGACGCCTGTTATAAACTTAGCTGTTTAAAGCTTTATTATCCTTTATGAAGACTCGACACTTTTCAACAGGTGAAAGAGTTGATCACAAAGATTTAATGCTAAAAAGAAAATTAAGATAAAGGTAAAAGAAAAGGAAAATATTTCTGGATGTTGCATTTCCTTATATGTCCTAAACCTCTTTTCTCTTATAAAAACACTATAAAAGTTAAGAAAATGGTTTTATTTTTGTTTTAGTTATGAAAATTTTCCTATGATTTAAGGAAATTCTCAACATTTCCTTAAAGAATTCTCAAATTCACAAATAGTCAATTTAAGGAACTCTCAAAAGAAGAATTCTTATGTATAACTAGAAAATCTATTTTAAAATAATTTTAAAATTGCAGCTACAAATTATATATATATAATTTATATATGTGTGTTTAATTTCACTTGTTCAGTTCTACAAGAGCTCTCTCCACTCACATCTCACGATGGAGTTTGAATTAAATTCAAAAGAATGAGTGACACAAAGTGCATGACTTTAATAGTAAAATTAACATTGGTTTTCAGGCAGGGAAACTCAGGGAAAAGTTCAATGAGTAACTAATGCAATAAATTCTCACCAACACTCCCCTTAAGAGAAGCAGGTCCTTCCCCTCCGTATGGCTGGGACACCAGCTGCTCCAATAGGCCTCAGCTCACAGAGATAAGATCTAAAGCCGACAGAGAGCTGATGTCCTCCAAGCACACGAAAGGAAGAGAGAGACAGAAGAAACCTTGCCTTGTCTTTATATATCCCTGATTAGGTGAAGGAAATGGTGTGGAATACTTCCCTAGTTAACCTGGTTACCAGGGAAGGCCTAGACCAAACCCAAGAAAACTAAACCACTACACCATATTTAGATGAATATAATTTTTTATAATTACATCTGTTTTATCACTTTTTGCTTTCCAATTAGCAATAGACATTTCATAGTTTGTTTCATTTTCTTAACATTCCCTAGCAGCAATACTAGTTCTTAAATTAAAACAAAGCCAAGAAAAGCCAAAACAAGCTCTAAACAGCAAATGATTGCCCTTTTGGAAAGTGAAAATAAAATACAACCATGCTCTATGGCTGTAGCAGCTATAAATAGTTTTTGTAGGTGCTCTGGGACCAAAGAAGTACAAATGCAAAGTGCTTCCGAAGCCAATGGTAGGAGGGGAAATGGCTTTTGCTGTAGCAGTCCAGTTGCGAGGAGCAGGCGACACTCAAAATACTCTGAGAAGAGATGTATCATCCAGCTTCTTATCCTTTGATGTGTTCAAGCAGCTGGGCAATTTTTCTTCTAAACCAAATCATTTTGTTCGTAGAAACAAAAGGAAACTTGTTTGACCTGAGCCGCCAAAGTCATAAACACAACCTGCACTTCTCTGTGCCTGCTTTTCACCAGGGCAACAACTGGAACCAAAGAGATATTTATGCTGAAGGGTTTTTGAGGGATGATCACACAGGCATTTCTACTCTGAGCATCCAAAACTGAGAGGCGACATAGATTAATAAATGGTTATATTTTGGAAGTGTTTTCTCTAAATAAACAAATTTTCCTTCTTCCTCCAACAACCCATTTTATTTCATCATTGAAAGAATATCTGCCTCATTGAGGTCCAGGTCATAAGATTTATTTTAAATTATTCTGCTTTCATTGTGGACTATGTAATAATTCCTTTTCCTCCTGACAACTTTTTCTAAATTTCCAGAGACACTGTTTGGACTGCCTAAAATGCAGCTGATATGGCGGATGTTTCAGCTGTCTGCCTCTTACCTGCTGTTGTTCAGTCATTCTTCTGAACCAAAGATCTAACAAAGCCCTACTTTAGGGTACAGTCTGAGCCCTGACAGTATTATTAGTCCAGACACAAAATTGTTTCCAGCTATTTCATGCTCAGAGCCTCTTGAGATGAAATTTCTTCTACACACCAGGCATCTCACTAATATTAATTCTGATTCTTAAAAAATCCATCTGTATGTGAATTTCAAGTTGCTTTATACAGCATGGTTCCATTTAATCCAGGAAAGCAGAGGCATGATCAAATGTTAGGGCTTCTATGCCACAGCCAATAGTCTGTACAGCAAACTTCCTTGTCACCCATAAAAATAATTACCAGACTCGGGAAACATGTATGACTTGCTTCCCAGAACTGTTTTCTTTTCAGGAAAATCCTACGAGCCAGAAACCTGTTTGTCCTTTCCTCCCGCAAAGCAAGAACCCAGGAGAACCAGGCAATGCTAACTTTAATGTTGTCTTTGTATATGTTATTTTTTGCTGACAGATCAAAATGTGTTATACAGACTCAAACCAGTAGCCATTTCACCCTACTGCTTTTCCCCAGGTTTGGAATGTGTACCTTGACTCTCAGGTGCACAAATAGTCATAAAATGGATCAGGTTAGAAGATTCTAGCATCATACTCCAAAAAATGATTGCAGAAAATATTGATAGGGGTTAACTGTTCAACACAATCTCTTTTTGGGAAACACTTTTCCAATGTAAATAACCTGTGGTAGTAAAAATAATAAATTCTGATGAAAGCAGATCTTGAATTCAGCTCTAAAGTTTTAAAACTTTGGAAGTCCCAGTTTCACTAGGAAGTATTTAAAAAGTAATTTTCTCACTACTGTTAGTTCTTCCTGCATATCTCTATCCCCATTTCTTTTATGACATCTCTGTGTACTTCCTTACCAGGGATATAATCTGTCCAGAGTGAAATGGAACTTTACCCTTTAGCTGGGTCTATGTATATGTTCATGCTTGTGCTGTGATGCAATTTGCAGTTGTCTGTGTCATCAGTAAATTTGTCTACTATATAAACAAAGTATAGGAAAGACTGTAACAAGAGTTTTCTAACTATGAACTTGAGATCACTGCACTCATAAATGGTGAAACCATGAGAAAAATTATACAGACTGTCCCAGTAGGGCATTAATGTAGTTATATAATACTATCTCACACTACAAGCAATCTGAATGTGCCATGCATATTACCAGAGAGAAAAGTGAACTATTTTATAAATGTTTTAAACAGGTTTAAATTAAAAAAAGAAAAAACAAAACAAGCCACCAATTATGGAAACCATGTCCTTAACCTCCACCTGTGAAGCCAGGTGCTTTATTTATTGCAAGAAACTGAGAGGTATATATTATACTATTACTATTAAAAATGTCTAAAGTGTTTTAAAAAGATTATTTTGTGTATTTGGAGCCCAAACTTGTGAAATACCAGAATTGTATGCAGGGACAATGTTCCCATCAGGAAAAAGTATTACAGCTTTCCACAGAGTAAAGAAATTCTTCTCAAGCTTGATTTTTAACAGCTAGAGCAATAAAATCTAAAAGTGATTCAGGATTGGTGCTGACTTTTCTGTGCTTTAAGAGACACGTTAGAGTGCCACATTTTCTCAACAAAATGAGAATCCTTTCTAAAGCAAAAGTAATGAGTACCAGTTGTAATGCGTACCAATAAATGGTGGTGAAATTTTTCTAAGTTTATATGTGTAGTAATTTGGCATATATGTCTTTTACCATAGATAAATTGTCCATTTGTTGCTGTGCACTTGTAGTCATTTCCTGTGGTCTTTGCACTCATATATGCTTCTTTCATGTCTTTGTGATACATAGCATTATTCTGAATTTTTCCTTCATTAGTTTTGACATAATAAGCATATACTTCCAAATGCAGCTGATGATCTTTTATTTATACCCTCCAGCTCTGTGATAATGATATAACTGAACTTATATTCAAGGTCTTTGCAAGGAGGGGAGATTAGCCTGCTCCTCATACTTTTATTTTACATGATCATATAAAGTGGCTTTGACTAGTGTGTTTTCTGGCACATGCACTGTGAAGTGAAGAATGAAGTTACAATGTGTCAATGATTAATGTTTGACAATTCTGTAAGGCTCCAGTGTTTCATAATGAATCCTGTAATTTTATTCTAGAAAAGGCAAAAAGACAGCCCAGTTGACTGACTTAGTCCCTTGAAACAATCACTGTAACATGTCTTGGTTTTCCAGCCACACATTAGGGTTGTAACAGGAGTTGTATGGTACATATCAACTTTTGTTTATAGGTAGATACTTCTTTCATTTTAGTAATTCTGGGTTTATCTTCCAGAGGCTGTTTCAGTTCTTTTTGTCCTCAGTGTGATATAGTGATTCAGACAGCAGACTATTATTTCTGTGTACTTTAAGGCTTCAACTTCTTTTTTAGTAGGAAGAGGGCTGAAACAGATGTTTGTTAAGACCTTATCTTAATGGTCAAACGTAACCACTTGGCAACATGATCAAAACAGACAGAAATGTCCAACATTTCATACATAAACAGGACTGCTTACCAGCAACTTGCTGCAGTGTCCAGAACACATACTAGCAGAGCTGTAATAGCACAAAGAATCTGCCATCTAAGCAAAGTTGAATAAATACGTCCTTATCTTTCTTTGTCCCTAAAAGCATTGTGGAAGTGTACCTATATGCAAGTACAGGGAGAGCACATAGATTGCTTACTAAAATTTTTGATAACAAGAGAATCTGTCAATCTTTTTTACACTGAGATCCTCTGCACCATACCTCCAAAAGATAGGTAAACAATATTTTGGTTTGTTTGTACAGCCAGAGTCCTGCAGAGGCCTCAAGAGGTCTTCAAGTTTGACAGGATGAGATGCTCTGGTCAGGTTGTATGTGATTACATGAGGAATTTTATTCCACTCCTCAAAAGTTTCTTGATTCTATTCAGCTGCTTAAATCATTAAGCTGAATTTATCATTTAAGTTGAATTGACATGCTGGAGGGTTTTCTGAGTAGCACCATTACCAACTCCTACATTGCCTACTTTCTGGGAAAGATTTTTCCAGGAAATAGAGAGAAACTAGTTTAACGGGCAAGTCCAGAGCAAGCAAGTCCAGCATTTATCACAGCATGACTGGTGACATTTTGTTTGGAGAGGTCAGTGATGCTAGCAAACTTGAACTCCCAGGTCATTATCTCCTTATTTAATCTCCTCTTGGGCAGTTTGACTGCCATAAATTGGTGAGAATAACATCAGACTTAACAGTCTTGATCAGTGACAACTGTGTAATCCCATAAAGACACTGGAAATAGTTGTTGCTTTGCTGGCTGGCTTCTGAGAACAGCACTGGAATTTTATCAGAAGTTTCATTACAGTTACCATATAAGTAGTTTAGGAAAGCATGACAGTATCTGCATTAGTACTGCAAAATTTCATATGTATTCTTAACAGAACCTGGTCACCTTCAGCAGAGATGCAAAGTGCCACTGATTTTAGGGAACAGACTGGTTTTGAATCCTGTAGAAATCTGTGACCTTTTCTGTACCTGCAGCTTGTTGAAACTCTTCCCACCTCTTCTACTCGCCATTTATAATTGACTTGAAGGCTTGTTTCTCACTTGTCTGTAAGATAAGCAGCTTTCCCCTTCACCAGTTTTTGTGGGGTTTGTGCTTTGTTTTTTGTTTGTTTGTTTTATCATGACTTTTATAATACATACATAAAAGATAACAGAGCTTTGACAGGCACACCTTTTTATCAAATTAATTTTGATGATGGCATTTGACTAAGGTTAAATCCCTTGTGTGTCACTTCCTAAACACTTATGAGTCTTCTCTACTCCTCTTAACACTTTTTGATTTGATTTGCTAACCTATATACAAAGAACTGAATAATAGTTCTGGTCCCCATCTTTCCTACTCATTAGCTTTATTATCTGTGTATTGTTTTAATAGAAAAAGGCAATGGAGGTCCACTAGAATGTGTCTGATAACGGCAGGATATGGGACTGTCATCAAAACTCCATTCCTCTCCAGCTACATACATTTTGTTGTGCATTTTTTTTCTTTCAAGAGGAAGTCACTTGAGAACATGAAATAAAATAAGATATAATAAACTTTAGTGCTCTACTAATGTGCTCTATCTTGCCTGTAGCTTCATTGGCTTGTGCAAAGCTGTGGCTAGTTCCATAACTTGTTGTGCTTCTCACCAGGTCCAAGAGTATTACAATGAAATACACAAACCATTGATATCAAATGTACAATACTTTGATTACACAAACTGTGGGAAATAAATTATATAAACAAGTAGATCAAAGAGGAAAAAAAATCTATGAAGAGTGTGACCAAAAAGTAGATTGGGTATCCTCCAGATAAATCTCAGATAACAGTATTAAACCCAGCTTTGCAGGTATAAAGGCTCACAGACAACATGGTCAGCGTGGTATGTCCATATCAGAATACATACAAAGCACAAAATGTCGGCTTTCTGTGGAGCTTGGAAACTGAGTGTGTGTAACAGTGAGCCTGTGAAGGAGATAAAGAAACCAACCAAACTGCCTTAAAAACTTGAGGCTTTTTACTGTATTGTAAAATGGGTTCTTTGTTTTTTTTTCCCCTGAGCCATCCTTGTCCTTCCTAAGACCCCTTGAGAGAAAACCTTTACCTTCCTAATTAGTATGCAAGAATTTACCTTGGCCAGGCGATGTGAAAACCCCCCTTATTGGTCCGTTGTTAACCCTTTCCCCATTGGTTCTTAACCCTTGAATCCTATAGGCTGTGACCAACATCCCCTAAAGCCCTATAAATACCTCTGGCCATGCGAATAAACTCTTTGTCTGCTCCCCTCTCCTGTGGTCTGTGTCTCTTTGGTGGGACGTCTTGGGGACCACGTGGCTGGGGGCGGGGGGGGGACAGGAAGGGGGGAGCATTCCACCCAGCTCTTGCAAGTGTGGGAAGACCAGAGAGGGACAACAGGAGTAGTTTGGGGTAATCATATTAAAAAAGCAGGATTTGATTCTATACATAACTTCTGTTCAAGAGGTACATCAGAGGAGTAGGACAGAAATCCAAATACAGCTTTGTTCCTTCCTAAGCATGATCCAAGCACGTGTTTACCCTTGAGAAGTTGGGTAGGTGTGATACTGGATTTTAGCTTTGAGATAGAATTTGAGCTTGTTGAGAAGAATAAATAAAACCAAATGCTTTTAGTTCACAATTGAAAATTTTCTTTTTCTTTCCTTTCTTTATTAATAAAAAGCCTTAGCTACCAAAATGAAAGCTAGCTCTACACTTGATTTAATATATTCTTTTCTCTCTCTCTCCATCCGGGAAGGAGGAGGAGCAGAAAGACACCAGCACACATGGTATGGAGGATGAAAGCAATTATAATGCATGATGTAGGAGGAAGAAAATTATGGGGAAATTATCTATAGCAGTTCACTTATAATTACATTCATAGGTTATAAAAGACTCACTGAAAATATATATGTAAATTAACTGAATTTTTTATTGGAGTTTTCCTCTGTTATCTATGTTGTGAAACTTCAGTGAAATTTTGTAAATTAAGAAAAATTATAAAAAATAAAAGTCAATATAGTTTATTTTATATTATTTATGATGCCAGGAAAATGTGTAAATGGTTGATTTGTATTTGTGTTCAATTCTTTTGCAAAATATACACCTGATAATTAATTACTTGTACTACTGAAAGGAAATTAATTTTGAGAACAGTACAATTTAAAGTGATGAAGATAAAGCTAAATAATTGCATCTGGATTTAAACCTTTTTTTATTATTATTATCTCCAAGAGCCTATTCTATCAAACTTTTGTACAGAGGACAGATAACTCAGCTAGTCATGTGTTTAGTGGCTAGGCAAAGCCATTTTGCATTGTATGCATAGATGTCAGAATTCAGATAAGTTCCAGTAAAGATATTTCTTTAATGTACTGTCCAAGACAAATCTGGAGAAAACTAATTTTTGCTTTCTCTGTATTTATTTTTCACACCAATATTATTTCAGCTATTTCACAGGAAGCTTAACAGTTATGGAAAATCATTTGGTGTACCTGGAAGAAAGGAAAGAGAGAGATTCACCGTAATCTGAGCTTCAGAAATGGTGGTCATAAAGGATGTCCAATTAAAAACTTTTGAACTCATATTCAGTTGCATTGGTATAAATCAGGAGCAACCATTTCTCAAAAAAGGCAATTACTTAAAAAGAAAATTTATGAGTTCTGAGTAAAAGCTTGAGGCTTTGCTTTTCTCTTGATTTTTCATCAAACTGCTTAACAAGAAAAAATTTTCACCCTTTATTTTACCCATTTGTTTTTTTGTTTGTTTGGGTTGGTTGGGGCGTTTTAGGTCTATATTCCTACTGCATTCCATGTATGCAACCACTGTGTTATTTTGGGCAAAGATTTTCTTGAAGTTTAGCAAGACCTAAATTCCTGACTGACACCTGCTTGAGTTACTGTTGACATAATGTTATTTCTTTTTTGTCTCTTTCTCACTTGTTATGCTGTAATTCCTGCTAAACACTACACTAATACACAACAAGTTAATTTCCCCGCTGATAAGAAAAGTCACATCAGAATTAATCTGTCATAAGGGTATAGTTGGTGATTGTTTACTGCTTTATATTGGTTTGGCATCTCTGTGTCTTGGAACAAGAGTTTGCATCTGTTCATAGAGACAGGAAATGGCATATTGCATCTGTCATAGAGACAGGCACTTGTGTGTTGCATGCAGACGCAGTTGTTTCACATTGTTTCCTGTTCTTATTCTTCTCTTCCTGTCTTTCTCCCCACTTCCTCACTGAGAGTAACAATCTGACTCAGAATTGAGCAGCAACTCTTGCAAGAGTTCACAGACTTCTTGGAGGAAGGTATTGCATTCACTAAAATTATATAGTCCATATTAATTTCAACAGAATTTCAATAGTTCCTGTAGTCTCCATAGTAAACTGGAAGAAAGGAGGCTCTGACCAGATAATGCTATGCAAAACCAAACCCCACTTTCCCTCTGAACTTTTTTTGAGTAGCCTGCAGCAGTGAACATGTTTGACCTGTCTGGAACCATTACTGTTTCTAATGAACCACTTTGGAAGATATCTTGAGATTATGTCTCAATGAGCTCAACAGTTATTCCTGAACTTATTCTTATTTAGGATGAAAATATAAAATACTTCAATGAAATATTAAACACTTGTATGATTTCCTCTGTTTCTTCATTATATTGAAGTTTTCTGGGACAAGGACAGAACATTTTGTTCTCTTTAAATTTTCCCTGCAATACTTTCTGCTTTCTTTCCTAAATCACAAAATTTTGCAACTCAGATAATGTTCCCAAGATTCATTTGGTTTTGTTATTTTCCTTTTGGAAATAAATGAAAACATTATTAGGTAATTTGGTCTTTAGTTATCACACTGGAGAGTCAGATTTTATCAATATTTTGTTTTGGTTGATAGACATCTATCAATTATGGGGGTTTTATTTAGCAAAAGTGAATTTAAACTACCATAGTGTTACACATAAGAGTTTCTCTAGATATTTAGTTCAGATTTTACCTCTGTATGGAGGCAAATGTAGCAACTCTGTAATTATATCTCAACCACAAAACTTCCATGAGGCAGGTTATAGGTACTAGCAAGGATTTTTCAATATTGAACATAGTGAGCAACCTGCAATAGAGCCACAGCCTGCAAATGTTTGTGTTAATAAATCATCAAAGGTAGGTTCCACCCCTTTTTAAAGAGAAACTTGAGAAGAGTCATCTGACATTTGATTCTGTGTCTGATTAATCTGATGTTCAGAATACAGATAAACTTCACTTAAAGGAAGAAAAGTGACGATGATCTAAAAGCTGTACCAAACTAATTAAATGGGAGACTTAGCAACAACAGTAACAAAATACAGTGAAAATCCAAATCAAGTCATCTGTCTGTGAAATCTAGGAACTGAAGCTCTGCCAGAATTCAAGAAAAATGTCTATGTCCTAGAGTGTAGAGAAACATCTTTCATCTAAGACAAGTCAAAGAGCTTTTTGTAAAGATAATGAAGTTTGTGTGATCTGAATCCTCATGCCATGTAATTTCTCTGTCACTAATGGCTGTTTGGAAAAAATGCACATGATATATGTACAGCAAGTCATAGGAAGGCATATTACAGAGCCTTTAGAAAGGGACAACGAGGAGTTGGATGTCAGAAACCTCCAGATGACAGAAAAAAAAGAAACAAAAAACCAAAACTTCATGGTCTGAGGAGAACATGAAATATACAATGTAACAGAGGTGGCATCCTTTTTCCAGAACCTAATAGGGAAGAGGTAAAGCTTCATATGAGCATACGGGTGAAAGAGATGCCCTGTTCATCATTCAAGTCACCTGAAAGCCTGAGCATCTTTAAGAATTACAATAGGCACGCCATGATTTTGATCCAGACAAGGGCTGAAAAATTCTAGAAAAGTAAACAGAACTTGTGGTACTAGGATATGAATGATAATCAAATGTTATAAAACTGTAACTGTTGAAATATCAGTGGAAAAACTGAAGGCTTGGAAAGCACACTCCAATTAGCATCTAAACATGCAAAATATTTTAATGCTATTTTCTGTCAAAAAATGAATGTAAAAATAATACCTTCAAAACTGCAGATGGATGAAAGGTTTCCCTAATCAGCCTGGCACATGCTAAGCATGAAGCTGTGTTATGACCTGGTTATTAAAATTATTAGAGATGTCTTTGCCCCAATTAAGGTGCAACAAGACCATACACTGAAGTCAACAGTATGGATTTTATTTAACAGTAAATGTGAAGCAGAGAGAGAGAGATAGAAAGAAATAAGTAAAAGGAGAGGCAAGGAAGAAGGGCAGTGACAGAAAGACATTAGAGAGAAAATATATCACCAGCCTGTGGAAACCAACAACATCTCATGGGTTCTCCTAGTCTCAGTGGTGCAAGTCCCAAAATGAGAGTCCAGTGGATTAATATGCATTCAGTAGACACCAGGCACCTTCCCTAGTGGGGGTAAGCTTTGCAGTCTCTTCTGACAGACTCTGGATATGTTGTATTGCTTGGATCGTGTGCAGTCCTCTGATGGTGAAAGAATTCAGGAATGAGACTGGGGAACACTTTGGGGATCTTGATGAATTATGACCTCATCTCAGCTACCTTTCACATGAATGTCCCATGTGTATATGGTCTTCCCAGAGCAGGGGTTTACTCCTTGTGTTTCGTATGGAGAGATTTCGCTACCACACACCCAAACCCTCCTGCTGAGCTAGGGCTGATTCTTAGCTGAGTTTGCCTTTCTTTGTGAATACATTCCTCTTCGCTGAGCCATGTTTACTTCTCCTTAGATAACTGGTCTTATTTCGAGTTCCTGTCACAGTCCAAATTCCAGTCAGGAGGTAATTCGGGATAGGGTGGTAGTGTTGGGGGTACTTCAGTAGTCACAGAGGAGCAGTGGCTTCTTTGTAGTTTGACAAAAAGTCTTTCTATGATTTTGATAATGTTTAAGATATTTAACAACATTTCAGTCTCTTACAAGCTGTCAACATACCTTGGAGAAAAAAGAAAAAAAAGGCCTTTTGTATTACTTGCAGACCAGTGCAAAGTTTTAGAATAAACAGAGTCAGGACTGTGAATTTCTGGTGTCATTTACTATTGGTCCAGACAAAACTGCTCATTAGTTGTTGAGTCTCCTTTGAGAACCCTTTCTTCTCTTTTCATATGCAATACTGCATTTCTTCTCCTGATACACTTTTGTCCTATAATTTTGGATGAATGTGAAGTAAAGCTAATTCCACTTTTTTGGAATGAAGAGCAATCTGCTTTAACTGTAAGAGAAACAGGGAGGTGAAGACAAATGCTTCCTTTCTGGTCTGTCTCAGTGTGGTATTATCCAGTATTTCTTCAGGCTTCTACTAAATCACGCTTCACTAAATCAAATACCATATTGCAATTCACAATATTGAATACCTGAAAAAGATGACATCATGCTTAGGCTATCTCAAAATTACATTCAAGATTAGAATGATTTCACTAGTATTCCAAGGTTTAAATTCTCAGTTGATTTAAATTACTTAAAGAAATTTCCTTCACATTTCCTTTTGCACTAAGGTCAGTAGTTCTAAACTGAATTCATAATCCAAATATGTGTCTTTTTGAGACATGTGGGGAATGTGCATCAAGGCATAATGTTTAACAATGTTTCTTACTCATGAGGAGGCAGCATTTTTCCCTAGACCTAGAATGTGCACAGTTGTCCATTTTTTTTAAAAGTCATGTCCACTATTTTATCTCTCAGTGCTGTATATCTGCAATCTATCAGTCATAATTGTGTCACATTATAGGAGCTCAGACACTCTAAACATCCTCTGTAGTTTTAATCTGACGATGACACAAGCAAGTGTCTTCTGCTCCTGCATTTGATTCCTATGTTGAACACAGAACAAATTTGTTCAATTTAAGACTGCTGCTTAAGTCAGTGATACAGCAACAGTTCCTGAAACTAAGGAATTTTGTACCATGACATTGATTCTTTTAAGATAATATCTTCCTGTTGGCAGTTCTCAAGGGCAAATCTCCAGTGGTTCATGGTCATGCTCATAGTACAGCTGTGTTGCTAAATTTCTAAAATATGTAATTAAACTCAAAGGGAATTTGAAAGTAAAAGAGAAAGTCAAATATGTAGGAAATTTTCCCCTTTTTTTCACTCCAGAATAAATAGAAAGGCTTTGAAATTACTATATTTAGTAATATTTACATTACTATTACTTTGAAATTAGCAATACTACTTGATTTTACCACAGCAAAAAATTCTCTACACCATTTTTTTTTTTTCCTCTCTCCTTGCTCTCCTGCTAACTGATCTCTGGAATGCATTCTTATTCATGTAAGTTCTTTTTACAAAAATCTCTATTCTTAGATGTCAAATGTTCCATAAAACAAAAGACTGTATAAAAGAATGGTTAACACTAACAAATGACTTGAGAAGAATCAGAGTTAAGCACTCATTAAAACAGCAAATCCAGTAAAAACCCCAAATTATTAAATATTCTTCAACACCTTTACACAGTGAGTGGAAAGTCTGTATCTTCTCATCAACATTAACCATAAGGTTATAATTTATTTATATACATATATGGATATTATTTTATTATATAATTTATTGAATTGTCAACTAGTAAAAATCTAGTTTCAAAATTAAAAACAAATAATCATATTTACATACATGATAGAAATACATTCTATTCATTTGAAAAATACTGAATATTTGGCCATAGAAGGCATTTAGCCCAAATTCCTCTTTTCCAGCAATTAGAGGTGATTGCTGGGGCTCTGTCAGATCTGTACAGTCTTCTAGGGTTTTCTATCTGCCAGTAACTGAGGTATATGGCCACAGTCATTCCAATCTCTTAAGAATTATCATATCAACTAGTTTATTTAGATTCAGCTTGGCAAAAGGAAAGCATAATCTGTGTAACCCATTGATTAAAGAGATTAAAAAAAAAAAAAAGGCAAATTAATCCAAAAGAGAGCTTTAATAACAAAATCTTCAGCAAGGGGTTCAAGAAAAAGAAGAACAATGCCTGAAACTTTGTAGCTAGGGGCTTATTTCTCCTCCATTGTCTGCATTTTTCACTCCTTTTCCAGTATTTGAAATTTTCAGACTAATGTATTTTTTTTTCTGTAAGTAGCATATGTTGTATCAATTTTACGTATAATTTGCTTTTTTCTTTAAAAAAAAATTTGAAAACAAAACCAAAAAAAACCCAGCTACACAGTTATGTTTTCTCACAACTGTAAGCAAACTGTGGTAGACCACAGACAGTTAAATTCTGAGACCAAGTGACAGATTGCAATGAAGTAATTCATCTTATGAGATGGTGGAGTTTCTTCCTGTGTGTGGTTTTTTTTTGTTTTTTTTTTTTCTGTGTAGTGAATAGTGTCTTTATTTATGTTGTTGCATATAGTGCATGGAAGGTAGGCAAAGAACATGTACACTCATGTACACCACTCATTTTAGATTTAAAAAGTGGTTTGAAAACTGGCCAAGAGAAGTCTCTCCAACTTTGTTTCTGCAGTGAAAGGAGTCATCTCACACATAACTTAACATGCCTAATAAGTTCAGCTATGTGCTGTCTAGGTAGCTAGCTTTCTGACTGTAGCTGCTCTTTACATAATCTTCAAATATAAAATATGACATATTTCAGAGGATATGGGAACAGAATATATTTTCAGAAACTACATCTGATTGTTTGAATATCCACAGACACTTTTTCAATAATCAACTTCTGGAGAGAGCACATGAACTTAACTCCTAATTCTCACAGAATCAACTAGTTTGGAAAAGATCTCTGAGATGAAGTCCAACCTATAACATAACACTACCATGTCAACTGGACAATAGCACTTAGGGGAATGTTCACTCTTAAATCCCTCCAGGGGCGGTGACTCCACCACCTTCCTGGGCAGTCAATTCCAATGTCTAATCACACTTTCCGTGAAAAAATTCCTCTTAATGTCCACTCTAAACCTCTCCTGATGCAGCTTGAGTCTGTGTCCTCTTATCCTATTGCTTGTTGCCTGGGAGAAGAGGCAGATTCCTGCCTGGCTACAACCTCCTTTCAGGTAGTTGTAGGGAGTGATACAGTCACTCTTGAGCCTCCACTTCTCCAAACTTAAACACCCCCACTCCCTCAGCCACTACTCATGAGACTCTACTTCAGACTCTTCACCAGCTTTGTTGATCTTCTCTGAACCCTCTACAGCACCTAAATGTCATTCTTGAACTGCAGGACTCATAACTGGACACAGTCCTTCTAAGTGAAAAGCAAACAAAACAAAACAAACAAAACAAGCAACATCCCCAAAAAATAACAACTCCCAACTTCTGTTTGCAGTCTAACTTTCATAGATTCTCCCGAGCACTTCTAATTACTGAAGGACACAGGCTAAACTCACCAATGGAGTCCTGGCCTTGGATCATCACACTAGTTCCCAGTAGTCATGTCCTGTCCAACTCCTTACCTGATACTGCTGGGAAAACAAGTCCTCAATATCACAGGGAGTAGTTAGACAGGGATGAAGCTAACTTGTGTTTCTCATAGCTCCTCTTGCAGTCTTAAAGAGTATTTAGCATCAGGTTACTTAAGAAATCCTTAGGGATTTTGTTTGAAGGGAGTTTTGCAAAGGGCCTTTCACTATATTTTGTCTGAAAGAGATTTTGCTCCTGTATTACAGAAGCTATTTGGTGTCAAGAAGAAAGAAACCTAGGCTATAACCACGTGTGTTAACAAAATGAACTGTATCAGAGCCCACTCTTTGGTCTTTCAACCAAATAGAAGGATTCAGCTATGCCATGTTTTAAACTCTTACTTTTCAAAGCAGCCATTTCTGATCTACTTAATAGGAGCAGGTGCTGATTTGCTTGGACAACCAAGATGTGCCCAAAACTTGACTTGAAGGTTCTAGCTGGGGCAAAGAATGACAGGCACTGATTTAACTTACTGATTTAATGATAAAATTGGCATAGCTTTACTGGCAGCAGAAAGGATAGGATCTGTTTAGTCCACAGATATAAACAGTGTGCTAAAAAGTTTAATGGAATTCAAAAACATGTTGGAAGGTAGGTGGTGGAAGTCATAAGTAATTGAATTACCTACAGCTAGAATTTAGAAAAAAAAAAAAAAAGATTCTGTGCAATTTTGATCATAGCATGCCTTTTCAAGCATTGACTTTTTTACTTAAGATGATGCGGATCCTGGTAATAGTCTGAGTTGATTTTATTTATATTTGAGGAAGGGAAAAGTGACACATAGAGAAAGGAAGGATTTTGATCTGGGGGAGCTGGTGGTTAGCATAGTGGTAGATTCAATATGATTTATCTTGCTGCAGTCTTGGAGAAGTAAGCAAATATATTTACCACAAGCATAAAAGCTAGCTAATGTAGTATGTCATCATCTGTCAGTGGAAGATTTTATTGTTAAAGAGCACATGACTGTTATAAGACAATTGTGTATCTGTTTCTAGTTCCTAAGCTTTCAGTAATGCATTTTTCTGACATGCATAAGTGATACAAGGCTTTTACACTGCAACAAACTTCTTATTGGAGTTCAGTTTAGTTTAATATACCTCTAGCTTTAGATTTATACGGGCAACTAAATAAAAGATCAACTTACAGAAAGCATCATCTGCTGTTTGAAGGATAGGTGCTCATCTTCCAAGAGCTATTTCTTACACCGTCAGGTAGTGGTTACTGAACTGCTAACATTTCATGTGAACACCAAGTACACATTTAAAGAATTATTCATTGTCTCTTATACTTGGGATTGGATAATCTTGCATTAATAAAACGTGGTTTTTTCACCTTTCTGTCTAAAAGCCCAAGCACAGATCTAACATTTTGCATAGAGGAAAGAGAGTGCTACAGGTTGAAGGAGATCAACATGAAAACATGCAGAATTGCTGTTAGCTCCTGTATATAATGAAACGTTCAGCACCACCAGATATCAGCCTATGAAACAGACTTTTATTTGTTGTTGTTGGTTGTTGTTGTTGTATGAACAAAGTTCACAAATTAAAACAAAACAAATCAGCAGCTCCTACAGAACAAAAAATAAAAATGCTTTAGAACTTGCAAAATTTGTCAGGTCATTAATGAAAACTGAAAAGTCCAGGAGTCAAAATCTGACATTCCTCACAAATAAGATTGCCTGTGCACTCTTTAATATGACTTCTATATACATATTTCATGCAGAATTACAACCTCTAAAACTGAGAAGAGTTTCGTGTCACAGTGCACAGAAGAGGTGATGCTTCTTAATATCTATTGGCTATATTTGTTTTTCCTTAGTGTTAAATGGATGGCACCTTTATTCTGCATGATTATTCAACACATTCAGCAGACAGGATTATTTATTTCCTACTGTATATAAGCACTTAACAGAAATTAATTTCCCTCTACAATACTTCCTTTATTACTCTCTTTTTATGAATTGAGTGGCAGAGCATTTTGACATCTTGCTTTATTTATGAGGGTTGTGAATTTTACTTTCTTTGAGTATGTATTAGTACCAGATATGTTCAAAAGACTCATTCCCACAATTTAATTTGCATGAATGCAGAACATGTGAAACACAGAAACAACAAATAAGTAGTTAGGGGCTCTCTTTATAATGTTTTTATTTTGAAAATGTAGCATTTGTATAGCGTGACAAAGGAAGTCCTTACTAGATGCAGGAATTCCCCTGCTTTATTCAATTATTTTATTTCCATCATTGGTCACTATATTCTGTTTTCTAATCTGTTATAAGTAAGATCCAAGCAGCAGTCTGCTTTACTGCATGAACTGGATCATTTCTTAAGTCTGCTATACACAAAAATATTTGCAAATATTAACTATTTAGTCCACTCTTCCTCTCAAGCAACCTTCATCTATTAAATTTCTCTCCATGCTACCATATGTGATGGAGATCTGCCCTGCCTGGCAGAGTGCCCTTTCTGTCATTGACCCTTCTTTTCTAGTCCCTTGGATTAACTGATATATCAGATTACGCAACTGGTTCTGGCAAAGCTTGCAAGAAAGAGTAAAACCTCTTACTAAAACACCTGGATATAATTTGAAAAAAAGCTGGCAAAATTTGAAGAATCCAAGTCCTTCTTGAAGTCTGGAACAAGAGTAGCAAACTTCAAGATATATGTAGATCAAGAACACTTATGCCAATTTATTAGATGAGTTGAGAGGAAAATGTAGTTAGCAGTTTTAGAGCAGTGGACGCAGAGAGGAGAGAAATCTCTGGTCGCTATGGGACAGACATTTATATTGTATGGTGGGCTCCTGGCACAGGAGGCTCTTGCTTGATTCTCCTCGAAGAAGGTGACAGAGCATTGATGGCACAGTGTGGCTACCTATGATCTAAGTTTAATCCCAGTACTGATACTTCTGGTACTTTAGAGGGAAATGCTAACTGTATGTCTATTAAGGATGGAGTAGATGTTTTATATTATTCTAGAATTTATGTGATCTTTACTAATTTCTGAATGGGTTGTCACTGTATAATAATAACCAGTTTTGAAATATGCCTAAAATTTTCCCAACTCATAAGCAGAAAAAGTCAAAGTCATTTAAACTATGGGGCATTAAATGCTGCTTTTATGTCTTAAATCTTTTCAAATCCAAAGCTGTATCTGATCAATCACACTGTTTCCTCAGAAACATATGTTCAGGGCCAAAATAACTGAAATGACATCACCAAAGTATTCTAAAGGCACAGTAGAAGACAGCAGTAATTTATCTCTGTTTCCATTATAGGTCATGATGGTGCTTCCATTCTGATTCAGCTCAGATCTCTGTTCAGACTCCCAGTTTTGTAGAAGAGTTGTGCAAGTTAGCATTCTTCTGAAAAGTATCCAGTGTCCAAAACACTATGCGACCTCTTTTAATTTCTCCTTTCTTGGCTGTCACAAATATCCCTTACAAATCTGTGAGTTTTGGGGTTTGAGATTTTTTCTTCAAATTCTTTGGATAAACCTTAATTTTTTCATACAGTGACATTAGATGTTTAAGTTTGAAAGTTTGCTTCCAAGTTGGAATGACTAAAAGTTACAACCAGCTACTGGCTTTCTAATTGTTTTGTCATTTCCCTATCACTGCTACTGCTAATTGTTATTTATATTGTTTACTCCTACTTATGTTCCAAAACACAATATTAATTCGTCTGTCTTTTTCTTCAGTAATTCAATGAATTCCTTGATGCATCAAGACTGAACAGACTGCAAGAGACAACTGTATCTTTTGTTAAAGCTTTCTCAATTCCCTAGTATGAAGGAATTCTGTCACCAAAATGAAAACCTGAAGAGCAGGATGTACGCTATGACTTTTTTCTAGGCACTGACAAAAAACAATGGCTTAAACATAAAAGAGCACAGAATACGTTTCATGCCCTGATACAATTGCAGATTTCTGAAGCAACATGCAATCCAGATAAACATTCTTTTTATAGTTTTTCATGAGTTCAGTGTAGGTTTTCTGTCACTCTGAAAAGTACAAGTGTGGGCAGGTGCTGTGCACTTTTCTCTTCATGGCTCTGCAGATGCTTTAAAACTTTCCTTTAATGGAACTGCACGACAGTACATGGCAATGCTTTGAACACCTGGCAATTAATTAAAGCCGTGAGGTGCTGTTCTTGACATAAACCAGTCTCATATTACGCCCCACAGAACCGAAAGCCCACATGCTGTATTATTGCCTGCATAGTCTCTTCCAACGATAGTGCAATCACAGCCTTTCAGACAGACTGACAGTGAATTATGGGAAAACTCACCCTATCTTAGGGTTTGTCATGTTTGTATATTCATCCAGGAAGGCCGTGAACCTTGGCTAGAGGTCTTTTGCTTCAGTTTTTAGACAGATTTTAGGCTCATTACTAGAAAATATAAGTCAAATTCTTCACATTCCATTCTGTATTGCAGGCTGTTAAAGTCTATCTTACAGTTAGTGATAAATCAAATAATAATTTTACGTAAGAAAGGGCACTGGTTATCTTAATACCTACTTCCATGACAGTAATGTTTAGCCTAACGCACTTTGATGTCGCAATCACTATTACATACCTTGCTAATATATTAATTGAACCAGCTTTTGTGATTAATACACATAAATTAAATTAACTCATTTTAAGGAAAAAAGCCAAACATTCTAAAAAGCATATGCAGCAGAATAATGTTAATTTTATATATGACCAATTTATGCATTTTTCAATTTGTACATGTAAGAAAATATTCTCTTTGCAAAAATAATATTTAAGGCAGGAATGGTTTTGATGTATTCCACAAAGGCGTGGGATTTTTTTGTTGTTTGTTTGTTGGGTTTGGGTTTTGTTTTTTTGTTTTTTTTTTTTTTTGGGGGGGGGGTTAATAAGATTCATCACTCTGCACTCGGAGTGTTAATAATGAAAATTGAATTATGCTTGACAAAATACATAGATAAATTGCTCTTAATGATCCATTGCATTTAAAATTTTACAGTTTGTTGATATAATTGTGTTGTTTTGCTTATCTACTAATATGCAGCATTAAGTAATTTCCTTTGTTTAGTTCTATCACTAGTGAATTAGCAACACTGCCTCATAATATTGCAGAAGACAAAAAAATTGGTGCATGTGTCTGATACTCTTTCAAACAAAAGTTCTAAACAGTGCAAAATGTTTTGTTTTCTTTTGTGTTTGCTTTGTTTGTTGGCTTCAAAGAATTATGATAATCCAGCTAGTAACCTTATAATTACAGACTTAAGATATTTTGATAGATAATATTATGAGGGGGGGAAAAAGAGAATTTACCACATTTCTTAAAAGGAAAAGTTTTGGGGTTTTTTGTTTGGTTTTTTTGTTTTTTTTTTTTTTTTTTAAATTGCTGCCATTATCAGAAATGTAAGCAGGGAGCCTTATTCTTCCAAAATTTCTCAATATGAAAATCTGGGAGTGATTGAAGAAATATACATCTGAAAAGCTTAAGATAAGAGCTCTTCTATTAATTTATGTCTAACTGAAAAGCTGTCAAAAAAAAAGCCCAAAAGTTCTCTGCGTACTCTCAAGTTCCTAGCAACTTTCTTACCATACGGATTTACTCAGCTTCAGTCAGAATCACTTCTGATCTCTGTGAAATATTGCAGGTCCACTTATCACCAGTTCCCAGGTGACCAATCTGCAGTTTTTTCATATCAGAAACCATTTTTCCTCTGGCAACTCGGATTCTAATGTGGACTGTGTATCATCAGGCAATGACAAGAACAGAGGGATTGATCTATCCTGGTATAATAAGCTTATTTTTATCTTCAACTTTGCCTTTGTAGTGGAGGAGATATTATAAGCTGTCTGACACTTATTTGGAGATGCATACACAGAAGAAACGACTCCCAGAAGCTTCAGGGAGTGAGCTGTGTGTGCTCAAGTAAAACTCATGAAAACATTTCATAATAATTTTTGTGACAAACAAAACTTTTAATAGGAGAAATGATCTGTTCCTACCCCAGAAACTTTCAATAGATGTTCTTCTTCACAGATGAGGTGCTCAGGTAAATTGGCACACTCTGACCTGGATTCTGGGACAATGGCTATAATCTGTCTGCAAAAAGCCTGGTCGGCTGTACAGAGGTTTCATGTCAATCAGAGGGAGAAATGGAAGTTAAACAAGCACTGCTAGATTTTTGTGCTCTTTTTTCACATGCTCTGTTTGTTTAACCAGCAGGGTGTCACCAGGTGGATGTTAGTGTTCATGTACAAGGCTTTCACAGAGATTGATGTTCACAGCAACAGCTGAGTTCATTTACAATGCCATTCTCTGAAAGCCTTGCTGAATAGATTCCTAAAGACAGTAATTTACTGTCTGTCTTTTCCTCTTTTGTTATATTCCACCACCAAATATGCCTATTCTTATTCGATGACTTAAGTATCCTTGCTGAAAGGTGCTTATACATTTTCAAATTCCGTTGCTGCTAGTAAAAAGAGAGAAGAATTATGACTGGGCTATCTTTGAATAGCTACCATGGTCTTGCTGCCCTGTAACTACTGCAACGTGCTGCATTGTCTTACACATCAAGAATCTTGACAGAAAAGAGTGGATCTTCTGGAGTGGTCCCTCTACTGTGTATTCTCTACTATATGCTTTTATATTTAATGTGTGTAAGTAAAACATCTTGGTGATTAACATTTGATAGGACTTAAATCACTGAAGAATTAAATTGTTGCAACACTTCATGGGAACTTAATAATTGTTTGCACCAGGATAACATGTCCTAGCCAACCTTTTTTAGAAGAATTTTTGACTTTCAGTCCTAGATATGAGGTGAATACATATTCCTTCATTCAGATTGCAGATGGAGGATTTCACTGACAGAGCTGAGCAAAGTTTTCTGTTTTCAACATTCACCCTTTAAATGCTAAACTCTAGAAAAAAAAACAAAAAAACAAACCAAAACAAAACTCACCAAACAATAATAAAAGCCCAATAAAAAGCATTCTCTAAACCTACAGACAGTTCTTGGCAATTTACACATTTGAAAAGAAGGGGGGTGGTTTTGATGTTAGAGTGGAGTATCAAAAAGATATTTTTATACTCTTAAATCAGCATCTGGAAATAAAGATAATTGAAATGGGCCAGATTCTGCATCTCCAATGGCCTCATATAAAAGTAATTATATATTCACCAAGGAACTGAAATAAAGTTTGTTGAAATCATCAAGAGTTTTTCAACTAATGGCACTGGATTTTGGAAAAGGCTTTGAAAAGCACTCTCAATTTAACAGCAATAACCACATTCAGTATTTAAATTACTAAGTACTTCCTAAGAGATTGTACATACTAATTTCAGTGATCAGAATGATACATCTAGTTCACATCTTTGTTTCAAGTTTCTGTATTTTAATTTCACTCATTTAAATGTTACAAAATGTATATGCTTATAACTTAGAAAGCTGCACCCTATAACTGAGATTTGCCAAATCTAATGTGCATTATGTCAGTTTAGTCTGTATTGCTGAAGGAGACATATGCTCATTTTAGTTTTCACAGATAGAAATTGCTGTGAATTGTTGTGAGTAACTTTAATAAGTATCAAAACTCTGGGCAAATTTCCCAGCAAAGTGAACTAAAATCTATTGTAACTGTATCTGCCACTTAATAAAACTTCCCTCATTTTTAAAATACGAAGAAAAATGCACAGAAAAGGTGGGAGACATCTCTGTATCCAAGGGTGATTCTGTTAAGAAGGGAATCCTCAAAGTCAAATGATCTATTCTCAGAACTATACTCTGCGTGTACCTCTCTTTTACTACCACCTCCAGGTTTTAGCTTTTGATGAAAGCAGAAATATGGAGAGAAAAGATTCAGTTTTCAGTGTGCAATTTCCCTGAATTTCGTTTTTAGGGTAACTTGGGCAATGATCTTGGCTTCCTTTTTCTTCTTCCCAACCCAAGCTGAGCCATGGATATTAATAACAGGACGAAATTTACATTGTTTTGCTTGTGCATATATAGAAGAGGTCAGTCTTATAAGCAAACAGTCTACCACCTTGAAGTGGTGTCAGTGTCTCCTCCTCCAGAAAAATAAAAAATCTAACCCTAAGATTACTAAAGAGAAAATTAACTAAACTTATATCATAAACAATAGACAAATATATGATAAAATAACACAGTATTTAGTAGTTTCAAAAAAATTCTCTCTTTTAATCCTGCTAACACGGATGCATACCCTAAATAGTCAGAAAATCAAATATTGTTCCTGTTAATGTTTTGTTAAGCAATTTTGACAACAGCACACATTTGGCCAGCTCACAAATAAAGCATGCCTTGTCCTTTGAATTGTGGATGGTTTGCACTATGCTAAGAATGACAACAATTACAGAATTTGCATGAGTCTGCCAACAGAACAGATGGCTTTGTAGGAGGACAATAGAGAAAAAAAGAAAGAAAAACAATCTTCAAATGAAATCCAAAATAAAAGAAAAATCTTAACTAGATGCTGATATACAGGATAATGAAGGACTTGATTTGGAAATGATGCAGTACCAGAAGGAAAGATTTGAGATTTGTAATGGATTTGAGATGATTTCTAAGGATAGTATGGGAAATGGATGATCATGCTTCTGCCATATTAAATCATGTATATTCCTTAGCCGCCTTCTGGATACAATTGCTCAGAGTTATATTGGTGTAGCTCACTCAGTCCTAATGTCAATGGTGCAGTTCAGGTTTTGATCATGACAGGCACATGAAGATACAATATGGAAAGTTTACTTGTAAAAACTGCTCTTGGAATTTAAATACTGCCAAAGTGGTCAAACAAATTATTGAAATAGTTACTATAGTAATGATTTTGAATAACTAAAAGAGCTAAAGCATATTCATAGTTCCATTTCTTTTATACTTACAGTTCAGTGGCTACCTATTCAATCAGCAGCACGACATAGCATATGCATACTAGTACTGACATTTTCCAAAAGCGGAAACTGTTTTCCTACGATACCTCTGATAGATGCTTTGCAATATACTGAACAAGAATATATCTATGCCCTATTCACTTCACAGTCTCCACAGTTCCATGTGTATATGAAGAGAAAGACACAGGGAAGTATATGATGTGATATGATGCTAAGTAACATGGAAGGCAGATACCACAGTGCATCAGTAGCTGAAATGCTACCCCTTTTGTCCCCACCCCCCCGCCCCCTTTATTTTTAAAGCACTGGAACAGAAAGAAATTTCAAAAGAAAGATTTTAGTGATAGAATGAAATAGATTACAGAAATCCACAGTGACCTCTCCCCACGTGTGACAGACAGCATTGGAATAAGTGAACAAAGATCCTATTTGAAATTGTAATGAATTGAATATAACAGTGTAGCCAAATAGAACTGGGACTTGACCTCAATACAAAACAAAAGACAACAGGAATGGTGAATATCAGCTTAGAAATATTATGCAAAAAGCTGTACTAAGAAAACTGAAGTGAGAAAAAGGCATTCTTAATGATCTAATAAGCAAATGTTCAATTCACAACAATTCCTTATAATTTGAAATGCTATTAACAGATGACAGTGGGGCAAACCTTATGCTACTACAACCAAGTTTTTCATATTTTCTTTTAGGACAAATCACAACTACTGTAATTTGGGACTATTGCTGCTTGTTTGACATCTTCTGAATTTCTTATCTGTTATTGCATCAAATCCATATTTGGTCCAGATGATGCAACTTTTATTAGTATTTATTGTAGGTGATATTTGTCCCCTTGTTTTATTGCCACCTGTAAGTACTTCTAATTCCAGTTTGTTCTCCTGGACAGCATTCTTTAAGGTTTAGTCACTCTGTATGCACACACTATCTCATTTCACCTTGCCAGGCGCTTCTATATGACTGCAAAGGATTTTTATTGAAGAGGGAGGATTTCACACTGAAGATTGCTTCTTGTGAATTCATCCATGAAATGTTTTTTTTTTTTTTCCTATCTAGCTATATATTCACATGTAAATGAGTCATATTACTCTGGCACCAGAACAAGACACAGAAGCTAAAAATAAATACACAGTGTCCCAGACCAAGATCCTGGGACTTAATAAGACAAATTTAATTTGCTTAGGTTTTTTTTTGTTCATTTCTTATTGTATTTCCTTATTGTATTTCCTTACTTTTGTGTTTATCAATATCTTTAATTTAGTTCTTTCGTTTTATTTTATACTGGAAAGTATATCTAGGAGAAATTTAACTAGAAGAAATGGATCTTGCAACTTGTGTTGAAGATTTTGACTTTTTCTGGACATTTCTGTCTCCAATCAGATGTGAATTACAACAGCTTGCCCTAATTTCTAAATAGATGCTATTCCCAGCTTTCGTGGCTGCTATCTTTGAAGCAGACAATTTCATAAAATATTCTTCAAGAAATCTCCATTAAGGAAAAAAAAAAAACCGAAGAAACAAGAGAGAAATGGTCTAAATGGTCTCATCCACTACTGAACAAATGTGTTGTTTTTGTTTAACATCAAACTGTTCATGAGTGACCACACTGGTTACAAGAAACAGATTCAAAACCTAAAGGGGTAGTGAAATACTAGGTGTCATCACAGTCTTCTGTCCCAAAGCCAAAAGGAAGAAGTAGGATGAACATAGGAAGAGATCAAAGAGCTGAAAACAATGACCTCCTATGTCTCAGTTTTATACTGTAGTACTAATGAGGCTTTCAAGTTATTCTTTAAAATCAAATTATGGTTAAATGCCAAAAACAGCCAATGAAATTTATACATATTTCTTTCACAGGTGTGCTCTATACAGAAGGCATGAGATGCTATGCAATAGGGATGTGAATTGCTACAGATACAAATCTAAAAACCCAGTAACTACCAATTTGCTTCCTAGTAAAAATCTGTCTTCGAGTGTGGTTGAAAGTCCTCTAATGATTTAAGAAAAAAAAAAAAATCTGTGATAATGCACAACCATTGAAAAGAACTCTGTTTCATAAAATTCTATTAAGACATGTCTATCCATGTTCATTTAATATTTTTCCTTTAATTTGAATCTTGTAAAAAGACATTATCTTAACAGATATTTTAAATCTGAAATCTGTTGAGCCATCTGAATTACTTCATAAAATAAATAACTGGAAATATAAGAACATCATCATATTGATATGAGGACAAAGTTCCTACCATTATGAGGTATTTTCAGTATTTCTTTTGTTTCACACTGTGCTCATTGTTCTTATATTTAAAATAATTAAAAGACTGAACTCATTCTTAAGAGATGCAGGTAGAAGTGTTTATATAACAATTTGGAGACTGGTTAGGCACATTCTGATCTCAGTTACATATATGTAATACTGGAAAATTTCAATGAAGTTGAATTAGTAGTAGAATCTGTCTCATAGGTTTATTTTTAATATTGTTTTCAAAGATCAAATAAACAGAACAGTTATACTGTTTGAGGTTATTTTCTCCTACCAACAGGTAAAGTTAATAAAATCATGGCCACATCTTGGGTGTTCAGCTCCTATGGCTCACATAACCTGAGTACAATGGAAACCTGAACATAATCTGCCTCAAAATTCCATCGACCCTTATGCCCATAAAAAATATATGTATCCTGCCTGCCTACTGCTGGACACATGACGTCCTCAGAAGACCCCCTGTATGATTTTTACATTCATGGTTAAAGCACCAAAGACATGACATGCTTACACCAATGACTCTAGCAGTAGAAGTATACTTGGGCCCAAATCAAAACATAATATCCCTTATCCATTTATTTGCCTTTATTTCCTGATACATTCAAAAAGCCATCCTGAAGCTGCCTCAGCTTACTGTAATTGTTTTTGATTGATTTGGGATTTATCACGTGTGTGAGAATATATATATATATATAAACTGAGACTGGATTTATCATATTATTAATACATAGTATCATATAAGTTATCCATTAACCCTTATTATACCTCTTTCTGAATCTATACGCATACTGGTTTATGTATTTCACAGCTATTACATATTATGTTTTCATTCTTTTTTCTGGGAGCTTGCACAAATATCAGGACAGTTAGAAGGCTGATTATATTTATTGAAAGTCATTTTATATTTGAAAATGCACTCATTTGAAAATACATTCCTTAATAAATGCTCTTGTCTACCAGAGTCTCAAGAATATATCTTTATTTTCTTTAAGGGAAAGCTCTTTCTCTTTAAAGGTCAAGTGTTAAATGTTTGATGGTATTGATTTATAGTTAATAGTCACTTCATTTCTGTTATGGGGACTCTGAGCAGAGGCTTGATCTCCTAGCTGTGATAAAATGTAGGTTAAGTATGCCATTTTTTATTGGTCACTTTGTGATTAATTGATCATTTACAATGCTGATTACTTAATAATCCAAAATATTAATCAGCAGCCAGCTAAACAATAGCCTAAATGGGTTTAATACCTATGAACAAGTGGTCACTGAAAGGAAGAAATCTGCTCAGTTAAGGAGCTGGCTTTAGAATTTGCAGTCAAATGCTCACTGTTAACCTCACCTCCCTACTTGCTGCCGAAAACTCAGTACTGATCTGGCATTTCACCAAAATTAGCCCTCTAAAATGCTGAAATCAGGACTTTCGCACAGCAAATGACTGCATTATTTCAAAAGATCAGGGAAATTCCACATGGCCCAGAAAATATTTTGTAACACTATCACAAGATCTTCTGTATGCAAACAAATATGACTGCAACTCACTGTAAGCTAGTTGATCAATGCAATAATTCAAAATAATACTGCAATGGTAGCCAAACTCACTGTCTGGTATGTGATAAAATTCATTATTGCACAATTAAATGTCAAAAAAATTCCATTTGTATCATCTTTATTATCCGTGGTGAAGCAAATTACTGCTTCACTCCTTTTCACTTTGTTAGTGAGTATTGGGAAAATTATCCTCTTATTGTAGGCTCAGCATAACTCAGAAAACAGTTTTGTTCAGCTGGCTGCGCAGACTGAAGATTTAGTGTCATTTAGTGATCAATGAATTACTGTTGTGACAACTGTGTACTCACATTTATTGAAAAATAGCACTCAATCGCCATGTGCCTCGGTTTACTGAATAATGAATGGGAGTTTTTAATAATGATGTTACTGATGCAATTTTTTTAATGGTGTCTTACCAAGTTAATAAACATGTCCTGAACTTACCTAATTATTCTATTGCTAAACACAATAGAACTATTGATATTGTGTTCTGTGCGTTAGTTGATTGTGGGATACTGCATGTATCAAACTGAAATAATTTACTACAAGATGTAGCAAAGAAGAGATAAGGACACTTAAGAAAGGAGCACAGTGGGCAGTCAGACTGAAATAAGCTGCTACTTTATGCCGGTCTTGACAGCAAAAAAGTTGAGTTGCTGAGACTTTGATGTTGAAAAGAACTACAGAAAAGTTACACATGTATAAAATAAAGAGGTGATGAATTAATAACAAAACAAAGCCAGCTCCCAAGATACTGGGTAGCTAAAAGAAGTAGAAAAAAGTATACTCATATTCAATTGAAGTGTAGCAGAAAGAAGCCTGCCAAATGGGAGGCTTAGCTCCTAGTCACCTACTGTGAGGATTTGACCTACGAGGCTGTTGATTCATGGAGTGATCAGGTAGAAAGTTTAGGTATTAATTGCTATGGTGTTACATAGCAAAAAAAAAAAAAAAAAAAAAAAAAAAAAAAAAAAAATAAAAAAAATCTGACTTGATGGATTGTATTTTTGTATCTCTTCGGCTTAAGGAATGATGTCTAAACCTCTAGCAGAGGATCTTAGGAAGCATCACAATTTTCAGTTTCTAGAGGAAAATGTGTAGATACGTTCAACACAAACAAAGAGAAATAAACAAAATAGTGATGATCCACTGGGTTAAATGATAGAGGAGACAATTCAATGGCTTTTGCACTCAGAAAAAGCAAGAATAATCCTTTCATGCAGAAACATTAGAGCATCAGGGTGAAATATTCTGTAAACCCATCAAACACTTAGCTAGTACAGGGATTCAGTGGCCCGTACAGAAATGAAATAATCAAGAATTCAAGATTACTAGGAAGTATTCAAGAATCTGGATTAACCTATAAAGTACCAATATACAAATAATCAGAAAGTACAAATCAAAATTCTCAAATGCTACTGGTCACAGAACAGAATAGGTTCTGAATTGCGTCACTAGAGAGGAATGTGCAAAACTGAAGTAAACCCTATGAGTAATGAACTCATGCCTAAATCCAAACATGAACAACTGTGTCATCAATGTGACAACGAGTCAACAGTAGTGAAGTTTTCCACTCCAGTATGCCAAATAATAGATGATTCAGAAAAAGATACTTAAAAAAAAAAAGGAAATAAATTATATATCTCCATCTATTTTTATATTGATTTGTTACATCTTCAGTTAAGAATTGCTATTTCTTACCTTGAGAAGTGACAGAAGAATGTCTGCATTGTACTGATTTTCCACAGTAGTATAAACCAGAATTCAGCAGTGCACTGGACTCCCTCAGATCTTCTCCCTGATCTCTTGGCAAAGCACTCAATCCTTCAAAACCACAGTACAGTAAGAATAATGCAACTTTTATGATCTGTTTGTAGGGGGTTTTTTTAATAACAAATCTGTCATACTTTAACATATGGGCATGAAGATATTTGGTCTTAATGGTCTGAAGAACTAGCATGTAACCATGACACCTGACAACTATGACGAAAGTAATGTAGCTACAGGGGAAATATGCTGATATTTGGTAGCACAGAAGAGCAAACTTAGAACATATTTGCATGTGTTGTGCATACTTAAGAGACACTGGTGTTAAACAGTAAATTATATCTTTGAATAGAGATAAGCTTGCAGTTTTGAACATATATAGAAATCTAGGCTGGATCTACCTAAATATTCATAGGGTGAGTGGTTTCCTTAATCCAAACCAATGGCTTTTAGTATCAGTTAAAATGTTCAAGCCCAAAATAACATAGAAAACCTAGTGCAAGAGTCTCCTGTGAGCAGGGCCATATGAAACAGCTGAAACCCCTGTGAGCTGAGCAACTTTTCAGTTCACCGTGTGCTACACTCTTTTTAAAGAGCTGAAATAACAAAAACGGTGGGCAGATCTGTGGGAGTTATTTGCATTGGCTTTTGGTGGTAGGGACAGCTAGGGGGACAGGTGCATGGAGCAAGCAGAAGCTTACAAAAGCAAGTCATAATGCCCTATCATATCAACTTAATTCAACACTCAAAAACAGGAGAGAAGGAAGACTATTGCAAGAGGAGGAAAGCAACCAGCTGTCCTTGCTGTGGTTTTCTGGAGATGGAGATTTAGTTTTGTTGTTGAAATTACATGTTCTTCTCTATTAAGCTTTCTGTTGAGAGCTTTTCTGTTCCTGTTAAATCAATATTGTTTAACTGCTTGGATCCTTCTGACAGAGGGGAAAATGAGTTCAGTGGAAGTCTGAATTTTAATACCATGACCCAAAATTCAGAGTATTTTGTCAGAGCTTTGAGCCAGAGCTTTTCGTGGTGAAATTTAATTTCAGCCCAGATCTTGTTTCTGCCTATGGAGTCAGAAAGAAACAAAACCTTGAATAAAACAGCTATGTACCACTGCATTAGGAAAAATCATAGTATCAAATGCCAAAATATGCATAATGACATCTGCATTTGTTTGGTCATGCCCCACCTTGCAGACCTTGATGAATCTTCAGTTCCTCCACACTACCATAGTGCTCGAAATGTGTCTGATGGAAGAGTCTCACTGAAAAGAGTGGGGAGGTCAGGCTGACCATGTGAGCCTTGGGTATAGGTAGCAGTCTGAGAAGACTCAGGGCAAGCAAACTCTGAAACTGTGTTTGGAGTGACACTGCATTTCCTCTGACTTGCTTTATTCATGAGCACATAACAAGTATTACAGCTCCATCTACTCAGTGCCTTTCCAATTTGGAAATCAAGTTTGCATCCTTTGATAAACACTAAGAAAAAAGTGCTACAATTTATTAATGATCTGGTTAAAAGCATTCCTTTCTGCCCCTGATACATAATAGAGACACAAACTTAAGAAAATCTGCCTGGGAAAATTATTTTACAAGAAGGAAGAAAGCTGTTGACAACGTAAAATACCTTTTCTTGTCTAGAGATTCACAACTTCCATTCTTTTGAGGGGCAATACAGAAGAAATGGAGAACACCATCTTCTAGAAAAGGAGGAGTCCATCAAAATGCAACATTGCTTGATCTATTTCTCCTCTCAACTCAGAACTATCTACTGCCATAATTGGTAATAAATTGTTATTACTTCTCACTATGGCAAATCCTTTTGTGACATTTATATATTTGGATAGACTGAGGCACAGAATGAATAAAAAACCCTCAACAAGAGCAAAAACCCCAAGCATAGTGCTTAAGTGCTATCAAAAAAAAAAAAGAATATTAAAGACAATGATATGAGGCCTGAAAAGGATTTTCAGGTTTCCCTTGAGCTGTGCAATAGAAACTTTGTCCAAGTGCCACACCTTGTGCCAGGTCAGTACAAAGAAAATAGGTGTTTTGTTTTGTTTTGTTTTGTTTTTTTAACAGTGCACGTTATTAAAACATATCTGCATCCCACCTGTTTGCAGAGGTGTTGCAACTCTAGCATAAGTAGGTAGTGTTAACTCATAGAAGTAAACAATAAGAAAATTATATCACCTAAGGCTTTACTTGCTCTGTCTTGTTGATTCTTACTTGTCTTATGTCTTTATTCTCAACTTCTTTTACTCTTTAGTATATATAATTGAATCTCTTAACACTCCAAAAGTATATTTTAAAATAAAGTTTTCTTTTGTTTTTCTCCTAAACAATTGGGCTTCCTGCTGGATTCCTGAGCCTATCGCAGATTCGGTAGATATTCACAGAAGCTGTATTTACTAACTGAAGTAAAAAATAAAATGAAATAAAAAATACTTCCTACATTTCTGCTTTGGTAATTCTTCTTGACTTTCTTTGTTGGCTTTTATTTTGCTGAAATTATTTTTTTTTAATTTTTTACTTTTTTGCCTTAGAGATTGAGAGAAACAAGATAAATACTTGAACAATTTGTGACTTGGTACACCTGAGGTACAGGTATTGAGAGAAGATTTCATGACAATTGACATAAAATACCATAATCAGAAAAACCCAACAGTGCAGAAACAGAGGTGAATAGTGAATGTAACTGGTCATGTAGACCCATCACAATTACAGAGATTTTTATTTTTGCCTGGACTTTTTGCTTTGGCCACTGCTATTGCACTCCCTAAAATAAGACCTCAAATCTTATTTTGGAATGGTTGTCAATGATCTAACAGGCAACTTCACAGCATAGCCTGAGGCTGGTTAACTTCACGGAGTTAACTGCAAAATTTACCTAAACATAGACCTTCAATAGAAATTCTAGGAGACTTCGAGGCCTGAACTTAAGTTTCTCCAAATCAGGTCTAATTCTGAATTGTGAGCTCTTGTGCTGTCTTTGCTGAATGCTTCGTACTGAAAACTATAGTTTGGGTACAAAGGTGAGAGAAATTCTTATTTGTCCATACCAGTGCTGTCAAGAATTCATCTTTTCACGCTTACCAATCTAACTTACCAGCATAAAATCTTCCCTTTCCACATATTCACAATCAGTCTAAAGAGAGAGAAAGAGAGCTCAGAGAATGTTCTCAGAAACACAAATGTGGAGCAAATTAGAAGTATGCTTGGAAAAAGAAGACTGCACTGAGGGTAGGATCCAACTCAAAGGAGTCTTGAGATCTGCAAAAAAGCTGAAATGATGTTTTTAAAGCCAGACCTGAATGTCTAAATATTATACAGAATTAAAACTTTCTCACACCTTTAAGGCCCAGATTAATCTACCTGCTCAAGATGAAGGTATTCCTGTCCATAACACAGTGATTGGATTGAGATGATCTTTAAGGTACATTCCACCCCAAACCATTCTGTGTTTCAGGACAATGAAAAGATTGCTTCAAGCCTTTTAGAAATCTAGAGAAGAATAACATTCTCTATCTGAAAGGTGTAATTAAAATAGTCTGCTATTTACCTTCCCCATTACTTATGAATAATTGCTCACTGCAGAGATGTGCAGCAATGTTAAGCCAAATCCTGGTATCCTCCTCTCCTCTCCCCTCCTCTCCTCTCCCCTCCCCTCCCCTCCCCCCCTCTCCCCCCCCCCCCCCCCCCCCCCCCCCCCCC
>JAWWMO010000174.1:44335330-44358689 GCA_035047845.1 Dendrocincla fuliginosa | reverse complement strand
CTCTCCCCTCCCCTCCCCTCCCCTCCCCTCCCCTCCCTACAGTCAAATAATGTGAAATCTTTTATTCACAATATATTTGCTGTTCAAACAAAACTTATGTTAACGTGTTTGCTTTCACTTTTTTATTTGAAAATACCACAGCCTGCTGAAAAGGGAATAATATAAACCAAGCTTCGAAAAGAAAAAAAAAAAAGTAGAAAACACTTGGAATAAAAACTGTACTTATGCACCTGTGTTCATTTCCTGTCCTCTTGATTAACAGGGAAAACATTCAAAACTGAGTGAGCATTTACTCATCTTTCCTCAGAAACTTGGAATTTTTCCCTTTGGATGCTTATAAGTACACACCTTGCTGAGGTCCCTAATGTGTCTTCTTAGTTCTACAATCAAGAATAAACGAGTTTATGCACAAAAATTCTGACACAGGGTTTGTGGATTGCTTTTTTTTATTTGCTTACTGTTTCTTTCTTGGAGAGATTCCCTGGACAGAGTCCAACTAATCTAGAAGAAAAAAATTAGACCAATTATATTTTATTTTATCATAAGTTTAGCTATGTACTGAAATGTTCTCATGGCAGAAAAACCATTATCTTTTACAGCAATTTATTCCCTCTATTCATGATGCATCTTGTTTTCCCCTTGCTTACATGGTAGTAAGAAGAGAATTTGCTAGTTTTCAGATATTGTTAATGACAAAACCCTATTTTATGCAAGAGATGGTGAGATATGGCTGCTGTAACAACAGGAGCAAAGTATATTTACTGATGGATGATCCTTTCCAGTTCCATTAGCCACAAACCAAAATTTTTAACAATCTCATTATAGAAGTATCAATTTTAGTAAATCAGAAAGTAAATATTTTTATTAAATGTTGATGTTTTTATTCAGCTGAAAGGAACCCTATTTTACAAAAGCTCTCATTACAGTCTTGTAAACATTTGGTAGAAATTACTATTCAGAATGAAATAAAGATTGGCTTTGCCGTTTAAGAAATAAGGAGACACAAATAATTTGAAAAAATAAAAAATTACAAGTCTAAGAAGTATACCCAATGTTAATGTGAGACAATAAGAATTTGTAGGTGTTTCTTGGTTTGTTGGAGGTATTCAGCACTGAGAATGTCTTTATTTCAATGGACAGTGAATGTTCCAAAATATAATATCCAGATATATCCAGAATGACATCATAAACCAGTGTTTGGAGATGTCTATTTTTTAATTATGTCTATATGCTAAAAGAAAGGGGAAATCAAAAGCTAATAATTCCTTAGGGTTTGTTTTGATTTTCTTTCATCTTGATGGAAAAGAAGAAAAATTATTTTCTAATCCAGCAAAAGCTATGTCTTGCTTTAGGTGTTTTTTTCCCTTTTTAATAAATTAAAGTATATTTCAAAATAGAAGAATAGAAAAATCAAAATTAATCTTTTGAATGGATTCAAATTTTTTTCAGGTTTTTCTTTTTTTTTTTTTTTTTTCTCAGTTGAAATCACTACTAGAATTCACAAAACAAGGAACTCAAAAGAGAGTCATCTAGCTCCTCTCTGAAAATTTCATTAATTCTATATGAATATTTGAGTTAATTCAAAATCTACTCTTTTAAGGAAAAATATTTCATCTGAAAAAAAAATATAAAAAATTACCCATGATTCTGTCATGAGGCCTAAAGGTAAGAAGAAACTTATATATTTTTCCAAATATTTGTCCTTTAGAAAGGAGTACTAAAAAAATGTCAGTATAGAACATACATTATTAGATATGCTAGTTTACAGACTTTTTATTCTGTATGTCATCTCCCATAATTTAATGGTTAAATAAAATCTTAGACGAAGCATACCCAATAACAAAAAATAAATGCAATAGAATCCTGAAATTATTTTTGTAAGGGAAAAGTCAAAGTTACATTGCAACTAGAATAGTGCAATTTATACTTTTCTTCAGGAAATGACCTATGTGGCATTTACAATCTATCACAAATTTCTGCTCACTTGTCCCTTTGTTCTCAATAAGCAAATATAAGAATTGGCAGTATTCCTGGAATCAAAAGATCCATTAGTAATTCTAAATCCTAAATGTCTTTCTCAATTTTACCTTTCCCTACTATATTTAAATTTTATTCTAATTCACCAGAGATGTCACCATGTTGCTATGCATGAACTATTCCCTGAGTGTCCCTTCATCAGACCATCAAGAAAAAAAGAAATATCATTTTCATGATAGCCTGAAAACAGAAGTAAACCACTTCATACTTCTGCTCTGAACACAAGAATTTCCTAGTAACTACTATAAGTTTTCATAGATTTACAGCACTCTGCTAGGCTCTGCCTAGCTGTTTTTTAAATGCTCATTTTCTGATGGAAACTAATACTGCTGTTTCCTCTAAAACTGCCTCAGTGAATGTGAATTAAAAATTCTACAAGGCTGTTTCAGATGTCTGTGCTAAATGAGATTGTGAGAATAATGGGAAGGGTCATGCGACCTGATACAGGTTAAACCTGAAACAGCTTTTATAATTGTAGGATAAAATATCATAATTGTTGTGTAAAGCAAAAAACAGCTAAGTGTGAAATACATTAGCAAAGTGCTTGAATTCTCACAGGAAGAGCTGCAGTAAGGACGAATATAATCTAAGATTTTTTTTGCAGACCATTTCTGTCTATGTGAAGCTTCCTTTCATGATACATGATTTTATGTTCCTAGACAATGTGATAATCCCACTGAGTTTTTAAGAACAACATATTAAGTACAATATCAAAGTCCTTTCCAAGTAGCACTGGCTGCAAGACAGAGTGTTCTCCATGTTTGAAAATCCCAACTTCAAATAGAGTTGTTTGCATTCCTGATACTAACATTAACTCAAACTTTTGTTTGGAATGTCTATAGGTTTATCAGCATAAACATTTAATTCTCACATAATGACAGGCTTTAGAATAATAGTGGAGATAGGTAAACCTGTGCCAACAGATGGAATTTTAAAAGGAAAAAATGTTCTACCTTATCATCCTGAACGGTACAGAGGACAGAGGGGTGAATAATACAGATAGTGAACATAGATGCTTATGAAAAAAGTGGAGATTCAAAACAGTGACTTTTTGCTTATATGTCTGTGCGGATGTGTTTACATACACTTACCTGAATATTGTAGCTTTATATGGCCCTATATGTGTACTATAATTACATACAAATCTAGATTTTAAAAAATAAAGAGCTCTTAATCTGTAAAAAAATAGTAACATTAAAAGAATATTACTTTATATATGTATTTGCAGGATTTAATTTATAAGTGGTTTTGAATTTTTGTGCTCCAGGTATAATTCTCGCCCTTATGCTGTGGTAGCATTAAAGGATATACTTTATAATATATATTTTCTGACATTGCCTCGATCTGTGCTACCCCCACACCCTTCTACATGATCCATATGTTTAAATATCTTTTTATTTATTTTTTTTTAACTGAGATATGAGATACTATTCTTTTCTGATTCATTTATCAGAAATGTGATGCTAGATTGATCATCCAAACAGCCACACATGGAAATGCCTTCTTGCTCTCAATAATATAATATACAAGCCTTATAGTAGCATGCACAATTATAAAATGATTACATATGTGCACTCTGTGGAGAAAAAAAAAATACTTTTTTAATTTTATTTTTGCTCTTTTTTCCGTCCCAGATTACACTATGCAATTTTTAAAATTAAAAAAATAAAAAGCAAATATTTGATGACTCGCATCATGAATCAGGGCCTGCAGGCACAATTGATGAAACAGTTTCACAAGGTGTCTGGACAAGGAGATCCAGTACACCCTCAGTCAGTTTGCAGATAACACCAAATTTGGTGGGGGTATTGATCTGCTGGAGAGTAAGAAGGTCATGCAGAGGGATATGAACAGGCTGGATTGTAAATCAAGGCCAAACTGTATGAGGTTCAGCAAAGCAAAGTGCTGGGTCCCAGTCTTGTGCTACAGCAACTCAATGCAATGCTACAGACTGGGGGAAGAATGGTTGGAAAGCTGTTCAGTGGAAAAGGACCTGGGATTGCTGGTTGACAGCCAGCACATGAGCCAGCAGTGTACCCAGGTGGTCAAGAAGACCAATAGCATCCTGTCCCCTGGCAAAAAATATGTGGCCAGTAGGACCAGGGAAGAGATTGTCCCTCTGTACTCAGCACTGGTGAGACCATACAGAACCACAGCACATTCTGAGTTGGAAGGGACCCCCCAGAATCATCTAGTCCAACTCCTAAGTGAATGACCTATACAGGGATTGAAACCATAACCTTGTCATTATAAGCACCATGCTCTAATCAAATGAGCTAATCTCAGGTTGTAAGGGACCACAGTGGGCCATCCAGCTCAAGCAGGATCATCTTGGAGCACATTGCACAGAACTGTGTCCAGACAGTGCACAACCTCTGTGCAATGCTTGGTCACCCACCCAGTATAAGTTCTTCCTCATATTTAGATGAAATTCCCGTGGATCAGTTTCTTCCTCTTGCCTCTGGTCTTACTGCTTAGCATCACTGAAAAGAGCCTGGATCCACCCTCCTGGATCCATTCGTTCCTTCAGATACTTACACAGTACATCAAATCCTGTGTTCACTTTTGGGCATCTCACTACAAAAAGGCATTGAGGTGCTGGAACGAGTCCAGAGAAGGGCTATGAAGCAAGCAAACAGTCTGGAACACAAGTCTTATGAGAAGTAGCTGAGGGAGCTGGGATTGTTTAGCCTGGAGAAAAGGAAGTTTAGTGGGACCTTATTGATCTCTAAAACTAAAAAGAAGTTGTAGGGGGTTGAGAGTCAGTCTCTTCTCCCACTTACCAAGCAGTAATACAAGACAAAATAGCCTCAAGTTGCACCAGGGAAGTTTAGACTGAATATTAAGAAAATTGTCCTCAGTGAAAGGGTGGTCAGCCATTGGAACAGGCTTGCCAGGGAAGTGGTGGAGTCCCCATCACTGAAGGTATTTAAAAGATGTGTAGATGTGGCAGGCAGGAATGTGGTTTATTGGCAGACTTTGCAGTGCTGGGTTAACAGTTGGATTCAATGATTCTAAAGGTCTTTACTAAGCTAAATAATTCAATGATTTTATGACTTCTGGCAAATAAAAACCAGCAGCATATGTGAGACCAGAAATCTGATAGAACATTTTGGTTAATATTAAGTGCCAATTATTTAAAATTTTGTTAGAAACAATCCTCAGAATTCCAACTTCCAGAAGCCTCTTCCAACAATAATTATAAATTTTTTCCAATAGCTTTTTGCTGCATAACATTCTTCTGATTTTCACCCTTAACTCTCTTTGCCAGATCACATATCATCTGTAGGAAAGAGAAAAGATACGGTGCTTAAGATGAAGTCATTTCTTTTTGTCTTTGTGAAAGTACACCATTAGCTGTTTCTCAATTTCAGCATTCCAATGGAAATATGCAAAAATCTGATAGGTTTCATTTACTCTGCATTTGAATTGATACTATTTCTTGAGTTGTCAATATTTCCTAGGCTATTCACTAGGTGCTTTCTCTAACAAAGCATTTTATTTCAAATATAGTGAAGGCACAGAATTTTCTTTCAGAAGAATTTTTTTCTAGACCTGATTCTAGTTCTGTTTCAAATGTCAAAGTAAAACTAATACACATAGTCGGGCGTATCCTTCTGGATAGTCACTGGGTGAATGATAAGGATTTGGCCTGCAATTGGCTTCCTTGTGTTTCTGAATCACACAAAAAGCAAAGTTGTGAACTCCCTTCTGTCTGCTCCCTATACTGGGTAAAGTACTTCTGCAGATGTGTGGAATTGTAAGATTTGGTGGGTTGCATTTCTGTTTGATTTTCGGTGCTTATCTATCTTCTCTTGGAAGGTTAATAGGTTTCCAAATTATAGCAGATTAATACTTTGGTACGGAATCGATGAAAAATTCATTAACATCGCTGTTTGTTATCTAGATTGTATAAAAGTCATAGATAATGTTTCCTTTGGTTTTGCTGGGAAGCACAAAAGGGTCTTCAATATTACATCATCAAGAAAATCTCAAAACATTTTATGATATTGAATTCATACTGTATCACCATGCATGGAATCTGTGCCATGTAACCCACTTCACATCAGCTATGAACACCAAATGGAAAAAAAAAAAATCCAAAGTTTGGATGTATCTTCTCCATTTTTTATACACACATTCTAATAGTTAAACCATGGGTGAAACATGAAGTTTTAAAATTTGTTTTCACATAAATCTTATATATATAATTGGACCTGTGGTAATTTTTACATGCCAGATGAACTGTATCTCAGTATAGATACAGATGTATAGATACACCTATTCTAAAAATGAAGTGATTAGAAACAAAGGGACAAATCTGACTTTGTTGACATCTTTCTCACTGAGGGACTCCACTGAATAAAGTAAAAAGTAGATAAGATTGTGTTGTTACTGCTGACTGTATTCAGGAGTCTTCTGTCACTGACTCATTTACTCAGAGAGGTTTTTGGTGCTTAGACAAGTAAACAGGGCAAATGACAGTAATTTCTTCATTTTATTTCATTTTTCTAGAACTTCATGCATTGCCAGAGTCTTGCAGCTTTCAGTATTTCTCACTATCTCAGTATTTTGTGACACCCCATTGTAGAACTTGATAGGTTTTATGCTGACACTCCTTTCAATTGAAGCAAGAGACATATAAACAAATGCTTAGCCTGTGGCAAGCTCAACTGTTGGAGAGTAATGAGAACCGGTAAAGAATCTGGCTTTCGAACAAATTAGTGGATTGTTTTTATTTTGCAATACTGCCAGAAAGCACTTTGCTGAAGGGTCATATTGGGGAAATAATGCCAGTTAGCAGTTCTGCAGAGCATCTTTCCATAGCTCTATTCTTTTCATTGTAATACACAGAAGCCAATAAGAATTGGAGAAACAGTACAAACATTTGTTGTCTTGCTTTTTTTTTGTTGTTTTTAATACACAAAAATGCAAATGAATCAACACAATTTAAGTTTGTACCACAGCTGAGTGACCATATGATACTCTTACAGTACTTGAACCACTCATTCAGTTTTTCTGATCTGGGGAATCAAGAGAAAGGAGGAAGAGTGACAGAAAACACCTTTTTATTTTAAATATGCTCTGAAGAGAAGCCTTGGAATTGATGGAAATTGCTGATTGCTTTCTACTGCTTGTTCCTGTGGATGTATACTGGAAATAAAAATGGCCTTCCTCTTCCTTTTAGCTGTGTTACAGAAGACAAAACACAGGTGGCTGATTTGGACTTTTTTTTTTACTTTTTTTTTTTTTTTAATTAACATGGAAAACAGACAATTCCTTGGTCAAACACTTCTATTTGTTTTATGATTAAAGCCTCTATTAGAATGTTCAGTATAGTGAGGGATTTTGTTTGAGTTGGGTTTTTTTGGTTTTGTCTTGGGAGGTTTTTTTTATTTCATTAAAACATCATCCTGATTTTGCTAGGATTGACTCTTCCATCCCAGATGAAAAGTTCAGTAATAATAGAGTAATAATAATACAGGGGTTTTTTTAAAAAAATGTACAGAACTCATGTTAAGGGTAGGTTACCTACTGCTGATTCAAAACTTAGAGCACTTTGTACTGGCTCAAGTACTATCCAAATAGACACACTAGAAAGCAAGCTGTCCCACAGGTTCTCTTTCTTATTATTAATCACTGAGAAGCAACACCCAATTCAGGTAAAACAACTGTTTTTTCATTAGTTTTTCATCATATTCAGTGAATGTATCTCTTCATGTGATTATATGACACGTAATTGTTCACCTCCACCAAAAAGTATATTTGCATACTTTTACATTCAATTCTGTACGTAGAAAAATGATAAGCACTGTTCCAAAATCCAGATTCTACACCGTTCTGAGTCATCTCCATGAATCTTATAGTAAGTTGAATTTTTAGGGTACTCAACTTCTGTCAATGTTAAAATTCTACCTGCTTCCATTTTCCACTGTTGATTTGGACAGATCGGGGATATAATTCCATTCCAGGTAGCTCCGAGCCAGATTCAGTTTACCATT
Source organism: Dendrocincla fuliginosa (assembly GCA_035047845.1). Lineage (NCBI taxonomy): Eukaryota > Metazoa > Chordata > Aves > Passeriformes > Dendrocolaptidae > Dendrocincla > Dendrocincla fuliginosa. The sequence goes on along the minus strand of JAWWMO010000174.1, from coordinate 44,350,650 downwards.
CAAACAATGATAAGAATAAAACAAAGGTGAGAAGGTCTGAAGCCACATCCTGAGGGCAATTCTGCCAGAGTCCAATTTATCAGTCAGTGTGCTTTTATCTATGTAACTCTCTGAGAAGCCAGAACATGCTGCCTATGCATTTTGAGGACCTTTTCTTTCTTACCATCTGCATGTCACAGCATCTTTCCCATAGAGCTGTACACCTTGATGCTGGTGCTTAAGCATATGTCTGAATCTTTGTTTGCCTTTTTTGTAAAACTTAGGTATTAAAATACATAGCTACACTTTCTATAACTATTTTTTTCTTTTTAATAAATCATCCTTTCTGCTTATAATTACTTCTGAAAACGTGTCTCAGTAAACTCATGATAGATAAAAATACTCCAAAAGATGAAATTATTTTTCATCATTAATGAACACATTGAAATTTAAAAGTAAGTGATTATTCCATAGAGATAAGTATAAAAATAAATATCCAGAGAGAGTTTGCAATAACCAAATAATTGATTTATCAATTAATCATTCTGCATACATTTAATTAATCAACTAGAAACATCAAAGAACAAACAGAGACTTTATAAAAATCGAGCTGGATTTTTAGTAATTAAAAATAGCCAGCAGTCCTCTTGGTAGATATTTCCTATAAATACAATGTGCTCTTTTTCTCTCTTCTGATAAATCAACAGGAGAACTCAGGTATAAACACTTGTCTCCTGTTAGACAGAGATGACTTCAGCTGATTTTCAACTTACACATTTTTTTTTTTTTAATGAGAAATATGTGAGCTTTGGGATATATAATCACAGTGTAATAATCAATAATTACTTGCAAATAGCCTGCTTTAAAATGTCCATCTGGCTAAATTTCCTTCCATTAATAAATTTACAAGTAGATGCATGTTCCAAGAAAGGCACTGAATCAGCCTCCTTTGGTTTATGCTTATACCAACGCCTACCTAGAAGACTTGGCTTGTTTCTTTTTCTTCCTTGCTTTTCCTTGTCTCCCGTTGGCTCATCTTGCCTCCTGATGGAGTACTGGCATTATAATAATGTATCTCTTCATTGTCTCTCAGGATTTCCTACTTATAAGTAAGATAATTCTAATATTCAGTGTGTGTATTAATACTCTAGGAAGTCAGGAGGAATTTCTACCTTTTCATTTCCAAAGTCTCATATATTGGAACTAGTTACCAGTGGCCATATTAGCGAACTGCTTAACAGCTCTGCAAAATGAACTGTCTAATGACTCCTGCTTCTATTCCTTGGTCCTTGTCTGTACCTTAGACAGAGTAATACACAACTGTCTCTCACAGGATCAAATTAGTTCCTATCAAAGTCAGAAGCTGGACTGAAGCTGACTGAGATCTCATGGGGAGAAAACTACTGCAATGATTTGACCACTTCACAATTCCTGAAAACAGTCCTTCTAGCAGGACCTCCTTCCCTTATCTATTTGGAAGTGGCTTTCTGGAATTCTCCTCTTTAACTAAATCTGGATACCGCACCCTCATGACTGCTGGGAATGCAAGTTCATGACAGATGCATTTCTTTCCATCTGAAAGCAGTTCAATACATGTATTTTGAGTATATGCTTTTAGCATATACTTTTAGCAGTACATAGGAATGAACAAACTTCTCAAAATAAATGAAATTAAGCACTAGATTAAAACAAACAAACAAACAAAACAAATCACAAAAAAAACCCAAACCAAAACCAAACCAAACAAAAACAAACAAACAAACAAAAACACCACTGCCCCAACCAACCAAACAACTGACTCTAAAACAAGAGGTTGTTTATGTACCTGAAGATGCAGAGCAGACTCCCTTGTCAGCAGAGTAGAAGCACAGGAAATTGACAGTGGAGAAAGTGATCCAAGGGAGAGAGACCTGTGAAAGCAAGCTCCTTCTGCAGGAGGAGAAGTGCAAATATAGGTCACAGCCACCTGTGGCTCCTGCTCACACTTCTCAAAATTTGCCCAAGCAGCAGTGTTCTGTTTTGGGGACTTTGCTTAAACAAATGTCATAGCAGTGTCCTGGATACTTTCTGATCCCTCATTGTCTGTCTCTTAAGCAATCTCCTTTATGCCTACTTAGCTGCTTGCAGGGCTCAGGATTCTGTCCATACTTTCTAAACATTATGTGGTTCAGGTATCCTTTAGTTAGCAAAACTATTACTATATAAATCTGCACTCTTTTGCTCTCTGTGAGTCAATTCTTTATCTTGCATCAGTCTGAACTGCAAATCCTAAATATGAAAATATCTGTTTTCTAATCCTGTTTCATACAGTTAGATAGTATTTGTGTTTGTCATTCAGATTCATTATGATGAAAATAATTTTTATTGCCAGTCATTATCCAAGAAAGATTGCACTTTCTTCTGCCACCACTGTTTCCTCCTAAGGTCATTTCGTCTCTCTAATTCAGGGATCTTATACACAAAATCCATTTTTGTGGGAGAGAACTTTTGCCATCACTGGAATCCCATAAGCTGCTGCACTGAGATTTGTATTTTTTTCAGATCCATACTGAGAAAATAAGTTAAGATTTTGAATTATTCATTCAAATAACTTCTTTCAAGAATCATCCTAAACAGTCTGGTTTACTTCCTGTTGTTTTGACAGCAGCTATAAGAACACTTTTGAGTTTTAGGAGAAGGCTGTGGGAATCAATAGTAGTGTATAACAATTCAACATAGCATGGTCCCTAACTTAAAATATCAAACCTTAGGGAAGGATATAGGCAAGGCAGTCCATTCATGAGGAATAATAGAGGTAGTTACTGAGTTCAGTCTCGGTTCTATTGTGGACTTCTTACCCATTCATGTAATCTCTGTATTACCATGTTATATTTTTACTATATCAAAAAAAAAACCCAAAAGGAACTCTAAATAGAAGAATATGCCTCCACAGTGAAGCAAACATTCCATAAAGAAACAGATCTTTCAAGAAAAATGAAGAAAAGATTTAATTTTATTGTGAACACAAACAATCTCCTTTTCAAAGTTGTTTTTGTTGTTGTTTTTAGGGATACAGAATATATAACACCCTGAGATCTCAATCAAGATCACAGGTAATTTTCAAAGATACATATTGTAATTTAATTTTGTGCATTTGTGAGATCCATAGTTTCCATCATTGCTAGGGATTTGTTAGTTTAGGTTTTTTTTCAGAACAGAAAATCTACAAAAATTTATTTCAGATAAAAACGATTTATTTGACAATTGACCTTTGTTTTCGGCAAATGTTTTACTTTAAATATGAAAACGCTACTGTGTGTAGAAATATTTCATTCTCAATTTACAATGAAATTAAAACATAATGAGAATTTTTAATGACGTAAGCAATACATGCATTGGCTTTCTTTTCCCAATGAATAAATATCTGAATTTTCAGTTTCAGTATCCCCTCTCATTCCCATTCTTGTGTCCATTTCTCAACTTATAAATGCATATGGAAAATATTTCTCACCTGTGCTCAGTAAAGTCAAGCCTTATGGCCTATATCCTTAAGTTTCTTAGAAGTCTGAGATATTAATAACTGAATAAATATATAAATTTCCATAATGAGGACATTTATGCATTAATCGCTATGAGATTCTGGAAAGCTACAGAGTCAGAGGTGAACCTAGATCAGAGAATTTATATTAGTCTTGAAATAAATATTTTATTTCAGAAAGGAAAAGTGAACCAGTAGGAGGTTGTTACAAAACATAACATTTCCATTTCAACAGTATATTATAGCAGAAATGCTTTGGCAATGCTCTTTATTTGCGTAATTAGTTTTAATTTATAGCTCCAAGTGTGCTTTACATTATCATTGATCCCTTCTTTCGTATTTTTTCCTCCTGACACAGAAGTGCTTGTAGTTTGAAAAGAAAAAGAAAACAAGGTCAGTGAAAAAATATAAATCAAAGAACAGAATATAAATTTCCAGACTAAGAACACTGGGAGATTTTCTGATATTCTGACTGAAACAGTACAAACCAGCAACTAGACAGTATCTTAGATGTGCATCCTTAAGACCAACCTCAGGGAACTTTTCTTGTATTCATTGCAAAAATACACACCCATCAATAGAACAAATTTTGAACTCTGGAAGTGAGACTTAGAGACTTATAACAGTGCTTCATAATACATACTGCAAAACGAACATTGTTTGTACAATTATTTCTTTGAACATTGTTTAACATCTGTTCTCGCTATTTTGTTACCCATTTCTGAACCTTTGCTTCTGAAGCTTACGTGGATGCTTAAAAAATTTTTAGTGTTTCTTACTTGGAAGGCTAAGAATCTCTGGAATATTCTAAAATTAATGAAGATATAGTTTCAGGGGAAAGGCTGTAGGTAAATATTGAGAGAGGAGAGCTGCATAATCAAATAAAAATTAAATATTGAGATGACAACAACTTAGTTAGCAACAGTGCAGGAAAACAAGGTCCATTGGTCAGAACTGATGTTGCCTTCTCAGGCTTGAGAAGAAGGAAAACAAAAATTTAAAACACAGCCAATCATCCAAGACATAATTATAACTGTCTGTAATAGATTATATCTAAAGTAGCCACAGAACCACAGTGAATTTACTCAGATAAACACACAGTCACACAACATGTGCTCAACTCTGTTTGCTGTGGGATATGACATTCTTTTATTATGTCTGTAAGATGAGTTAAATTAAGCTTGAAATTGCATGAGAGAAGTTTGCATGAGAGAAATTTTGCAAATGTTCAGACAAGAAGATAGTGGTAGTACTGCAGTTTGGCATGTAAAATGGTTCAGATCAGCACACCTTTATCACAGCTGTAGTATCAAGAGACTTCTTCAGAAAACAAAAAGATTTTAACTCGACTGACCTTAGTGTTCTCTTACCACTCTGAATGGTAATTTAATGATAGAATTGAAATAATTACCTCATTTCTTAAAAATCTGTGATATGTTCTCCCCCTTTTGTGCTCCTGGGATAAGTTCTTTGTAAGGCATGTTTAACAGCAAAATGAACAGGTTCTGCTGGTGTTCTTCATTCAACCGCAAGTGTTGTCAAGGCACTAATAGCACATCTGATATCTTGGATACAGTAGAATTGATGATTGACAAATTCTACCTGTCCAGAAATTCTGGACTAGTGAGCATACCACAGACACTAAATAAACTCTGCTTTAACAGTAGAGCTGGTATGGATGCAAAGAGTATGTTTGACACATCTGGAAATGCTGAAAAATAGCAAAGAACAGTGAACTGCTCCATGGATATTCCCCAGTGCATGTAATAGTGTTCTACCCTAGATTATTGGCAGAGTGAAGAAGGACTTGTGTGGTACACTCACACTACAAAAAAGAATATAACTTTTTGAAAGCTTTATCTCATTGGCAAAATAAATAAATAAAAATAATATTTGTATTTTAAATCACTCTGATATCTTTTCCACAGTTTTCCCAGTATCCTGAATAAATCAATATAATTTCACTATTGGATGATGTTCTACCCTTGAAAGAGAATTTTGTAAATACATTTTAAATGAAATTTTATTTTTAAATAGCGTTCTAAAATAAATAATTTTTTAAAAAGTCAAATGAAATTTTAACCTTTAGGTATGTAGAACGGTAGCATACTGGAAAAAAAAAAAAATAGCAAACCCCTTAATCAATTCCCTCAGATCTCTTCAGGGAAATCCTTCACAAATACCAAGTCGAAGAGAAACAACTGCTTCCTGAAATTTCAAAATGTTAAGAATGAATGTTTAAGACCATTAACGCTTGAGAAGCGACACTGCCTGTTTCCTGCGCTTGAGAATGAAAAATAACAATTACTCTGGTGTGAATAGAACCCCAAAAAGTGATTATTGTGTAGTATTTTTCTTGTTCTAATATTTATCTTACTTATCATTGTATCTCCTATTCTTCAACATTTTGCTCCTCATTTTTAATTTTAGTTTTATATCCCTTCAAATGATCTTTCTGGATGTATTAAAATCTTCAGACTTCTTAAGGTTTTCACCTGCCAGGGGCCAAAACCTTCGATTCAAGGAAAATTGCAGATGAATTTTGCCAGACTGTAGAGCAAAGAGTGCAGTAGGAAAGTATGTAACACATTTATGGCAACAGTATGGCATCAAAGTCTGAAGTTTTGTGCCATGACTTTGAGGTATTCAGTTCTGATATAGGACTTTTCCTTTTAAAATGAGTAATGAAAATAAGGACAAGGTAAATAATTGAGATATACTTGCTCATCTGGTCCTTTTTAAACACTAGTCCTACAGCTAAGAGATACAGGCTGTAAAAGAGACCCCCTTAGATTTTTTCCTTAAGCACTGATTGCCAGAGTAATTACATGACAACAGTCTGAGCACAAAAATTGATAACCATTGATATGGTAGAAACTATAAAGCAGGAAAAGCAACACTATTTTCATCTCTTTTCTTGTTTCTCCTGTTTCTTCTCTATTCTAGACAATACTTTTCATGGAAATGTGCTGCAAAAAAAACATTTATTACATTATTTAAATAATTCTCAGTAATAATATTTAGGTTTTTTTAAGACTACCTGGGAAGACAATGGCTTTAGCACTTTAAAACAGGCTATGTGAAAGAAAGAAAATAAGGCAATTGCTGCCTGATTTCCAGTAAGAACAGATATAATTGTTGTGTTATGTGTTTACAAGTTGTGAAGCGCAACAAAAAGCCCTGCTCTAATGCAAATAATTTGAACATTGTTTCCTAAAAAAAATTAGTTGAATTTTATGAACAAATCTCATACAAGAGTGATTGAAACAATTTGACCTGATGCATGAATAAATAGTGTTTTTTAAAAAAAATCCATCTTGAATTTTATTAACTAGGGAACCTGGTCTATTTCTTTGCTCACACATCTTTTTCAGGGTTACCAATATATTTCAACCTATTGACTAAATCAAAATTTTGGCCAATGGTAACGTTAGAGATTTTACTTCATCTTGAACTACATAACTCATCCTCATGCATTTGATCACAACTGATTGGAAAGGGGGCTTTAGGTGGCTGTGAGCCAACTGAACAGAATCCAGAGTGAAGTGCTAAGCTTTAAGATGTTGCCCTTGAAAATAGTGGCTGAAAGAAAACTAAAATTCTTCTGTTGCAGTTGAACATTTTATGCTACTTGGTAACTAAGTACTACGGACATATCAAACACGCAAGCCGGTGTCTTTTCAGACATCTTGTTTCCAAGACTTGAATGTGGATTTAAAAAAAAAAAAAAATAGTAAAAAGGCTTCATACAGGCTAGTTTTCTAGCTTTATTTGTTTTGATTAAAAAGCACGTGCTAATAAACAATAGGGCTATTAAAGTCATTGTTTTGCTTGTTTATGACAATCTTTCATCAAATGAATGTGCAAGTATGAAAATGCCCCCAAATTTATATTTTGTCCCTTCTGATAATTAGTGGCCATATTTTAACATCATTTCTTGTCATATTTATTCTCTGACTTTTTTATAAATTCAGTTTCAATACATGGCTTATGACTAGATGTTCCAAATACTGCAGCTGTATGTTTAATAAAAAATACTATAAAGCTCAATAGGCAAAAGTTTTTATTTTTCATTGTGCATCTCAAGCACTCCAGTTTCTATCTCTCACTTCTGGCATCCTTGATGTGTTCAGACATTCAGACAACTTAGAATACACACTATGAGTTTGAACGATAATTTATATCATTTGATCACAACAGAAATAAAAATATCCCCAAAACCCCAAACCAAAACAACGAAAAAAAGCAATTAGAACCCTTGATCACAACACCAGTAATGGAGTTTATCACCGAGCTTCAAATGTCTATATTGTGTTTCTGAACAAACACATTTTTTTGTATTCCACTGCCCCCACCATCTAAAAGCAGAGATAAAATAGTTGCAAAAGCTGTATTTTGATAAGACAGCAATTCCAAAGTTCCTAATGTGAGCTACCTGTACATTGCAGTAAATAAAACTAGGATTTCATCGTGAAAATAAATAAATAAATAATAAAATAAAATAAATTAAAATTTAATTATATGGCTTTCTAAAGTTATTATTTTGGCTGTCTCCTTCATGATCAGACTGTAAAACCCGTTACTCAGTTTTTCTCTAACTGGTGCTGCACATACTTTAGACAATAGAATGAAATGAAGGTAAAGGAATTTTAGGATTTTGATAGTTGATTACTGTACCAGAAAGCAAATTTTAACAATCAAAATAGATTGGTTTGCTTTCTTCATAAGTCCTTTTTTGAGTTTATAATCATTTGAATTATAAAGAAGATAGCCACTTTGGTTACTAGATGACCAAACTAGAAAAGAAAGATCCTAATGATATTAAAAAAAAAAAAAAAAAAAAAAAAAAAAGAAGAATCTAAATTCTTATGATAACTGAGTGAAAAAATGGACAGCTTCCCTTTAAACCAAAACCAACTAGTACTTATGAGCATGTATGATAGGAAGGGTAAGATAAGCAAAAGAGCAGATCACAGAAACATGTATAGTCAATTTAAGGAAGTGTATTTTCAAAACTTAATGCATCACATCTCTATTCACATCAAGTTCAGTGGTACCTGTGCAATTTTAAACTTCATGCTTGACTTTGAAATTCTTTCTCCTTAGAGGAATATATCACTACAAAGTTTGAAAGTCCTTAATACATGGCTGTACAATACCTGGTTTGTGAAGCTACTTTTCAACTCATAATTTCTGTAATCTCCTTTCACTAGTCTCTCTCTCTAATCTGGTATATGAGCAGATGTTTTAGAATAACTGGAAACTACATATTACTTGGATTTAGCTTGTTTCTTCTACAGATTGCAGTTATTATTCTTATATGTAAAACATCTTTTTTGTGTGAGTTTTACAGAAAAGATTGCATAGATTTGTTTTCTTTGCTACCAGGGGACAGGACTTGGTGACAAAGGAGATCTGTGTCAGTCATATGTCCATATAATGGTATTCAAATACTTTGTCTCCTACAGAGTGAGCACTGCATGAGAGCTGTGCTTTACAACAGTTTACATATCTGGCAAACTGTGCTATTACTTAATCGTTTTGCATTATTTCACTGTCATAGTCAGCTATCAAGTCCATAATTTCGTGCACTGGCCATATCAAAACCAGCTTCTCGTTTGAGATAATGAAGATTCTCTGGAAAAGGGTGGAGTATATCTATGGAATTAAAGGAACGTCTCTGAGAGATCACATGTTGGCTAAGATCAAAGGCATGTCTTAACGATAACGATAATTTGACTCTTCAAAGCTTTGTTTAATCTTTATACTTGCAAAAAGATGAACTCAGTATTACTGGTATGGCAGGGTGGAGGCAAAATGAGGGAAAGGAGAGGGGAGGTGACAGAAGGGGAAGGAGGATTGAATGCAATAAACTACCCATCCAACCCCTTTACCCTTCTGATTTTATTTCTTGCTAGTTTTCTTAAACTTACAGTACAGACATGTCTTTGTTTAATGTTATATATTTGGATAACCCAAATTGAGATAATAATGAATTAATTATTGATTCATTATTATAACAATGATTTAACTATAAACACCTATGCCACAAAGCTGGGGAAAACTGGTGAGAGGAGATGGTCAGTTGTTTTCTATCCTCTGCATTTTACAAAACAACTCTTTGGGTAAAAAAACTGTGAGAGTACATTGAAGATCAATGCCACATCTCAGTACTCTACTGACTGATGTAAAAATTCTGTGCTAAAATGTTTAACAAACCTGCTATGAACCAAGACACTTGCAGGAACAGGAAAGGGATACACAAAGTATGTGGCACAAAGTGTGATAGTTTCAAGAAACTTATATAACAGAGTAAACTCTGACAAGCATTAGCCAGTTTATTCCCTCTTGTGTAGAGTCCATCTTAACTATCAGGACTGACATCAATATAATTCTGCCTGATCTAGATGACAGTGGACCATGGGGGTCATTCTAAACTCAGGTGAATATGACATTATAATTTTAGCATGTAACCAATAGGAAGGTAATGTCAGTACTCTACAATTATAAGCCTTTGGTAGAGAAACAGATATATTAGCATGAAGAGTCTTGAAAAAGGAGAAAGGACCTTTACATTTTGCTATTTCTCAAATTTAACAATAAAATTGGAGCTGGTCTATGCTCCCTTAAGTTGGCAGGGTAATGAATGTTAGTCCATGCTGTAAAGAGCCAAACGATATGATAGAGTGGAGACGGCTGTATTCTGCTTTGTAATACATTCTAATTGCTGTATTGCAGGGAAAAAAAAAAAAAGAGCAAAAAACAAAATCAACCAACCAACCAAAACAAAAAAAAACCACGAAAAAAACCCTAAAACAAACAAAACAAAAAAGATTACATAAAACTTTATGTCACATTGTATTGTAGGTCCCAGTAATTCTAGGAGTGTTCTTTAGTTGACAGTTACCAAGATGCGTTCAAAAAATCTAGAGTGAAAAATTTCAACCCTTCATACAGTGAGCCATGTCTTAATAGAGTAATCCTCAGCACTATATTTCGTGTTATCTGATGAGCTAACTTTCATGTTTTCATTTTCTTTAGAGAAGGCCAAGTAGCAGTGATGTAGCACATGTGCTGAATATAAAAACTTATCTTCAAAAAGACTATTAGGTGCTTTAGGTGCTGGGGGAGATTGCATTTAATACCAACAGGCATGGGAAGACAAAATAGCCAATAGCAATGCCAGCAGTGTTAATGAATAGAAGTGGTCTGACCAGCCTGGTGACTGGAGCTACTGCTTAGAAAAGACTCTATAAATAGGTTTGACTGCTACAGACCCTTCCTGCTACTCAGTGCCACCTAGAAGCTTATGCCTAAGCAAACAAAATGAGTGATAGTACTCATGTCTCTACTGACCTACATAACAAAATGTACACTCACAGTGTTCCAATCAATTACTTTGCCAACCCAGCTGGCTCTTCCATTTTCAGTCAGTGAGATCACAGATAAAGCACTCATTCCCCATTTCCTTGGTCTGAATGAATATGGATTTGCTCATGAACTTAATGCAATTATGAAGGACAGAGTAAGGAAAAAAATGTTTCTCAACTTAGCCAGTTGGTGACAAATTGCTAAGGACCTACTTCTTTTCCAGTGAGCTCAACAGAAACTTTTCTATTTTATTTTAATTAAGACAGCACTGGGCTGAGATAAAGATAGATATTACAGATTCCTCATATGCAACTGGAATGTAAAGTTCTCAAATTTCAAAGAACTAGCAATTTGCTTCAGTCTATGACAAAGTTAGAGCACCACTGAAAAAAAAAAAAAAAAGAGATTAGGTCTAACATCTGTGTTGTCAAGGAAGAAAAAACAGGTATTAACAAGCTCTTGACAAGGTTTTATGCTGATGGCAACCTCTCCACATCTGTTACTGAGCTACAAAAAAATCTTCATTTTTTCCCTCTCAAGAGTTTTGAGCTTTTAAACAATCTGACAGGAAATTTCAGAATTAAATACATTTTTGTAAGACTCAACTCACAGTCAGCATTAGACACATTGTTTCACATTTAAGGATTTTAATATGCCTGACCTGGTTTTCAGAAATGCTGAACATCAACAACTCGCTGTCACCAGTGTTAGTAAACAGTTGAAAATTAAATAAATAAATACTCTTGTCAAGGTTTAACTCCATCTAACTAAGCACCACACAGCTCACCATGCACTCTTCCCTCAGTGAGATGAGGGAAAGAGAATCAAAAGGGTAAACATCAAAAAATGCATGGGTAAAGATAGGAACAGTTTAATACTTGAAATAATTAAAAAAAAATAATAGTAGTAACAATAATAATCATCATCATCACAACAGTAATATTGTTAAGAATATGTTGTAATGAAAAAGGAAATAAAAAAGAGTGATGAATAAAACCAAAGGAAAACAAGCTACGCAAATGAAAACAATTCCTCATTAACAACTGACCGATGCCCAGCCAGTTTTTGAGCAGCCACTCTCTGGTAAACCTCTTCCTTAGTTTTATTGGTAAGCATACCATGTGGTCTGGAACATCCCTTCAGTCAGGTGGTGTCAGCTGTCCTGGCTGTGTCCCATCTCAGCATCTTATGTAACACCAGCCTACTCACTGATGGGGTGAGGTGAGGAACAGGAAAGGTCTTGACTCTTTGCAAGCACTGCCCAGTAGTAACCAAAAAATTCCTGTGCTGTCAACACTGTTTTCAGCACAAATCCAAAACACAGCCCCATACTAGCTAAGTATGAAGAAAATGAACCCTACCCAAGCCAAAATCAGCACAACCCAAGACCCAAAAAAATCCCCAGGTCCCTCCCCAAGCAACACATTAAATGCTTATTCAAAACAGCATGTCCTTAACAACCATACTCCTGAAAGAATGGAAGGTTCTCTTTTAGTTATGCATTTCTGTACTCTTGTAATACTCCAATACACTTAAAGAAACAGTGAAATGTTCCTCTGCTCAGCAGGAAGTTAGCTAACTCAATGTAGACAAAATCACAAAAGAAATGCTGGGTCCTAGGACTGAAAATGTAGTATGAAATTTAAATGCTATTTCTTACATCCAGTGGTTAAGAGCCTAACCATTGAAGTTAACATTATACTAGCACTAAGACAGAACCTATAAAACTGTACACAATTTGGTAAGCATTACATATTTTCAATAGGAAAATTACATCAGCAATAACCTCTGCTAATTAGGCATTCTTTAAAGCATGGATGGAAATTGGATTTTGGCTCTGTTCATCAGTCTTGAAAACAAGAAATCCTTAAATGTAGTCAAAATGCATTTAGAAAGACATAACAGAACTTGAATCAACTCAATAATATTCTACTGTGGGCTGTTCTTGCTATCCATTTAAAGCCATAATAATATCAGCATGATTCTGTTCATAAGATTTCCTTACAGGATAGATTTTTTTTTTTTTATAAAGGATTTAGGATATCCTATTGAAAACACAATTTTTGCACTCAGACATAGTCAGAAGACATCCACAGGGTACAAAACCACTGAACATATTTGAGTTTGGAGACTGAAAGGAAATACACCAGTTCAATGGCCACATAGTTTGTAAGGAGTCATTAAGTAGATATAACATTTTCTCTGACACTTTTTTGAACTGCATCACAAATTCTATTCCGTACAGTCATATTGGAATTATCTGCAAAATGTCATAGGAAATTATTTCTATTTTTACTGTATTTTAAAAAAAAAATCTTTGGTTTACATGATTTAAATTTCAGGCCTCAAATTATAAGCATCCATTAATACTCTTACAAATTAGCCAAGTTAATAGTTACAGATTCCAGATAACCATCTTCTCCATTTGAAAAGCAAAATGCTTTTTTTCTGATGTCTAAATAGTATCAGGATTTTAACTGATAAAGAAAGACAAATACAAAGGTAATGCCAAGGAAAAAAACTAGTAATCAGATGAAGTGGGGAAATGGATGAATTTCAATGTTTTATATTTATATTTAATTTGTTATATTTATAGCATGTGTGCTTTGTAAACAGTGTCCAAAGCTCCTGAATGAGACAAATATATTCAACTGTAACATAAGAATGGGTTTCCAAAGCAGAGAAATGGGACTCATCCCTGTGTAGGTCACAGCACAAAAAATTACTCTTTCTTTGGCAAGACATTTCTAGTACAAGATCTGATGATAAAGACAATATTCCCCAGGAGCACTTGCTTTCAACCTGAGAAGAAAAAGACTAGATATCTCTGTGCTAGCCTCTGAAATCTGACAAACGGATCAAACTGCTTGCTGTGTATTCATGTCAGTCAGCGGGATGAGTGTGTGAAAAAACTTCAGGTGGAAGGAATAAGTAAGATGGAGTAAAAGAGGGAGTTCAAAAAGTTTGTAAGAGGACACACATCTTGCTTATGGTGGTAAGGAGCGAACTCAGCAATCAATATCTACCTTAAAACCGTTCTTGGACCAGCTAATGCTTAGCATGATATAAGGAGTTTTGTATGTGATTTAATATATTACTATAGCCTCTTTGAGATCTTGAAGTAAAAGCTTCACAAATAATTTCAGTATTTTTTTCATTTTTTTCTGACCTTATAATGATGAATGCAACCATTTACTCAGGTAGTTTTTAAAACTAAGCTAGACTTTTCATCTGGGTCAGCTCTTTGAACTCACGATCTGTTTTGTTGTGATTGTCTGTATTCATAGTATTTCTCTGAACCATGCTTATTATCCACCATCTCAGCAGCTGAATAAGCATTTTACAAGTCTAGGTAGCAGTTTCATATCAGATAATAATTTTTACTGACTGCTCATTTCAGTCAAGTAATCATTTTAGAATTTGTTAATGATTGTCTTATATCTTTCTGGAGAAAGAACATAGGGCAGAGTAAATCTGAAATGTGTAAATACCAGATAGGCAGTTTTAAATGTAAGATGAGATTTGTCCAAAGGAGTCAAGGAAACTACAAAGCCACAATAAAAGTAATGAAAAGGTACAAATTAACATTAAGCTCTGTAGTTACTTTACAATTCACAGGCCTTACAAATATGCAGTGAATATGCTTTCGTAATGTGGTTGAAATTATACTTCTGAAAACAGATGCTTTTTCCTGCCATCTGTCATAAGCCTGTTTATATCCCAGCCTTCTTACTTGTGAGAAGACAGAATAAATAAAACAATAGTCTCCTGAAATGCACTGGTAAAATATTATCATTTCATTAATTTTGCTACCAGATCATTTTCCCGTGTTAATACAGTGCACATTTTTTCTCTCTTTTACTGTGGACAATGAGCTTATAATAATTTTATTTTATTAACAATTTTTTCAAAATAAAAAAAATAAAAATAATAATAAAAAAAGAGATTCCTTAGCCCATTCTAGAGGGAGCCCCTCAGCTAAAAGCTGTGAGAACTTTGTGGACACTTTCTAACCGTTTGAACCCAACCAAACTTTTGGCCAAGAAAGTCTTCAGGAGCAAATACCTTGTATGGGGGCTGGTCATGGCCATTGCACTCCCACTCAGGAAAAGGCTGCTGTGGGAAAAAAGGTAGAGCTTTCATATTCCATGCATGTGCTCTAAATCTTGGTCTAAAAGTCAGAATTCTCTCATTTACTATAAAATTGTATACTTCAAAGTATTTTCTAGTCTATTGGTATATGCAAAAATGCTCTGATGTGATGCTTATAAGTAGGTAACAATAAAACATTCAACACAGCCACCAGCTGATATATATATGCATATATATGTATGTATACAGATAGAGAAAGAAGGAGAGAGAAAGAAAGAAAGAGAGAAGAGAAAGAGAAAGAGAAAGAGAAAGAGAAAGAGAAAGAGAAAGAGAAAGAGAAAGAGAAAGAGAAAGAGAAAGA
>JAWWMO010000174.1:44282109-44328992 GCA_035047845.1 Dendrocincla fuliginosa | reverse complement strand
AGAAAGAGTAGATTATTTTATATATTTCTCTTTTTAGACAAGCAAACCACTTCCAGATTAAAAAAAAAAAACAACAAACAAAAAGGAATGACTTGGGAAAAAAAATCTCTATTTTCCATGCAGCCAAATAGTCTTAATTTATAGGCTTAAAAAAAAAAATTAGAGAATATAAGGCTTGAATATAGAAAATATAAGGATCTTCCTCTTGTGAAAATTCATTATACTCAGTTCTGCATGTCATTGGGCCCATCTATTTTCTTTCTACATGATGCGTTCCATGACCCAAACATAACCCATTCCAGTAAAACAACGAGTAGTTTTCCATTGACATCCTTGACAGAAATCTTCCCATTCAGCACACAAATAGGACATCAACACTGCCACTCCAGGAAACTCATGCATTGGATCCGTATTGATTTACCAAAGCTCTGATAACATATTGATGGTATCTGCAAGGTGCATGCAGCCTCACTGGCACTGTTCAGTTTATCTGAAGTAAGCCCTGGGATATCAGTCTACCACTAGGCTGCAGTCAGGAACCTGAATAGATCTCACATGATGAACCAGTGCACAATGACTATCATCAGTTTTTTATCTATATTTCCCTCCGTATAATCCCAGGTGTCAAGACTAGATAGTGAATACTCGGGCTTGATAGTGAAGTTACAATACGTCTATGGAAGGCTGTATCTGGACCAGACGATCAGCAGCACCTCAAGTTTAGTAATTCAACCATGGTTATTAAATGGAGTATTTGCATAAAGGACCGTAAATTATTCACCAAGTACATTCTTACAAACTACTGTGGCATATTTCCTGACATTATTAGAAGCATTTTGTCTCACCCTCCAATGGTGGGACTAGATTAGAAGATGGGCAATCAAATGTAACTTAACTGCAGGTTAAAAGACAAAAGTCAATAAAGACAAAGGGCAAAGCTGTTAGCATAAAATTATTTATGTCCTTCAGTGTCCTGCACAAGCCTTGCTCTTTACTGCTGTACTTCTATTCTTAAAAGAAGGAATCACTCAAGTCCTCATATAGAAAATAAACCGAGCACTTGCCACCCAGACCTCACTATTTCCCTCAAATCATCTGTTGCTTTTTGGAACATGTTGCTTTTGTCAAACGAGGCTGTGGTTTCATTCCAGATGCTTTCCTGTAAGGAAAAACACCACAGCCAAAGCCACTAGAAGTGTGATTCAACTTTCAGCAGGCCAGACAGAGTTAATCCTCAAGAACTGATACCCGCTAAAGGAAGATAAAAGCCCAGCAAAGGAGTTAGTGTGAACTTGCACCATTAAACAATCAACTAAAAAGAAGTCTGCTCTCTTATTGATGCTACATAGTAGGCTCTGAGTAATGAATCTAAAAAGCTACCCACAAAGACAAAGGGAAAAAGAAACAAGAAAATGAGGGGATTAATAATAATCAAGGATTGGAAAACATGGGTTTGTTGTGACAAGTATTAATAAAATATATATAAAAAAATATTGATATTAATTTAATTATAAACTATATTAATTATAAATATTACAATTAATAAAATAAAGAGCAAGAAACATGGCCACTACAGAAATCACTCTTGCAAGTCAACTGTGTTACCCGGGATTACAAGACAAGTTTTTTTGTTTTTCAATAAAATGAAGAGGAGAGATTGTCTTTTTACTACAATAAAGCATTGCTACTGGGAATTTGCACTCAGAGAAAAGGGATAGCACTCTGTTCAAACACAAGGTCAAGATGTGGAGATGTAAATTCTTTTAATTCCCCTTCTGTCTTGATACTAATGCAGAAACTGAAAGGCTTTGTCAAAGAGGCCTACAGATATCTCAATGACAAAGTCATTGACCTGTCTTAGTCACCATAACTTAGTTACCATGACTTAGCCATTGTCTCATGACTAATTTACATGTCAACAGCCTTGGTGTCTTTTGACAATCTTCACCTAAGATAAGATAAAATAAGGATAAGATAAAATGGCCTTAGGGCTTTACTTTTTCATACTTTGCTACTTTTGTCCCTTGTGTATTGTTCTTTTCTGTAAATAGATTTTTTTTTCACATTGTCTTTTTTTTTGGGGGGGGAAGGGATGCAGAAAGGTGCAGGTGGTTGGGGGGAGAATGAAGAACAACTTTCTACATTAGATTTATGCAAAGAAATAGGGTCAGTATTATAAGAAGGGGAAAAATTAAGAAAAAAAATATTTCAATACAAATTCACATTCTTGTCCACTGTACACATTGTAGATGTTAATGGCTGACAGTTATAAGACAGATGCATTTTTTTAATCTAAAACTGTTTACCAATAAATTTTGAAAGAAGATTCATCCTGCTTCTTTAGTTTGCAGTGACTATTCCCTGTTGGTGTGATTTATTTACAATAAATAACTTCATAAATAGAAATAGGTCATTAGAGAGACAAAGGGAACAATGACTTTATTGACAGCTGGGATTACGTCAATTTCTTAATTTATTTATTCATTTATTATCTAGACAAAATTTAATTGACAGATTTACTTTGCAGTCTAAGACTCTTTTCTTCCCAGTGACCATGAGGTCTCTAGGAAACATTTAACTCTCTTCTCTCAAATGTTAACGCTTGTGATAATTTACATCCTGCCAATGCCCAGCAGGAGAAATTCCAAGGATGCCTCCCACCTTCCTTTACATACACATACCTGACTTTTTGAAAGGGTTTGTGTTTCATAGGACTGTAAAGTCTTGTGTCTCTGGGTGGTCAATTCTGTATGTACATATGTGTTAAATGACTTTTTTATCTGAAAATACTAACACAAGCACATGTGCACATGATAACTGAGGAACTTGAACATGTATTTTTTCTTGTTAAAGGTTATTGAGGGAAAGGTGACAATGAATCAAAGAAATACATATTCTCTGTGTTTCATGAAGCTTCAGAGACTTTTGGGAAATCTGATCTTTTAAATAGTCATAGAAATGATAATGCAAATCATAACAAATACTACCAGGTTCTCTGGAGTTAGGACAGGAAACAAATATATTCAACATGTTATTTAAATAAGAATTCGAAGGGGGTTTCAATGGATTTTCTTTTTTTTACATGAAATTTATTGATGTTGCTTCTTTATTTCAAACTTCTTGAAGATGATGGTGGGACCACCTGATTTGCCTGATGTAAATCCAAAGTATCTGAATTAATGCAGCTGTTCGGAATTAAAACTCAACTTTTTTCTTTCTTCTTTATTTTTTCTTTCATTCATTTCCAATTTATTTATTGAAAGCTAAAGTTCCAGTGGAACATTTCCTGGGAAATTATCTATCAAATCCAAGATGACACTTTATGTATGATGTCTTTTCCTAGCCCTCAGAATATTAGGATAGTTGGGAAACTTGGATCTCAATCCCTACTTTTCCTAATAAATATCAGATGTTTGAACATGAATCTCATGCCGTGATGAAGAAGCTTAAATTAACAAAGTTTCTTTGTCAGTTCCATAGAATTAAATCTTGGAAAAATTAGATCTTGGCCAATGATTTAACTCTTGGGAAAATTAAGTCCTGGGTGAATCTGTTGGATGAGAAAAAAGCATAATCCACCATGGTGTACTGAGATTTCCTAAGGAAAGGGAATGGGAAAAGGAAGGGAAAACTGAAAGGAAAAAGAGAAGAGGAAAAGATAAGGGGCAGAGTCAAAATGGAAGAGAAAATAAAAGAGAAGATGAAAGGAGAAAGGAAAGAAAAATAAGGAAAAATAAAAGTGTCAAAGATTTTTTTTTAATTTTTTTTAATTTTTATAGAGTAGCGGATTTACTACAGCTCAAGAAAAAAAAAAAAGCTCTAAATAAAGTAAGGAAACCTACATTCAGGCACATTACACTTCGTGCCAAAATGCAGCATCAATCATTAGAAGACAGATGGATTAGAGGGAACTGTTAAAAAATCTCCACGAATATTCTGCATCTCTTGGTGGGGACAGGAAAGGACAGGCCTATGAGAGCAGTGGGCACTGAAATTTCATCTTACTATCTTCCTCTTTCAAACTTGGGAAAAAAGCTTTGAATGTGAGAAGGAATAATGATAAACAAAATAACCTGTTTTTACGTTGGTTTTGAAGTGAAATATAGACTGCAGTACTTCACCTTTCATTATAGGTTTTGATGTTATTATCAGCATCGAAAGACATTCTGTACATCTTTCCTGTAGTTTGCCCTTATCCTCACCTTATACAGACTCAGATAAAACCCCTTTCAATGGAGTTTTGTGAAGTTCATACTTCCAAACCCCTCTAAGACAGAATTTTATGATGTTTAGGATCTGTCAAATAGATTAGTGAAGAGAGACAGAGAGGGTACATTTGGAAGAGAAAGGTTTTTAAGAACACAGAACAACTGTGAGTGTGTTCAGTTCTTTGTCTAAGATGCTTGATTTTTCAAAGTCTGAGAAAAACTTCCTTGAGGGATATGAATTTTACATGAGCTACCCTATGTCACTGTATTTGCTTCTTTGACACTGTCAGGGTTTGTTTGTTTGTTTGTTTTTTTGTTTTGTTTTTGTTTTTTTTCGTTGTTGTTTGGTTGGTTGGTTTTTAGCTCATTAAATACTATTTTTAATGAGTGATTTAACCACTAATATGTAGGAGAGATTTGGTTTCCTGTATTTTAAGTATGGCTCATTAATGGCTCATTTCTTAAAAGTGTTTGCCAAATTTAATTCAGCCATGGTCCCTAGTATATCAAAATAGTAGTTAGATGCAATGCATTATTCCTTATTCCTAATGTGCTTTCTAATAATTTCTCTGCTTATGTCAGGAGAAAGGATATGAAAAATATTGGCCACATCTGTCTACTGTTCTAGCATTAACTATAATTTGCTAAATCAGCTTGGAACAAATACTCTAGCATCTAGTAAATTTTGTTTAACATGTAGCAGGCCAACTAAGCACATGATGCATGTGTGTGCAACTCGTGTACTTCAGCAATTCTTGCTGCTGTAATTCTTCTGCAAGTTTTGTTCGATAAATCAGATTTTTCTCTGACATTCTTTGTTTGTTTGTTTGCTTGTTTTTTAGAAGATTCAAAAAATAACCACTTCTCATCCATATTAGAATGCTTTTCAGATTCATATTTTCTTCTGGACTATTTATTTTTATGACTGTCTATTTGGACCTTATTGTACCATTTTCCCCAGTAAGTGATTAATTGATGTTCCTATATATTGTCAAATCAAAAGAGTGAAGTATTTATTCGGTCTATCTCCAGTCCTGATTTTATGCTTCCTAGCTCAAATACTCAGAAGGAAGCAAACTCAGTTTGCAAAAGAGCCTGGGTTATGAGTGTTATATTTTCTTCTGCTTTTTCTAATAATGAAACCCTTAAAGTAATGTGCTGAGACTTTTTAAGACCAAGAAATATAACAGAAATATGACAGAAATATAACAGAAACTAGATGGAACATATCTCCACAAATAATGGATAATTGTTTAGGCTGCTACCACCTCCTCTCAACTTGGTATTAAATCTTTAAGTGTTTTATTTTAGTATTGTTCTGGTAAGAGGTGCTTGAACTCCAGTCTTTCCCCTGGGTAACTGCTCTGAGTCCAGTTAATGGATAATTAAGGCACATTCTTTTCTTCTCTCTAGCCTAAATACTTGATAATTGCATGAAAACAGAATATAATGCATCAGGGAAAAATGAAAATTCCCTGTCTTATGAAATTATATCACATTTAATATTTTCCCATGGAAATGAAATCAAATCCTCTCATACTGAAGCAATTTTCACTCCCCGGGACAAGAAATCAATGAAATAATGAATATTGGATACCACATTTCTATTGCCTTTGGCACTTAACATGTGAAAAGGCAGATGTCTCTGCATTCCATTTAGGGCATAAGAACCTTCTTATGGCAATGAACAAGCTACCACAGCCTTCAAAGCAGTTGAGTTAATGCATCATTTTCTGGCATTATTCCTTTGACCTTCTTTGGAATCCCACCACATTAGTATACTAGCTTCCCTGTCTCCACATCCTTGATGCTTAATTCTTTCTAGACATGAGGCTAAGGAGTAAGCACCTCAGTCAAGCATACAGATGACAGGAATTAAAGCGATCAGAAATTGGGTACTGCAATAATGTTCCAAAATAGTTTGTTCTTTTCTGATTCTACTTCTTAAAGTCTCTGTGACCTCATTTGGAGAGAATAGTTCTTGCATACTTTTCATGAATAAACTTCTGAACAACCTTTTAAGGTGCATATCAACAACTTATACCAGACTTACTTAGAAGGACAACATTAAGATAGAAAAGAAACCTGGCACCTTCCACAGGGAACTTATTGCTTATACATTGAAAAGTCATCTAACATACATTCAGCTTATCAGTTTAGAGAATATTAACAAGGAACAAAAAATAGAGAGATGGGTTCCATGCCATGGGACATTAGACATCAAGAATTCTTCAAATAAAGAGTGAGATTATGCTCTGTTATAAATTTATTTAGGTAATTAATTACAGTCCATTAGTAAAAGTACCCACGGCTTAAACAGTGTTACAGTTATTATTATTATTCATACTGCTATAGCTGTTATTATTGCTACTACTAGTACTGATACTGGTCCTATTACTCCTGCTGTTATTGGAACTACAATTACCTCTTCTTCCATGGATTTTTTTGTCCAATTTTCATTTTCTGGTTCTTTTAGTTCCCTTTGGTATCTTGTGTACCTTGTCAGAAATTCACTTGTTCCCAGGCTATGAAGCAATGAGGATTGCCAAACTTGGCACAGAATCTTTCAGTCTCTAACAATAGAGAAGGAAGACTTCTAAGGAAATCTTCTAATAGTAAACTGCATCTTCTGCTCTTTCTCATACACATGTTCATTCACACATATATATATAACTGGAAATGAAAACGACATTCAAAGAATGTTTAAGGTGGCTACAGAAAACAATGAATGAAAGGAAATGTTCGTCAAGGGTGAATGGTACCATATGTCCTCAAAAGTCTTGGCACGATGGGGAACCACCTAAATAGCTTTCTTAATGCACCCTGTTGTGCCTAGGTATTGATGGACATATGGTACACTTCACCCCGAACTGTGAATTTCCTGAAACAGCTGTAATGCTCTTTTAATGTTTTTCTGGATAATGACACATTCACAGCATACATTATTTAACCATTCCTCTCTGACCCTTCAGGGGACCCATGTACTTTATCAGTCTATAGAAAACAGGATATCAGTGTATCATTTATCTTCTGGTTGCATAAATATGTCTCATTCATTGACATATTCTGCACAGGCTTAAAGTTGTTGGTGACTGCATCATGAGAAGTCCAACAAGGTACTCCTCTGTTGAGGTCGCAAACAGACTCAAGACACATAAACACCAGAATTAAGCATGTGAATAGGTCTTTTCTTTAATAGTGGTAGCCTTCATTTCCTTAAGCTTGTTTTGGCAAGATAAACTGGGCAAAGTGTATGGGCACATATGTAAAAATCAAGATTGACATGAGTGAAAACATATAAGATAATGAGATAATATGATATTTGTACATGTGTTCTATTCTCCCTGTAGTTCTAATTCCTCTGTGTAACTCCTCCTGTGATTTGTCACCCTTTATACATTCCACAACATCATTCAGTTTTTATTTCACTGATGACCACTAAAATATAATTTCTTGATTTTTATGATCAGTTACTGGCAGTATAAGATCTAACTTATAAATCTGTCTGTGTAAATAAGTCAGTCTATTTAGGAGAGAAACTATATTATTTGTAAGAATCTCACTTGTTATTTAAAAACAAACAAACAAACAAAAAACCCACCTACAAATGTATAAATTTTCCAATTCAAAACATGTAAAAATTGATCTTTTTCTCTAAATAAAACTGTTTTTTCTCATACTAGAAACATTATTTAAACACGTTTCTTACCATCTTTTAGGGGAATTACTGACTGATGAAAGATTTTAGGTTAATAAAGTTTTAAAGACTGTTGTTTCTTTTTTTATTGTTACTACCCTTTTCTTTTGTTATCCCCTACTTTGTGTAAAAGGGGTAGCATATTTTACAGATCATGAGTCTCTTCATGACTTCTGTGGACCAATGAAGTACACAATCAGAATTTTTGTGTGATAAAACAATCAGACATCTGAGCAGTTTAGACATATTGGTACTATGGCTTTGGCTTTACATTCGTTTCATCTTCTCTTTCCTGAAAGTTTAGTTCACATTTTCAATCACAGCCGCTAAAAATAAGCAAGAAAAAATAACCAGTTTCCTCATCATATATTTTATAGTACTATAGTCTTCATTATGTAATCCCTGATTCTTGTACTATGTTAGATTATCACGTCAAAGAGCTCACATGTGTAGAATCAAACTGCTCCATTATTAAAATAACTATTTCCAGAAGTGCTGTGGTCAATGAAAATGCATATAAATTTGCTATTGTTTGACCACCCAAAAAAAAAAAGAGTCTGGAATAATGAGAACCCAACTGGTTGCTGAATTTTTGTTTGGATTTTTTTTTTTTTTTCCCTGCAGGGGATATATTATAGATTTTTGTGTGTACCTGTGTTATACCCTATATGCTGGCTTGAAAATTAATATTGTTGTTTTCCCCAGCTCTTTTTAATTATGATAACCCTATTTCTATTAGGCCTTACTCACATAAATGCTCATTTCTTACTCAGAGAATACTTCTACCCACCCAAATTTCAAATCAATCATATTCTGTCAGTTGCTGTGTTGGTTCTATCCCAGCTCTCTACTTTCACAGGAAGTTTGCAAAGCAGATCCGCCCTCTCATTTAATTTTACCTTCGTGTTCAGTCCTCCTGATCCTTCTGGTATGCTTCAGCATTTTCTTGATGCCCGGGGAGTGAAGTTGCAAGGTCCTCCCACTTTTCAGGAGGAAAATTGCACTATTGCACTGAGGAGGAATAAGTAATGGATGGAACAGAATGAAATACAGCAGAGTTTTCCTGAAGCAGAACTGACAGTGCTTGTCTCCCAAAGGAATGCAAATGGACTAGTCAGGTTGTTTCCCTTCCTTCTCCCAATTAAGACCAAAATTTGTGAGAATACTGGAATTTACTTCTTTGGTGTGATAAGAATCCTGAAAAAAACATACTTTCTTAATCTCAACACAGAAAATACAAGCTTTGTCAACACTTGTAGTAGAAATGAGAATCATCAGTGCAAAGATTCTGACAGCTAAAAAGTAGCTAGATTTCTATATAACAATATAATAATTAAAAAAAATAATTGCCTATCTTTCATGGTTTCAATAAGAACTGCAAAAATTATTTAAAAAAAATAAAATCATGATCTTTAAATGAACTGACCTTCACATACCTGTTTAAGGGTTTTATAATATTAGTGACTGAAAATACCACTAATAGAAAATCACTTTATGGTTATTCAAACAAAAGTAAAAATCACAGATAAGTGTCACTCTGATATACTCTCTCACTTAGGAGTACTTCAGATTCTTCATGCTGGCACAGGAGAACATGCCTTATACGACAAGACACTGAGCTGCTTCCTCTGGTTTGGGTATAGAAACCTTGTTGCTAGAGAGGGGTCTGAATATCAGAGACCCCGAGTGTCATTAATAACTTAAATTTATACTTATATCTTAACAGAAATGAACTTGTTCATCTTTAAATCAACAAATGCTAGAAAACAAGCTTCAAGCTGAGACTGTTCAGTTTTCAATATCTTTCAAATGGCTTGGGTTTTATTGTCTGCTTCTGTATTCTGTATATAAAATCTACAATCAATATAAAAACCTGGCAACAAAATCTTAAAATTGAATTCTTCTCCACTTGTCCACAATTTGCCAAATTTCCAGCACAGCACTTCTTAACTGTATACTCAAACGCCAGCTGTCACACATAAAACTATTTGATGGAAATGAAAACTCCTGGAACTTAGTAGAAAGCAAATGCTGAAATGAAGTATTTATGAACTCAAGTTAATTTTTGAGGTTCTTAATGTAGAAAGTAGTTCCATCCAAACTTCCCATTGTACTCCAAAGAACTAACCTAAGAGCTCAATTTCTGCACACAGGTGCAGAATAAAACTATTACTAAATTAATTTAAATTGCACCTATCTTAAAATTCTTTTTCAGACGTGTATGCAATGTAAAGACCAGTTTGGGAAAATATTATCAGTGTGTAAGAATTGCTGTAGATCATGTGGGGTTTGGTGTTTTTTTTTTTTTTTTTTTTTTTTTTTTTTTTAAACAGAGGAAATATTAGGATTCCTCTAATAGTAGATAGTAATTGTCAAATTGAAATATGACTAATGGATTCACAGGGGTCTAACAAGGTGCCGATTTTATGGATCCTAAACCTTCAGACAGTGAAAATTCCTAGTCAAAATATTCACAGTTTTGAGAAGAGAAAACAGAAAGACAAATCGGCACCTAATTAACTGGAAAACGTGTTCTTTAGTTACCAGAAACCCACACCCTTATAGGAAAAGATTGCTTGTTCTTTTGTAAACAGAAAGACAATACTGTTGTATAAATCCAAATCTCACTAGTGGACAGCATATAGGCCCACAACTCAGTCTAGTTAAGTAAAATTGGGTAGAAAATAGTGCATTTCTGTGAAGGTTCACACCTAGATTCACAAACTTTTTTTTTTCCTTTTTTTTTTTAATTACCCCATAACCTTCATATCCTTTATAGATTCACTCTTGTATACATTCTTATATTGCAAAATGGAACATGAACTCCATGCAAACATGGATTTTAATATTCTAGATTAGTAGTTACAAGCAAGTAATACTCTTTGATACTGGCCTATGTAAACTCCCATGTGCTCTTGCAGATACTTCCTCTAGAAATAAGGAAGGTTTAAAATGTATGTGAGACCAGATGAAGCTCAGATATATTTATACATTTTTTGCTGGCAAAAAAATGGTTATTCTCTGATAAAATAACTACAAAATGTTGGGCTTTTTTTCATCCCCGTTTTGCTGATAAAATTGGAAAATTTTAATTTGTTTACTTGGAAACGTACACGTTTGAACACCTATTATAAAAATGTTGTCAAAACACCAAAATTGGTGAAAAAAAAGGTAGATCTAGGTATAAAAAATGGGGCATCCACAAATTCCTGCTGCCATCTATTGGTAGTATTTTGGAACCACACGTTATCATTTGCATAACAGATTAGCTAATGAAATGCTTGAGTCAGGACATCTTACCAGTAAAGAGGCTTAAAAAGGTGATAGGATATTACTAGAATCACTTGTAAGACACTAATTTTGGAAGAATGTCTTAGGTGAAAGATATGGGTATATTTTGAGGTGTTCTTGCCCATTTTTCTGAGTTGAGAGTATTTCTCTCTTTCAGTAAATCACCTTAATAAAGGACCTGGATCTAATAATCCTTAATCATGCCAAATACTACTTTTTGCACTATCCAGTCAAGGACTCAGATGCCTAAAAGCTCTTTGCAGTAACACAAACATTCAGTCCTTTAGAGCACAATCCAATGTTTGAGTAACCTGCTGTGAGCTCATCAACAGAGGGGAATGGCTTCTGGCTGGAACTCAGAAGAGAGGCACCTCTAAGCATGAAACTATTCAAATTTTACAGTTAGCTGCTTTGGCTAGGCACTAGGTTGTGTTTGAATTCTACCTGGGCCTGATGCATCCAGGTTAGAGTTACAGAGGAAGAGCTTCCATCTGAACCTGGACCTATGGCTTGAAGGCCTCCCTTCAGTGTCCAAACTCTGTCACTGGAGTGAATAAGGCTACTTTCATGTGACAGCCCAAATAATTCCTAAAGAGAGCAGGAAGGTCATGGCTATCTTCTGGCTTGGCTGGGCTTGCACTCCCAGCTGTCCCCCCAGCAGACTATTTTTCCCAATGAGTATATTTTGTTCTGAAAACAAGAGAGAAGTGCTCAGCTTTCACTGAAGATGAAAGGCAGTAAATCAAGATTGGAAAACTCAAGAGAGGCCATGACTAGGATCCTTGGGCAATTGGCTACCAGATAAGATGCTTTGTTAACAGCTTTCTTTTCAAGAGTCTTTCTGCTTTTTGCAAGAATCAGCCCTACCATCTATGCGGCTTACTTTCCAATGGGCCCACACCGTTCTTCTCCACCCCAGAAAAGTGGTCTGATCAGTGGTGTTTTCATTGCCAAAACTAGTAACAATGCTGAGCACCAGCATATGTTAGAAGTAAGTGGAGTCTGTGACTCCAGGTCTCTGCAGAAGCTGGTACTATCAATGCCTGTGAGGTATATGGTGAACAAAATAACCCAGCTCAGGACACTCAGGAATTACTATCCTAATTCTCACAGGAAAAGCCTAAGTGCTTTCTTGGTAACAGGCCTTACCTCCTGACAGCCCATTTTCTCTCCTCTCACTGGTGCTTTAGGGTCAACTTTCCACACAAAAAAAACCACTGTCGTGAGATAATCAAAGCACAACAGCTCCTGAAATAAGCATGTGCATGTGTGCCCAGCTTTTGTCCTTTGCTGAGAGATAATAGCATCTCTGATTTTAGGGAGGTAGACAGAGGATACAGGACCATATCATAATCTCTCTGCCTCACTTCTGTCCTCAGTCCTGCTGCTGGGATAAACTTGGACTTTCTACCCCACAACAGTGTTTTAGGATAAATGGATAAGGTTGGATGTGCAAAAAGAGGAGTTGAAGCCAAGGACTGCTGAGGCAGAACATTGTAATTCTTGGGAGGCTGCTGTCTGCAGAAGCTGCTCTGCCACTTTGGCAGATTTTGCCATCAAAATCTCATCATGCTTTTGCCCTAGGCAACTTCTTGCTTTGCCTAGGGACATCCCTGGTGCCTAACAGCACACAAGCCAGATTTCAAACTGGCACTGTTCCCATTTCTGGCACCTCTGTTTGCACCCCAGCATCTGTACCACTTTGAAATTTTTCAGAAATTACTAGCAGGAAACATTATAGTGACTGGATCTCTTCTTACCTCAAAAAATATGCAAAAGGTACTAGCCCCTAGTCATTTAGAAAAACTGGGTTTCATTCTACTTGGTTAATTCATGCTAGCTGAATCTGACCTAAATTTCTGCTTACTGTAATCAAGAAGGCATAGCAGGAGATAACAGTGACAGTCTTTATAGTTTTTTAAGTGGAAATGTTTGCAATTAAGTGGTATTTACTTTTGGAAAATGTCACAGATTTCCTCCTGTCCTTTGTATTCCTATGATTTGGTGAAGGCAGTTTTTGCAAGACTGGGTAAAAATGCCTATCTTGCTGGTTATATTTGTGCAGTAAGTCAGAAATTATACCAATGAAATGATAAGTCAGCCTCTGATACCAAAAGAACAAATTTTTAAGCAGAGAAAAAAATGTAGAAGATGTTTGAAACATTATGTCTGGTTTTTTTTTCTGTTTGTTTGTTTGTTTGTTTTTGGGTTTTTTTGTTGTTTTTTCTTTTTTTTTTACCCTGCCATTTCTTTTGTACCTACTCCTAAAGCAAATTTTAAGTACTTTGCTGTGTTTCGTAGAGGCAGTTGCAATCTCCATCATGCAAATTGTCCAAGCAGTCATTTAAAAGCAACACTTTTTCTGCTTGTCAGACTGAAGGACAGAGAAAATGAGCAATTTTCCCATCCCATGGATGATATTGAAAGGGGTGGGGAATTCACTCAACTGTTAAAATCTTAGCAGATTCCAACTGAGTCATAATTCTCTTTTTTTTCTCTTCCTTTTTTTTTTTATTTTTTTTTAAATATAGAACTCCTTCATTCAAGGTCTCTAACTAGGACCATGACTGCTGTACTCATGATTAACAAACAAACCCAAGTCTTGCAATGCAGAAGCTGATAGTTGTAATTGCTTCTGAATTCAAAAAGGGGTGAACAAAATTTTCTTCTTATTTCATGTTTTCCATCTTTCACTGATAACCCAGAGATGGCACCATCAAGTTTTCTTGTAACTTGGGATATACTTCACAGAGCTACCCTGAGGAGATGACCTCCAAAACAAACATGTATTACTCTGAAAATATTTTTTTCTTAGAGAGTCATCCAAAGAAAAAGTTTAAGGCATTTTTTGGAAAAAGTGGCAAAACCTTTATTAATGCCACCAAAAAGAAGACTGGTACCATCCTTGTGAGATGAATTGGTAATGGATTTTCCTCTTTTTTTTTTTTTTTTTTTTTTAATAGAACGTATTATTTCAATGGTAAAGTGCATATAGGGTGAATTATATATTCCCTCAGCTATTGGCATCCTTCTGAACTAAAAACCACATGACAAACATAATTTCATTCTGACAAAACATTTGTGCTAGCATTCCCTTTTACTGGCATGGGACTAGTAGTAAAAGTATGGGTACAAGAAGGAGGTTCCTTGGGTGATTTGTTGCCTCATAACTGTGTGCTCTGGGATTTTCTGTCTCATAGGGCATCCCCCAGCTGCACACTGCAAGGGACAGCTGCAACCCTATAGGTGTAAAAAAGTGAGTTTTAACCAGACTTTGGTATTGCACACTAAGTAAAAATCTGTTGAAGCACAGAGTTTAACAAACACTAATTTTTCACTCTCGCCTGAACTTCCTGCCACAAGAGCTAAGTTGGTGCTGGCAGTTTAACCCTTGATCTTGTATGTGTTGTTGTTCTTTTTCTTTGCTTTTTTTGTTTGTTTGCTTGTTTTGGGGTTTGTTGTTGTTATTGTTTAGGGTTTTTTTGATTGCAGTGCCATCATACTGACATCTCTTTTTTCCTGTTAAAAGCCACAGAATAGCAGAATATGCTGAGCTGGAAGAAACATCAAGTCCAACTCCTGACCCTGCACAGGACCATCCCCATAAGTCACACCATGTGCCTGAGAGTATAATCCAAACACTTTTTGAACTCTGTCAGACTTGATGCTGTGGCCATTGTCCTGGAGAGCCTGTTCCAGTGCCCAACCACCCTCTGAGAGAAGAATCTCTTTCCAATACCTAACATAAACCTCCCAACACAACTTCAGACCATTGCCTCAGTTCTCTCACAGGTCACCACAGTGAAGAGATCA
Organism: Dendrocincla fuliginosa; assembly: GCA_035047845.1. Lineage (NCBI taxonomy): Eukaryota > Metazoa > Chordata > Aves > Passeriformes > Dendrocolaptidae > Dendrocincla > Dendrocincla fuliginosa. The sequence continues at coordinate 44,313,983 of JAWWMO010000174.1, read as the reverse complement.
GTGTCTGCCCCTCCTCTTCCCCTCAGGAGGAAGTTGTAACTGCAGTGAGGTCTCCCCTCAGTCTCCTCTTCTCCAGGCTGAACAGATCAAGTGTCCTCAGCTATTCCTCATACGGCTTTCCCTCAAGGTCCTTCACCATCTTCCTACCCTCCTTTGGACACTCTCCAATAGCTTAATATCTTACAATGTGGTGCCCAAAACTGCACACAATATTCCAGATGAGGCCGCTCCAGTGCAGAGCAGAGTGGGACAATCCCCTCCCTCGACCGGCTAGCAATGCTTTGACTGATGCCCCCCAGGACAGGATTGGCACCAAACCTGGCTGCCAGGGCACTGCATAGTCAACTTGCTGTCGACCAGGACCCCTAGGTCCCTTTCCATGCACTGCTTTCCAACCTCTCATTCCCCAGACTGTACGTATATTCAGGGTTGCCCCATGCCAGGTGATGAATCTTGCACTTCCCTTTGTTGAACTTCATATGATTGGTGGTTGCCCACTCCTCTAATTTGTCAAGGTCTGCAGGGTCTTTCTGCCTTCGAGGGAGACAACAGCTCCTCCCAGTCCTGTGTCATCTGCAGACCTGCTCAGTATCCCTTTCAGTCGTCTGTCCAAGTCATTTAACAAGATGTTGAAGAGCACAGGGCCTATGATGGAGCCCTGTGAAACCCCCTTATTGTTATCAATTGTTCCCCAGCACACTGAATCTTAGGATGAGATTTTCACAGTCACTGGTTTATTTAATCAATAATTTTGACCCTTTTGTTTTTAATTTGAGCTTTTTGTCAAAATTTGAGCTGGAAGGTGAGTTTCTCACTTCTGAAAGGAGATGGGCAAATGGCATGACCATTAGTCTAATTGGTACATGTCCAACAGCAATATTGTGGAATGCCATAGAAGAAGCTGTTTGGAAGCTCACACTTAGAGAAAATATAATGGGTTTTATTCCCTGATTTTCATCTTTTCTTCTCAGGCTTTTTAAATCAAGCTACTCCACTTGCTAGAACTTTTTTTTAATGGCGTATGAGGTATTTGTTACACATTTTAAAGAAGAAATTGAATATGGTGACTGAAAGGATGAGATAGCAGTTCTGTCCTCACTTATTTGGTTATGGCAAAATTCCCAGAGCCCAATCCATACAGGTACTTATTGTATACAGCCTATAGAGTACAAAAAGAAAACTGCAGCTTAAGAAAAATGAGTGTCAGGAGCTTAGAAATGAAAGTAAGCTTCCTGTTGGAAGAAAGATAAATCAAAAGAGCACTTTGATTTCTTCTATTTGAAAAGAAAATAAAAATGACCATCTATAAACAAATGGCAATAGCAGTTGATATGCTGAATAAGCAAGTGAAGAGTTACAAATCCCAGGTGGATTTTCTGCTTATCTTAATTCTCAATTTATTGCACTACATGATGCATTACAGAAAAAGTGACCAAATTCATTTTTTGAATATATGCCAAGCTACATAGGAACATGAATCCATTTTCTAGCTGCCAATTTGCCTTGTTCCTGAGCTACAATATCTCAGTATTATTTTGGTTTTCCTACTCTCTTTTGAACAGACACTTTTAACCTTTCTTTTACCATTTATACAACTATTTCTTGAGCTAGATGTGAGGTATGCAAAGTGAGGTCAAGATGCTAGACCCATATTAATTTGTTTCTTGACCAAATATATAATTCCAAATACAAGATAAATACAAATAATTCCTTGAGGCTTTTTTTTTTTTTTTTTTAAATGAAAGCCCAACCAGAACACAGCTGTCTAAAATATGCCTGGATATTTTCTCAAGGATACCACATATTAATCCATTATAGCAGCAAGAGGATCATACTGTGTAAGCTATTCAAGGTTTTTCTGAAGGCAAATGATATTCAGCAATTTGGTAAAGGATGTCAGAGTGAAAGTGTATTGCAAAGTCCACACATGATAAATATACAGTAACTAGAAGGCAAATATTTCTTGTTTGTTGTAATACTATGTTATGCACGAATGCAGTTGACTTGTAAAAAACCTCATAATAAGTATTGATACCTGGAGATGGAGCAGAAAGCAAAAGTATCTGAGATGTAGGAAGTTGTATTAATTCAAGAATTTTTCTGTCTAAATGGGGAACTGTCAATACATAAATAACTCAGGTACTGTTTCACTTCTGCATTAAGGTCAAAGTCTACATAAAATATACTCAAATTTACCTGAAAATTTAAAAATAATGGTAGATTACTTTTAAATATCAGGGGGTTTGTGTTTCCCTCTCTACCTCCCCTCCCCCCCCCCAGGATTAGAGTATTTTCTTCCTTTCTCTTTCCTTCCTCTCTGTATTTCCCCAGTTAAATTCTTCATTCTTCAGTACAGTAAAAATCTTAAAACTCAATGTGAATCAAACATAAACTGATTATTTAGACCTCTAATAGCACCATGGCTTTTATTTTCAACATTTAAAAACAAACAAACAAACAAACAAAACAAGGGGAGATTAGAAACCTTAAATTAGGACCAATATTGGCTTTTTTTTCTCTCTCTGTCAGATTTATTCAATTTTTAGCAATAAACTATAGTTTTCCAGTGATCTCATACTTTCCCCCTTATGGAGGAAGGATTGTCAGAGACAATGTGTGATGAATTAACTGCAATCCCCATTTCCTATCCCCCTGCGCTGCTGGGAGGGAAGAGGTAGAGAAAATCTGAAATTGAACCTGGGAAGAAGGGATGGGCAGGAGGGAAGGGGATTTAAGATTCAGTTTTATTTCTCATTACCTTACTTTTATTTAACTGGTATCAAATTTAATTTCCCTGAGTTGAGTCTGTGATGGTAATTGGTGAGGGATCTCTCCATGTCTCTATCTCCACCCATGAGCCTTTCATTATTTTTTTTCTCCCCTGTCCATCTAAGGAGGCGGAGTGATGGAGCAATTTTGGTGGGTACCTGGCATTCAGCCAAGTGAACTCACCAAACTGATTCAGTCTGGCACATGACTACTCATTTTGTACTTTCTAGGTTATACGGATTGATGTTTTGGAAGTGTGGTACCACAATTTCCTCACTCCCTAACTATTCTGACTACTTGACATATTATGTTTTCAGAGACAAAATTTGCCTGCCTGCCTATCCACATCTGGCCTCAGATTTCCGTGACACTATTCAAGCATTCAGGGATGCTAAAAATGTGATACACTCTGTCTATGTCTCTCCTAATGTACTGAGATAATGGTTTATCTACCTTGCTGAATGCTGAAACAGAGACTGTTTTCTATTATACTTTCAAGACTTCTGGTGATAGCAAGTGATGAATAATGAAAGAGTCTTTCCTTCAGTAATGGTTTTATATAACAAAATCACCTGATAAAGCAAGGAATTTCAGAAGGTGAGCAGAGCTCTTAGATTTAAAACTAAAGCTCCAGACATGAATATCTCAAGTACATAAATGCTTCATTTCTCTGACAGGGGAGAATGGCTAGTAATTGACTGTCTTAGTAAGATGCAGCATTGAAAGATCATTACATAAGCAGAAAGAGCCATTTGGAGTAAGTCTATGCATTGTAATAACAGAATAAGGATTTCTAACAAGACAGTTGTTGGAGTGTTAATAACAAAGATGAAAACCTGGTGATCCTTCCAAGCATGCAAATCACTGAAAACTTCCTCTATGCACAGAGAACTGTCCAAGAGAAACCTACTTCAGAATTTTCTATAGAACTGGTACTGCCCCAAATTACTAGATTGGAAACAATGCTTCATGTTTCTAATATTAAAAAAAAAAAAAAAAAAAAAATCTTAGTATCTCTTGGAATACATCTTTTGATATGTTCTTCTCTCTTCTTTCATCTTCTATTTCATTTTGTGGAGAAAAGAAGTGTTTGGAATGAAATTTTAGAAAACTTACGGAAAGCAAGTTTTAGCCTTGGAACAACGCTGGTGAGTGATTCAAACAAAATAGCAATCTGATACCTGCGTTTGAATTTCTAATAACAAAATTTGCTGCTCATGTTGCCACTGCTACTGCTGTCTCCTGGTAAGCTAGATGTCTGTTACCCACCCTTTTGCATGCAAATAAAATTATTATCTTTTAGAAAGGCTTTTTCATCCTGTCCTGCAGGGGCTTTTAACACCCATGGCCAATCTCACATCTGGTATAAACTCTGTTGAAGACAGTAGGTTTTATACTGGGAATGATTCTGACTTATAACATGAAGACAGATTATATCACTATCTGCTTTAACATGAAGCTAGTTTGTGTTTCATCATTGATTTAGGAACTTTTCAGTACTTAAAAATGTAATGCCAAAGGTGGTGTGAATCAACATGTCAATTTTAAGCCCTCTTTCCACTCTCCCACCCCCCATTTATGTTTTGATGATCAGAATTGAAAACTTTCTCAACAATAACACTGTATTGCCTTGCTGTGACTTTTCTTTTCAAACACTCTTGTGTCTGTTTACCTATGATTTCTCCAACAGTGTCTGTCATTATGCTACATATGGATTGCTAGTTTGAAAAATAAAGATTACACAATCTCAACTGCTGAATGGAATACACAGAGGGTGTTATAATGATTATAAAAGCATGTAATTGCAGTTAAAAGTATTTTCTCTATAAATCTCATAGAACATTAGAACTACTAGTTTTCTTAAGCCAAGAAAATGCTTTCCATTATAATATCATTTTACTTGATAATAGATAGCTTTATGGAACTAAGTTACTCACCCAAGATTTCACAGTACATGAGTAGTATAGTCAAGAATAAATTCTTTGTTCCGTTGTCATTACTGAAAAAGTAAAAGAGAACAAAGCAAAATCTTCTTAATTTTAAAAGAACAAGGAATTCACACCAGAGTTCAGGACTTACTTGTCTGTCTTCATTTATTTCAAACTGCCAGCTAACTCTGCTAGTCATGACATGGTGGGATGTTGAAGTGTTTTGTCAACACAGTAGCTATATTTTAAAAAAAAGGTAAGCAAACCTCTAGATTGGAAGAAGGTGCCATACACGGTGTCTCCAAAAGGTAATGGGATATTATGGAATTCCAAAAGCCTTCTCAGAGATCAAAGTTGTGATGTTGCTAGTAATCAGTTACACCTTTTGATACACAGCACCATGAGTGACACACCAAGGCCTTCCACTGTAGTTGCTTGGATGGCCAACAAAGTGGCTTGAATGTCTGCTTTTTGCATAAAGATAGGTCTCCTGTCTCTCTCTGCGACTCATAGGTACATTTCCAGTACACGGAGCAGCTAGACGATGATTATAATTATTCCTAGGGAAGGAAATTGGGTAAAATGAGTTTAATATTCTTAAGTAAAATGGAAACAACATAGTTCTTCCTCCCTGCACAGTGGCAACAAAAATGGTCAATGATCAGCACTGGCCTATGATTTAAATGTATTTAATTGTAAAAGTAGTCTTTTAGATAATTCTCCTTCAGAAAAAAAAAAAAAAAACCAAACAAAAACAGACACAAAAAGACCTTGATGAGTACTTAGTTTTGATAGAGTAATGTTTCACAGTTGTAAATCTCCTGTCTCACTGCAGAGATTCTCAGTTTATGGCTGGTGTGATCAGTGGAAATGGGCTTGACTGTTGCAATGGACTGGGCTCTGAAAAGCATGAACAACTTTTGATATCTTACTTGAATCAGTGAGTTTACTACAAGAGGAACACATGGATCAGAAAAACTCAGAGTTGAAGGTTCCCTTTTCTGCTTATCAATCAAACCTCTTGAGGTGAGTGGCTGAGTCCATGAAATATTTGACAACACAAAATTACTATGACATTGTCACTCACAAGAACTCTAGAACAACATAAACTCTCCACAGCACAGAAATCCCCTGTAGTAACATTTTTATCCATTGCTTTCTAATGTCCTAATTCTAGAGATTACTGTCAAAAATAAAAATAATATCAGATAATGTTTCTAGGAGTTACATAGTTGTAGCTTTCCTAGAAGTACCAAAAGATTTAACTATCTCTGTTATATGACTAATCAATTCTAGATAAAGTCTTATCCTACTCACATTCTTAGCATTAAAAACACCACTTGATGGGACATCAGTTTATGTCTTTGTTACTTTGAGTCTTATTAAATTGTAAATTGGCAGCCTGGTTGACAGCCTATTTGTAATGTTTTGTCTTTTTTTTTCAAAAAAAGTGTATTACAGTCATTAATACATATTACTCAACTCATCTCGGGTTGTATATTTTCTTTAAGGTTATATATATATTTTTTTTTTATTCACTTAGAGGCAATTTTAGCATGTGTCATAGCAAGTTATAGATAATATCTGGCATGAACAGCTCTGATGATAGTTTTCTAAATACAGGAATATTGTCAATATTTAGGAAACAGAAGCATTTGAAGGGTTGTGTTTTAGAAGTGTTCATTGTGGAATACCCTATTAAAGATGAATTTTAGTTAAGGTAGGACCTGAAGGATGTTTTTGATCCAAATTCAGCTATATTAGAAAAAGTGTAAGAATCCATACTAAATTACTACTTTGGGAACTCAAAGTATGTAACCATCATAATCTTCTGCATGTGCCAACAGTAAGATGTGCCAGTAAGATGTTTTGAGAAGCAAGGGACAATATATCATGATGTTGTGTTTTCTTAACGTACAGCATGTAATAAAACAAGCCTTTCTGCAGTGCTCAAGATTGACTCCCCATTTATCAAACAATCCTGCAAAACAAACAATAGAATGTCAAATAAGAGCTAGAACACCTTAAAATTCCTTGTGCACCTATTTTCAAGCAGCCATAATTAGAAATAAAAGTCATCTATCACAAGAATGTCTTTTATAAGCTCAGTCAGCTGAAATAAGGTTATAGTTCATATTCACATTGATAGAACAGTGTAAATTTATCTATAGTGCCACTTCAAAAACTAACTTGAAAATGTTGGAATCAAGTGTTACCATGGCTCATTGCTTCTGGGGAGGCCTGTTGCAATGAAGCAAATCTAGAAACTCCCACAGACATTATTAAGGTTCGGATCATTCATTAGCTCAACCTAATTTTCTGTCTTGCAGTAAGCCCTATTTAACATGAAGTGGGAAAAAAATATTAATTTTGATTAGGCAATTCTGTGTCAATTATTTCTAATTAAGAAGAATTACTCTTTCCAAAATTAATAGCTTTTTGTTTACATGTCTGTGAACTTAAACAGGATTAATTATCAACCTGGGCACTTATTCAGAAACAGAGGTCAGGTGTCATCTCAAATTTCTTGTTACATTTCCTCTTTTTCTTGTAATTTAATTAGCAGTGGATTAATTTTGAAAAAGCTTAGAGTACGTTCAACAACTGAAATGCTGGATACTTATCTACATTATCATTCAACTACATTTCTGAAAACCAGCTTGATAGTGAGATATCTGCTGATTTACAATTTGTAATGGTACAAGGAGAAAACTACTTTATAAATTTTCCGGTGCTAAACAAAAGACACTCTGAGCTGCATAAGCAATATCCAATATAGTTATAATAATTGGTGATGTGGACTTTTTTTTTTTTTGGTCATTTTTTTGCTTCCTAAGTTTCTGCTAAGTGATCATTTTGGGGGAAAAAAAATTAAATAGTTATTTTTTTAAAAAAGTCCTTTACAGTAAAGATACCTGCTGTAGTAACAGCTTTTTCTGAAGGATGTCTTTTTATGAGTATGTGTTTCATGACCTATGTCTCTGAAATTCTTCATCTGGAGGCATTGCATCATTACATATCCATAATGTGAAGATTGAAGCTCAATGTCACACTGTCATCCATGAGAAAACAGATAAATTTTATCAAGAACACTTTGCCTTTTTTTTCAGGTTATATCTGGCAATCACTGGTGAGCTCAGGATCACAACGTATGTGTGCTGGATTTACATATATTATGCAACTGATCTGAAGGTACACAGCAAGTCAAACACCTGAAAGCTATTCTGCACTTACAAAGTGACTTTATGTTACAAGCACTGTGAAATTAGATACACCAGAGCTGTTCTGACCAAGCCTTTGAATTCCCCAGTAGGCTTGTAAAGCTGCACTGTGCAAATGCACAGTGTTTGCAAATATTTGCAAAACTCCTGTTTTGCAAATATGACACAGACGTGGTTACACAAGAATTCTTCAGAAAATCATTCAGAAAATCCAGTAGTTGAACTTAAAACTTTTGACTACTTTTACTGTCCATAATCATTGCACTGTCAAGGATAGACCTAAATGATTTTCCTTAAGAATGGCGTGTATATGCTGAAACTTTGAGATGAAATGTTTCTGTACAGAAAATGATTTTTCTTTCTTCCAATTTGCAAAAATACTGGGTAAGCTTAACCTATGAAATTTTTGTTCCTGTTGTTTTCTCCCATGAAAATGTACCAATTCAATTCTGCTGATGCACTTCAGTTCTGAAATTTAACACACTGTTCTCTTCCTTCTGTTTGAAGTAACAATTGTCATTTAGGGCATATGCTGTGGTATTTCTCTAATATGAACATTAATATGAGGTATTCAAACTTATTTTCAGTTAAGAGATAAATGGGGTTTGAATCAAGTTTCCTGGGCTGCTTCACTAAGTCGTTGTTCCATTTACCTCTCTTCACAGGAAAAAGTATTCCTCTAAAATAAACCCTTTCTGTTAAATGTCTATGGCAGTCTGCTTGGCAGCTGCAGACACAATTTGGGTCCCTGTGTTGGAATTTGAGCATATATGTATATATTCTGTGCCACCTCTGACACTATTATGTCATGAATTGAATGCACAAGTGTATAGATGATGATGGTGATTTATGCTTATAAAAGAGACAGAATGACCTAAAGGTAATCCTTTACACTGAGGACATAATATATAATTAAGAACATTTATGAGCTTAAGACCTTTTTCCACACTGCTTTCTGTATTTTCTCAAAACTCTACCCCTACTGACCCCTCTTTTTAATTGAAAAAATGGAAAGTCCCCATAGATGTTGGTTAAACTAACTCACCAGTGCAGAAAACGTACGGACAGCATATAACTGAGAGGGAATGCAGTTACTGTGAGATATGCTCAGCTGGTGTAAAAGAGTGTTGCTACGACGACTTATACTATCAGAGAAACTGAATCAATGTTTTCATTTCTCCAGAGGAACACCAAAATGTAAGAAGTACAACCAGAAAATTCATGTTATTCTTCAAAATTTTATAAAACTTATTATGCTGTAGGTGATGAGGTCCATATACAAGTAAAATTGGTGAAGAAAGAAAGTTTTTTAATGTGTAGAGAGCTAAGTGCGCATTGTCTCAATTCATACTTAGCCATTGACAATACCTGATCTTGTGAAACAAAGGGGCATTAAGCTAAATGACTTTTAAAGGGTTCCTTCCAAGACAAGTGACTCTATGATTCTATAAATTGAGAAGACTTAGGATGCTAAGATGCATACCTGAGTTTCTTTGAAGTTTCAGTATATATAGTTGTATGAATCTAATTTCTCTTCTCACTAATTTAATTTAGTTCCTTGCCCACATCATATTTGAACTGCTTTTAATGACTCAACAATGATATCTCTGATATTTTGAGGTTTTGATGTTATGGTTCAAATTAAGGTTTCCCTAGTACTATCTTAGGACTAATAAGAAAATAATTCAAAATAAAATGAAAATGAAATGGTTGTTTTCTTGAAAGTGAAGAGTTAGAAGGAAACCTAAACACATCAGGGGCTTAGATTTCTTTTCTGTGTCCAACCTAAAGAGATCACAAATTCCTGAACAGTTTTTAATTCATCAGTCTGGAAGGTTTATTAAATATAGGAAAAGATACAGATACAAAGCAGATTTCCTTCTTTGGCCTTTTGCAACTTATCACTGAACTTGGGTGAGCTGCTCTGGGGTGAAAGGACTGAATGGAGTTCATTTAAGGCCCCATTTGATGAAAGGCAGAAGATTGTGATCAAGAGCATATGGGATTGGAGTTGGAGGAGAGGTTGACATTTTTATGGAATAATGATGATTAGCAAAACTGGGCTTTTCAAAATTGCCTATGAACAGCTTTGCAACTAAGACTTCATAGTGTTCACAGATTTATAATCTATGGACAGAAAAAAAGCAGAATCATCACTGAGATATCTCATTTCAAGAAATCTTAGCCATAGAGTTGTAAAATGTGCACATTCTGAGAACAGAAGCAAAAGATGTTTCTTAGTAATTTTTATTCTTTATGCTACTTCCTGAAGAATCTGAAGGCTTCAGAAGTCATATAGTAGAAGAACCAGTAACTACAATAGTGAAAGAATATCTATAATTTATTCAGACAACACCAGAAGAAACCTCATAACTCACCTGATATTGGGGAACCCAAGCTTCTCCACATTTTTCTTTCTCCGTATTTCTTCCACTGTCGCAGCACCAAAGCTGCTCAAGAAGCATTTGGACAATGCTCTCAGGCACATGGTGTGATTCTTGAGACTGTTCTGTGAAGGGCCAGGCCTTGGACTTCAACGATCCTTGTGGGTCCCACTATCCAAACCAGAATATTCTATGATTCCAAGCATATGTCCACATTATCAAAACACATAATAAGAGGACAGTGTGTGAAATTAGTGCTGAGAAACCAACATCTTTAAAACCTGTTTCTTTTGGTGTGGAGACTACTTCACTTTTGTTCCTGTTTGTACCCATAAACTAAATGCCCATTTGTAGCAGGAATGAAATACATGTACCCTCAGGTCACATATTCTTGCAATCCAATTCTTTGAGTCTGGGACCACTCCACTTTGTGAACCAAAGGGAAGTGGAGGAACTGTGAAAAGCATTTAAGGTTCCTGAGAATATTAATTTAGACATACTGCCTCTTGAAATCTGCTTATGCAGACAGATGCTGCACCTATTGGAAGAGAGGAAGGGTGAAAGAGAGGAATAAGAGAGATATCTGAGAGAAAAGATGGCAATAAATCTGTGATGACTAGCATGAAAGGAAAACAAAGCACAGTAATGTAGGTTGGAAACTAATAGTATGATAAATTGATTTTATTTTTATTTTTATTAATTTATTCTTTTAAATAAATTTAAAAGTGCAAATAAACACACACACCCTCATGCACAACCCCTTCATCGTCAGACAGATTCCTACACTGCATGGTGTAGGAAGCACGTCCTCTTTGGGTACATCCTTCATACAGTTTATTTTCTCCCACTCCTTTCTATAGGGTATCTGACACACAGTCACTTCATTATGATCCTGTTAGATTCCAGACTACATTACTGTAACTTCATTCAGATCCAGCTGTTTCTATTGATTCAAAGTCATTGTGCATCTGGATCTGAAATATTAACCAATCTATATCTGCTTATTATATTATTAAAAACTCTGACTTTAAACAAGGAAAATCAATACTGGGAGAATTTCAGGAGGGGTGATGTTTTGTTTTTTTCTTGGGGGTGGATTTTTTTGGTTAATGACTTTTTAGACAGTAATTTGCAACATATTTCAAGCATGAGTTTTTGGGTAGGGCTTATCACTATTCTACTCAGTTCTCAGGTGAATATGTTGGCATTGGGTTTAACAAACAGTGTCAGCATTTCTGAATTTATGACAAAATTCCATATAAGTCTCTCCCCTCCCACTGCTTTATTCTTATCCGACTTCCAAAGGATAATCTTACAGGAGAACATTAGAGACTGAATCATTGTTCAGCATATAAAACACAAAGCAGAGCAATGAAGACAATGAATATATATTTGGACAGGATAGGCCAGTTCAAAAGGTCTCAATTCTTTATGCCAGCTTCCCACACATTGCCATAGAGTGTTATGTAGCCTTTTTTTTTTTCTTTTTTCAGATTTGGTTCATATTTTTTAGTATTACTGAAGTGCTACCGTTTCAATGGCAATGCTTATTTAATACTCTTACTTTCCAATTTTAACATTTTTTGGTTGTTCTGTGAACTGATGTATTTTACAGTAACTTGTATAGAAGTTCTGCCATTCTCAATGAGAGAATCATTGAACTCTCATCTAAATGAGAGTTCAACCATCTATTGACACTTGGAAGAAAAAGGGACATGAAACACATTGAGGAAACTCTATACTTGTGCTAGCGATATTAAAGAACCAAAGTGTGCTTTCATTTTGTATGATGACTTTTCTTTGGCAAAACATTAAAAGTTATGGAGGATCATTGAGAAGACAGTCTTTGGCGACCTGGAGTCTGGTGTAATATTTACTATATCTGAGTTAGATACTTGAGAATAGCTTTTTACCACGGTTTAGCTGCAACCCTTGTATTTTTCCTTCCATTACACTCACTAAGTGGAAAAATGTTATTGTATACATTTTTCAAGCAAGAAGCAGAGGCACAGGGTGCAAATGGACTACAAAGGATTTAGGTACCCTAGTACCTACAGTCTATCACTGTACAGTCTCTTTATAGCTGTCTGTGAATATAATTCACTGTCTGGACTCCCTATACATTGAATGGATAGACAAAATGGTGGGAAATTCAGAAGTCTGGGTGTAAAAGGCAACAAATTAAAACCAGTAAATAGGAAATAGAAGAAAAGGTTTGGATAAATATATCCTCCATTCTTGTTTGCCCTAAATCCTTTCCTTTCTTTTTAAGACAGCTCAGATATGTCTTTGAATACAGACTCCACAGCAGTATTTTTTTCTAGAGTGTTTCTACAATAGACTAGGATATTCTTTTTCCTGTGTTTGGATGTGTTAATTATTTAGAAAAATGATATTCCTAAATTTCCCAAAAACAACTACCTGAGTGTTATAACACAGTCTCATTATCTTCTTCTAGATGCCTAAAATAGTAAGTCATTCCCAAATTCTCTTGTCCTTATATGTTGCTCTATAAACACTTCTTCCTCTTTCCTGGTTACTGCCTTTTCTATCCTCATACTGAATCTTGACAGCTTAGGTTTTGTGCTTTAGACTGAACACGAGTGTACTGGACAACACAATCCTCTACTCCTTATCATTTCTGGAAGCTGAACCAAGTGAAGAGACAGCAAATATGGACAACTGAGCAGAGTCATAGAAAACCAGAATAAAATCAGCTTCAGTACAAAGGTTGTAATAACACACTGCTGATGCCTTCCCCTTCTGTCATTGCAGTCCATCCTTGTCACTGGCTTATCAGACTATAGTGAATGCCTGTCATGCATCCTGTATGAATACAGTTTTAAGCCAGTTTCCCACTAGCAATCTTTTATTTCTCTGACATTCTGTAACAGTGTTCACTTTATCGTAATATTAAAAGTAGTATTGTACATGAGAGTCAACACTTGTGTACTTTATATATCAGAAGACTGGAGTTCAAAAATGGCTCTGCCATTGAGTCAGAACTTGATTGCAGCATTGCCATTTGTTTTCTTTTCCTCAGTTTGCTTACCCAACGGGTGCAAAGTTGCTACATAAGTGTTAAACAGCATTATTTATTATTTGTGACATTCAGATAATAGAGGCATGGAAATCATTTACATATTTTGAGTCAAAAATTACTACATATGTATAAACAGTTGTAGTCACTTCCTACCTAGTACCACTTCAAGGACTCCAAAGTTCAAAAGCATACATTCTTTAGAACTTTCTGTAGGCATAAAATGTAAGTAAAAGAAACAGGTAATTATAAATAGTAAGCCTTTTTTTTTTTAATGACACTTTGTGTCACTCTTGTTGTATTGATACTTATGATATATATGTCTGAAGTGAATAGAAGCTTCCATAAGACTGACACGCATAACCTACAAATCCTTGTCCTTTGGTATCTCTAACTGGCCTCTTTTTTTTTTTCCAGATCTTAAAAAGAAAGAGGAACTAGGGAGTTTACCACCTAAAATAAAGACAGCTAAAAATAGAAGAAAATACATACACATCCAGAAACAGTAAATTGAAAATACTATGGATTAGGATATTGGTGGAAAATTAAATTCAAATATTCATCTACAACCTATGCAAACAGATTGCATAAACATGCTTTGTGGCATGTATATGCAGTTATAGACTTCTTACTTTGAAAGTCAATTTTTGATGAAACATTTATTAAAAGATTTATAGTAAGTTTTTAGGAAACAACTTGCTCTGGGACAATGTGTAGAAAAACACCAAGGGCAGAGAAGAAGATGAGAAATACATTAATATCTTATTTGCTTCATTTTTTTTTTCTTCCAAATCCAGTCTTAGGTCATTGTAACTGCCATAATGGCATTTAACAAGACAGGAAATACCTTCTCATGGCCTATGAATACCACTTTATGTTTCACTTTCTTCCAATCAACCTTGAAACTTTCAGGAATGTCTCTGTCCAAAAAAAAAAAAAAAACAAAACCAAAAAGAAAAACAAACCTTATTTTTTTTCTAAAGATGATTTACCATCTGTTCTCAGATAGAGCTAAAGAAGTGTTATATTTTTTATATATATTAAACAGTCTGACCTTTTCAGATTAATTTCAGAGGTACTGGCATAAATTTTTGACAGGATAGTGAAGAAAAGATATCAGTACTTCAGAGGCAACATTGCATGCATGTGCTTTCCAGTACCATGCACAATCAAACACCTGAGGAATGTATAGAAACAAATGGAATTTTCTCCAATTTATCCTAAAGGAACACAGCCAGACTGGCTTTTTTTTTTTTTAAAACAGAATGCTGTTAAGATCTTAAAAGACAAGAATGTGAGAAAAACTTCATCCTAGGGAGACAGATCTTATTTGCAGTCTTTAAAAATGTGAAGAAAAATAAAGGACTATTGTTTAACACTGTCAAGAAATAACAAAGTGACTCTGCATGTAGTTTTAAAATGGATGTAAAAATTGACATCTTTTAAAAAGGGGGAAAATCTTAGCAATAACATATACTCTTTGCTATCCATGCACTGTAAAGAAGGAATGTCAACTACTTTTTTTTTTCCTTTCAATAGCAGGAAAGCCTTAATTTCACCTAACCTGAAAAAATGCTATGAACTCAAGTATTTGAAAGCAAGGGAACACCTGCAAATCAAGCAAGAACGAAACAGAGACTGCCAAAAGCTGTAATTTTCCTTACTTGGTTCCTTGCTGTGAAATCCATCAGGGGTATTATCAGATCATTCACTGACATGAAAAAGAGGTACTCACAGATTTGCCTGTCACAAACATAGTTTCTGATCCTAAATCTACTCTGGTCAAGAGAAAAATCATCAGTTACTTCATTGGAAAACTATTTGAAGTCTAAAATGCTATTAAACTTAAAACAGTAACATCAATGTATTCAATCAAATAATTTAAAACTCTTATATATATATAAATAAATAAAAAATGATGTAAATTTTGAGGCATTTGCACCTATTCTTTTTCATAGAAAATTTTAAGCACTGCTTTTTTTTTTTTTGCCTTTTTTTTTCCTGTTTGAGGAAAAAAATACTTATCTTTTAGATCCATTATCAAAATTAGTACTGACAGGATTTTTTTTTTAATATAAAAACCCAACTGATTTGTTTCTGCTTTTCTTTTTCTTCTTAATTACATTCATTTAGTAATTATTACCTTTAGTGTGGCAATATAAATTTCATACACTTTCCAGTTGAAAATTTAAGTGAAAACTGTGAGTTCCAATGACTTCTGATTTGGATAAAACAATAGACAATGATCAATCTGCCTATGTTTTACTATTGCTGAAAATACTCTGTCCAGGATTAATTATGTTGACTTGTTAGGGATATATTTACAGTAATATAAATGTAATGTTTCTGTAGCTCTCCATAGCTGAATAAATTAAACACAGGGAAAGTTGTTTTTCTGTTATTGCTATATATAGTCACAATTTATGCTACATGTGGCTCAATTTTCAACCTGTCTAACACTACATATGGGACACCAGGTCGTGATTTACTCATGCTGGGAGATTCCATCAGAAAAGTTATGAGTGCCCATGAACTTTTCAGTAAATTCCATAAATTAGACATTGAAACATGTTATGAACCTTCATCTCTCAATTTGTACTTGCAGTGTTGGGGGAACCTTATCTAAACTTTATGTGTAACAAAATTTCTCAGCAATATATTTTTTTAGACTTAATAAATATTGCTGAAATTTGAGAAAATTAATTTTACAAAGTGGACTAAAAAGAGGAAATAAAATGGATATCCATAAAGTCACTTTTGCCTCAGAAACATGGTCTTACTAGATGTCTTCTACAATTAATGTAGGAAAAACGTCCTGTGTTGTGAGGAATATTCAGAATATCTGAGTTCATATTGTGAAACATCTTGTGAAGTAGCTTCTCTCTTTCTATTGAAACAGAAAGGATTTAGCATCCCACACCTACAGCTGACCTTCTTATATACCTAAATACTCTCTCAACTGATTTGCCAGGATGTTGGATTGGAAATCTAAAGCCAAGGTATAAATCACTTTCAACAGTTGAAAGTCATATTTCAGCTCCAGAAGTTGATTTTAAAAATCATTCTGAAAATCAGAACTCAGTCTACATATGTTACTTATTTATGTTCAGAAAGAAAATATCCTTAAACTTTGTTCAGTTTTCATCCGCATCTGAGTATCTACATGACCAAATGTGAAGATCACAAATGAAGTAGCTGAATGATCTTACACAATAAAATCACCATGCATTCTCTAAGACTATTATTACACACAGAGATTTGAAATTATTTTTCATTGATCTCTGTAGCTGATTACTTCTAAAAGTTGATTCATGCATTTGTATTCATAACTAGGACAATAACCTGTCACTCCGTCTAAGGCAGGAAAACTTAAACATATGCAAAAATAAATTAGCAACTGTTGCCAAATATTCATACCTAAATGCAACCTGGTTTGCGTGGATATTCACCAAAATTTCGACATGGGTACATCCTGATATGAAAACTGATTGCATCAGTTTTGCCATACTCCTTTTTTCTCCCAGTACACTTGATTTTTGCAAGAAAAAATACAGATTCACAAGAGAAGTAATTCACTCCAAATCTTCCCTTACTGAGGATGGAGAATAAACAAAACTGTAGAACCAAGTTATGACTAAAGCAGACCTCTTTAGACTAAATCACAGAATCCCAGAACATGCTGAGTTGGAAAGTGCCCACAAGGATCATCAAGTCCAACTCTTGGCCCAGCACAGAACAGCCCCAAGAGTCACACCATGTGCCTGAGAGAATCATCCAAATGCTTCTTGAACTCTGTCAGGCTTGGTGCTGTGAAAACTTCCCTGGGGAGCCTGTTCCAGTGCCCGACCACCCTCTGGGTGAAGAATCTTTTTCTAATGTCCAACCTAAACCTCCCCTGACACAACTTCAGGCCATTGCCTTGGTGATTTTACCTAAAAATTACTGAAGTGAATAGCAAGCCTTTTTTTTTCTTTTTTTTTTTTCCTGTAGTGGACTTTGGTACACTCTTTGTATTCATATTAACATGGCATACTTACATTAGGCCCAAAATAAGAAGCCCAAAACATGTCTCATTTTTGAGTACCTACAAGAGAAATTGAATGGTCAACAATGAATAGGAATACATGTTCTACTGTTTAAAAGAGAGTGAACTAACCTGACAGCACCTCTCAGAATGTAATATCACATAACCCAAAAAAGAAGACTCAACAACAATTCAAGAAAAAACAGTTTGATGAATGGACAAAACACAATGTTATTAATTTACAAGGGGGAAAATATGTTAAATATTTATATGTATTGCATCTCTATATAAACCAATAATGTATTATATAAAAGTATATTTAATATATCATATATTCAATACTATTTGTATAAACATAATATGTTACTGTCATAAAATATAACATGAGTATGATATAAACCACATGTATATTATGCTACATTATATTAGAAGGCACAAATGAACTGAACAGGAACAATTTGAACTGTTTTAATATCAAAACTCGAGAAAAGTGTAAACTTCTTAAAATAAAGGTGAGACAGTGAAATAAGATTGAGCTGAAAGTTTACAATACCAGACATCAACAGGAAAGAGAATTGCAATTTTAAGAATGAAATTCAAGAAGAATATGCTCAAGCAACACATGACAGACAATGAAAGTGACAGCTTTTGCAAGGTATTTGTGGTTTAACTTTGTCAGAAGTGTGATTAATTTCAGTCTTTCCATTAGCACTTTTACACTGATATAGTTTGCAGCTTTGAAAAAACTGAAATTCTGGAAGAACTGAGTGCAAGAACTTTTGTTTCTTAGAGTAATTAGTGTTCTAGGAAAACCTAATCTTTGGTGAATCTTATGTGTAGTGCTTTCTTTAAGCTGAAATCGTGTCTTCATTGGTATTCTAGTAACACAGAATATTTAATTATTTACTCTGGTCAAAATTATTTTTTGTTGGTGTTAATTTTCTTAACCTACTGAAAGCTTCCCTAATGAAAGAAAAGTTATGCCTGTCAGGAGATCTTTCTGCAGTAACAGTGCCATCATTTTTTGTCCGTTGGAATTGACTGATGATGGGTGATGATTTCTTCACTGTAGCAGAGTACTTCTTCCCACTTTTTCATTCTTCTGAGTGCATGCTGACATAGAAACAGACCTATCTCAAAATAAGGCACTGTTATATGTTCCTGGGGCTTTCACTCATGATCATCTTCCTCATGTGCAACTCCAGAGAACCAGATGAGAGCCCTGCAGACTGCAACAAGAGGCACAGGCCACCTTGTGCATTTCAGTAAGTCCCTGCTCAGCAGCAGTTACACCCTCACAAGGTGGTTTCTTATCATTGCATTACAGGCATTTTCTTCAGCTACATAAGTGAGTTTTTCTTCTGTTCCATTGTAACTTTCTCATAACTATTGAGGGTAGTTCTCAGAAATAATATTTTTAACCATTCAGAATTAATTTTTGTAATTAAGAGATTAATATTGGCAGAGACTAATAATTGCAGAGGGTGTTAAAACAGTATGAGCATTACATACACACACATATAATCTCCTTGCTGAAGGATCTGCTGATTACTGTGCCAGTGAAAGAGAATCTTTTCCTCCAACCGTCAACACTTTATATCCTGTAGTGTGTTCCTTGGGCATATTGTACAGTTTCCTAATGCTCCTGCTGTGGGAATTTTGACACTGAGAAGCCATGCTCTTTATTTGAAACCAACCTGTCTTGTCATGTGTTTGGTATAGGCCCATGCTGTTTCAAAGAGGTAAGCATGGAATCTTTGTTATCTGTGTACTATTATACTTCAAGGTTGTGCTTCTTTAGATGAAACTGCAGTTGTGCTAAAGAAGATTATACCTGTGCTGAATTCAGCTCTATCCTCTGAGAAAAGTTTGCAGAATGAATGAGGGTGACAAATCTCTTAGATCTGGAAAACTATTTCTCAGGTTATCTGCTCTGATCATAAGCTGAATGATATGAAAATCACACAAATCTTTTTTCTTGTGATAACCCAATCTATCTTGTACCACTGACTGAAGTACACATGTATCTAGATAATTCTATGATTCAGAGACCACTGGATGTTTCTAGTTGTTCGGAACTAGAGCTTGCTGAAAACGAAATCACTGATTTACCAAAAAATATTATTTATGCTAGAAATTAGTGGTGTTTTAAGAATTGTCATCAAATTCCCTTTTTTATCTGACCAGAATGGGTGATGGTAGGAGCATAAAAGTTGTTCAGAAGGAGCTACCTACTGGCCTTCAAGGATATGCACAAGTTTGTCAAGGACTCATTTTCTACAGGAGAATTTTCTATCTGGGACTTAAGCATTGTAATGTATCCCTGACTGAATTCATATTCTTTCCTCTCTAATGTGTAAAAGAAGACTAAAGCTCTGCCTGTTATGGTCATACCTTTTTCAAATATGTTTGCAGTGGGGACATCAGAGATTTTTCATGGTATTTGAGTCTAATATTTGAGGTATATTATACACACACACATATATATTTGAATCCAATCAGTTTTGCATACTAGAGCAGCAGTAGCAGGCTGTGAGGACTGGGGGAAACAGGCAATGTTTGAAACATAATTTTCTTTTCCCTTCTCTAGGCAGGTGTGAGTCATGACACAAACTGGAATAAAATATACTCCCATGAGAATTGAATGCTGTGCTTTTTATCCTCAGATGATATAAATAGCATAAGTCAATATAGTAGTGCCAATTTACATAAATTTCCACACAGAATTTGGTTAAATGACAACTCATAAGGATATGATAACATTCTGCAAGTATTTAAAGGCCATAAACACTAAGCAGGGGGACAAATGATTTAGGGTGGTATAAGGAGATGTAATTATGAGCAATGGGAGGAAATTAAGGTAGAAAAAAATTAGGCTGAATATCAGAAACAATTTTCTGACAGTGAGAAGTATTAGACAGTGGAAAATAAGTCTCCCAATGGATATTCCATTGCTCAAGATGTTTAGACTGGACAAAGTACTAATACATATACAACAGGGACTAATTTTGCAATGTCTGGTGCATAGACTAGAAACCAGAGACATTTAATGGGGTAAAAAGAATTCTGCATTAAGAAAAACAAACAAATCTTTTTTTTTATTACTTTCACCAAATGTAGTTATATGTCTATATTTTATGTATGTGCATTTATACATGACAATTAAGAAGTTTTTTAAACATATATTTTCAGTTTAATAGCAAATTACAAATAGCAAATTTCTTGTCCTCTTCTGAATATTAATGCAGATGTGATAAATTAGATGGGTTTTTTTTTTCCCAAATCAAGTTCACATTATTTTTTTTCCTAACCCACAAAAAAAAGAAAAACTTAAAAAAAATGTAATTTATTTTATTATACAAAAGTTTTGTTCTCCTATCTGTTGCAGAACTGGATAGCTGTCTGGAACTGTATGAATATATTTGTGGAAGTTGATTTTGGTATATTTTTTGTTCTGAAAATAGTTGGAAAAACTTTCTAAAATCATTCAAATCTCTCATTTCAATCATTTTACAATAAATGGTTAAGATAAGTTATTGTTGCTTCTCCATCTTATTAGGCTTTAATCACTAGAAGAAATGTTTCCAAACTAATGTTTGCAAGACTGATTACATAAATACAATTGGAAACTATATATCTTTACAATGTTTTAGACAAATCAGAGGAAAAGACTGGGATATTTCTCATTTTACTTTATACTGATGTCAGTTAAGTAAATAGAATGTGTTCTCCAAGTTATTAGGCTATATGTAATGTAAATATACAGTACACTCTGGAAGCCCAGACAGCATATTTGGTTGATGAGTATCTAGAAGGCAAACTACAAAAGAAAAATATACGAAACAGCTACCTCTAACAGGGAAATCTGGGAGATGCCAGTAAGCAACTCGAGGACCCATTTATACAGCTTGGTTTACTGAGCACTGTATTCATGCAAGTGACAGAAGAGAAACAGTTTCATGGATTGAGTTCACAAAAGAGAAATAAAATGGTCTGAATTAGAAAGGTATAAAACTACTGGTGAAAAAAGAAAAAAGGAAAAATATTTTGGAAGTACTTTGGCAACAAATATTTCTTTTTTTACTGACACCTTGTATAACTGCTAGCACTTCAGGAGTTGTCAAATATTTGTATTTTATTATCTACCTGATTCCACACCTATTTCCTGGGCAGATCCTGTTACATATTCAGATGTTTAAGATAGCTGAAATTAACTTTTTATCCTTTTTTTTTTCATCTTTTTTTCTAGACTGAAAGAAGACCTATATTTATAGATGACATGACTATTCAAAGGAAGTACAGAGAACATAGAGACTTTTTAGCCTTTTGTTCCATCTATTTCTGCTTTAGTAAGAGAAAATACCATAATTGCTTTATCCAGGGAAAATAATATCGTTGTCAGATGATCATTCTCTATGACCATTCTGGACACAACTTTCAGCATCATGAAGCAAAACATCAGTTCACCAGGACTTGTGTCAGAAATATAATCTTGAGGACCTCTCAAAATTAAGAAAGAATCTGTGGCTGCTTTGAATTACAGGAGAATAAGCAGCCTCAAGAAGCTCAAACTGCAGTATAGACAGTAGCATGGTTTACAGTATAAAAAGATCAGGTCACATTGTCACAGCGCCAATTTCACCCAAATCCACCATCACTAAAGTTGAAAGTATCTGCATAACTCTAGGAAATGTGCAGTTAGGTATTTACATAGATATCAGTCTAAATTCTTGAGATTCAGAAGTGACAACTACGTTACTTCCAAAGGAAATGAAATTGACGTTAAACACTTTTCAACTGCATTTTGATAACACTGTGGAGAGTTTACATATCTGTGGTTTTGCCTGAGTGACTTTAAGTGTTCAAGTTGTATTACTAAGAAGTAGTAACAAAAAACATTATGCCTCAAGTATTGTAACATAAGGAATCTGGTTTTATACTATGGGAATGATAGACACTCTTGGTTATGTTAGCACTAACTCTCAAGTGATGACAACTTCAAGTTTATAACTTGTAATCTTTATTTAGATAAGTCAAAGTATACTGAGAAAAGAGAGGATCACACTCATATATTTATTTTATTATTTAACACCAGTTGGGGTTCAAAGTTCTGTGATTTTTTTAAGAGTAGAATTGCTTTCCTAGATAGAAATACTATTTATTTACCTTCAGAGGACACTCAATATACAGTGGATGAAAAATACTGGATTTAATTAAAAGCCAGATAGGAAAACATATTTTTTACTAGTGTTCCATATCATAAATCATTGTGTCTTACAAGTGTTAAAATTTTCTCTAGATTTTATTATTTCGGGAACAAACTTATTGCTTTGACCTCTTTAGGGCTTACTTACTATCTGCCAACAAAAGAGAAAGAAAAACACTTAAAATAAGTGTAGTACAGAACCATTTAGAGTGCCTGTGCAGCCAATTGTAATATGGCTAAAACTGGTTTACACAGACTACATGACCTATCTTCAAACTCCTTATGCTGAGAATTTTATGTTACAAAGACCATAATCCTTAAAAGATATCAGGTTGTTTACACAGACACTTCTCAAAATTTGTCTCCTATCACATTTCTTTTTCTTCCTTTGTTAGAATTACCTCAGAAAATTAAGAAAATTTTAAAAATAAATCTATTTTAAAACATTAAAATATGCTTTCAAACAGAATATTTTTGTTTATTCCTAAGTTAAATTTTAAGGTTTTATTTTAAGAAAATTAGTACTTATAATTTACTGATTAAAACATATTAAAACCAATTGAAATCATATAAGATATCTTTTGATTTAATACCTGTACGTATATAACATAAACATTTGATAGGCTCATGAAAAAGGTTTGAATGACATCTACTAAACAATAGAGCATCATTGTATTCACAACTGACAGATGGGATAACCCCAAAATGTGATATCATCACAGTTGATGCAATGCAACATGATTAAGCAGAAACAACTTTCTGTATATCTTTATATCTTTGATTCAGAGGAGATTGATGCCCATTCGTTACTTTAATTTCTGATCTTGTTCAGACCTCTCAGAATTTGAGAACTCTACTTATAGGAGAAGTGATATGACTGAAGAACTCTTTCTGGTGACAACACATGATACCTTTAAAGTTTGCAAGATTCCCTTAATCTTGAAAGCTGTAAGACAATGAGTCTCATAGCCATATGTGTCATTTTTACATTAAGGATTGATGTTGATTTCCATTTCTATAACTGGACCTCTTGGATCTGTGGTCACACTCATAACATGTTCACTCGAGAGATGAAGTGGACAGAATTTCTTCACCCTGAAAACCACTTACTCAACTTAAATGTGCTTGCCTAAGATAATTTTAACTTAATAAACCAGTAAACCCAGTAATTTTCATTGCTACAGCTGAGCTATTGGTGCTCTGGGAATCAAGTGTTGGAGCAAGTAAGCTGCCTTGCAGACATCCATCACATTGCATACTGCCATTTGGTGTACAGAGTTTGCAGGTGCAGGAGAGTTTCAAGGGTTTAGCCCAGTCAAAGATTGAGATAACTTGTCTGACTGCTGCATTAGGCTTGTTTTATTTACTTGGGTTAGTGAGGCTGAGTTGGAAAAAATACTTTTTCCTGCAGACATGCTCTTTCTCTGTTTTCCTAGGTAGAACTATTTTAAAAGGTTTCTGAAGCTCAGAAAAGAGTTTGAATATGCAAACGATAAAATCTTTTTAAACAGACAGTGGAAAATAAAACCCTACAGCTGCTGCCATGCAGGGTGTTATGAATCCAATGAGCCTGAATGAGTTAGCCCTTGAAAAGCTGTAGCCTGTCATGCCGTACTTCAGGCACACTTAGTAACAAAAAATTTTGGCAGGACTTGAGTTGGGTACAGAGACAGAAAAGGGTTTGCCTTAAAAAAAGAGAAAGGGAAAAGTCCAGAGATTTTCATTATCATTTGGTTAAAATGACAATGAAAGTCTCTGAACATTTCCTTTTCCTTTTTTTTTTTTTTTTTTTGAACTTAAAAAATCTTATTTACATGCCACAAAGGTTCAGGGCTTTGGAATATCTTTATGTCGAGACAGAATTTATAGAAAAGATGTTGCATAAAAGTACTGTGAATTTTATGGTTTCAAACATAACATAGAACACATTAACTAAAGAATTCATATATACTCTGCCATGAATAAAATTCCATTATTACTTAATCTCTTCTTCAATTTCCACTACAATAGTATTAAGGTGTTGTGCATTCTTGAGCTGTCATAGAATTTTCTACAGAACTGGTTCCCTTGGGAGAAATTTCTACCCAGCATTTTAGATTTCGTTTCTTTCTTTTCTATACAGGGTTTTTTGGATGTTCCTTTCCCTTTCCCTTTCCCTTTCCCTTTCCCTTTCCCTTTCCCTTTCCCTTTCCCTTTCCCTTTCCCTTTCCCTTTCCTCTCTGACACTTACTTGAAAAAGACATGAGCCCAATGTGATAGAATGTCTTCCTTCTAAGTTTCCAGATAGCCTGGAATAGCTTTAAGAGGCATGACTTTCCAAGATCATGTCACTCAAAATGCCACAAAATCTTGAATACCATACTCACTTAATTTCACATCTTTCTAGTGTATTATGGAATTCAACACTTAAATGAGGGAAACAGCTATTTTACAGCAACAAGACATCTGACACTACAAGTTTTCCTCGCCTACTGGGAATTTTTTTCTTTTACATATGGTTATGCTGTTGACAAGGCGGTGGCGGTTACAAATGCTGTAGTAACCCACTGCATTCTCCCTGGGGAATACTAGAATTTTCTATTTGAAAGAGCACACATTCCTGAAATAATCAAATGTCTCCCCTTGAGATTTGCAATGCTTGTGTCTGCCACATCATGGCAGGGTTACTTCCCCCAAGGACACACACAGCCCTGAAGACTGTTACTTCATCTCAGTGGAGACTGCTAACAAAGGAATGAAGGGTAGCAGTATGGCTTGTACTTGGCTGAATTCACTTACAGCACTAAGTCTAGACTTGGTTAACATATCCAGTTTGGATGCCATGCATCTCAAAATTACAGTAGATATTGAGCTATGTTTTCCTAAAATGGCTTTTTGCACTTTTAACATAACAACTTTGCCACAGAGACTTATTTTTTTTTAACTTTACTCTCTTAAATATTCTCATATTTATCTTTCTTCTGAAGATATCTGGGACTTAGAGTATAAATTATTAACCTTAATGCTTTTTTCCTCTGGAGCTTTCGATAGGTTCTGTACCTTCTACAAACCAACAGAGAGTGAGAAACTGTTATATTTTCCCAAGTATTCTCCTTCAAAGATAACAAGAAATACTTTAATGTCTTTCTCTGTCTTTTCTGCTGAACCGGATGAAATTTGGTGGCAGCAGCAAGGAAGACAAGTGAGTTAATGAAGTAAACCTCTGTTTATTTCTGGGTTACTAGAAATGTTAATTTATTACTTATTAATATTAATTCAGTGTGGATTTGAAATCACTCCATATACCATAGCTAATGAAGCTGAATTATGATTAAAAGAAGTATTAAATGCTTTCATCCTACATAACTTATAGAATGAATAATTTTTTAACTGTTATTAAAGCACAGGTTCATTGCACCTAACTTTATCACTTTTGTAACATCTAATAATTATGACAATGCCTGCCTAGTGCCATTTCTTTAGTCAGAGGACAGACACCAGAGCTCTTGATTATCCTTTAACAGGCAGAGAGTATTGAAGGCAAAGCTTTCATTTCAGTATCTTAAACACAAGGAACTAATAATTCACCTTCTAAGCATCTAGTATTCTTAATTTATATCTATTTGCATTTCTCATTTTATAGTCTAAATTTTATATAGAACATGCAAAATGGTCTATAATGTACACATTTTGAGCTGTGTGAATTTTATATTGAGGATTTTTTCCAAAAAAGTTGTCAAAGTTTGATATTAAGAGCCTTCAAAGTGATTTAGGCATGCACCCTTATTTTTTTAATATGATCAGGTTTAACTGGGTTCAACAAAAAGCCTACAGGTTTATTTCAGATTTAAAATATTTATGTGTGTTATCATACCTGTCTAATTTTCCCTACGGTACTTTGAACTATGAGGCCTTGTTTGCCTACAAACATTTGATCTACAGCAGTCTTTGATGTTCTTTACAGGGTACATGGCCTTTGGAGTGAGTATCTTGTAAAAGTATGTATCTGTTTCCTTTATCTTATGTTGAAGGTATACCATAAAATCCCATCAGTTTCTAGGCTATATCAGTTGCTTATAAATGAAAAAAATTATGGTGTATATTAGACATACTGGTTCATCTTTCTCCTTCATTTGAACACAGTGGTTTTGAAACCAATAAAATAAAAAAAATAAAAATAAAAATAAAAATAAACCCATACCAAAACAAAACAAAACAAACAAACAAAAAAAAAAAACAAACAAAAAAACAAAAAACAAGATATTGTATAAATTCTGTATTCATTTAAAAGTTAAATATGTGAGATATTGGGGTTTTTATTTAGGTGACTTGTAGACTTGTGTAAATTGAGAGATCTATACATACTTAAATTGAACAATCTATATGTACTTACTTTGTAATCAAATGTATGTTTTTTCTCTGTAATGAAGGCAAGATATTTCAAAGATCTTAAAATTTCTTAGACAAATTCAACTATTGATGGCTTATATGAGTCTCTTTTAATTATGTATAAGAAATTTAATCTCTTCTAATTAGTCTGCCAATCCCAGTAAATATGAATTCATCAGCCTGCATAATTTACTCAAATCTCTAATCACTGAAAGTAGATAGCAACAGTCATAGTAGCACAGGCTTTGTCAGCCCCAGGCAAAGGTAACTGGTACCTTCAATGAGACTATTTACATTATTATAATTTGTGCTGCAGCACCACTGAGATCTGAAACTCAGTGGAAAAATACTTGTGTATATGTGTACAAAGTATGTCTTACCTCTACAGTGTTATTTCTTGACTTTTGAAACCACTGTCTACCATGCAGTATTCCAGTGTGGCAGAGTCAAATCTGTAGAAATATGGAACAGTCCCTCTCAAACAAAGGAGATCAGAAGGAACAAACACAAGAATGCTAGAAAGCAGAATGGCTTTGGTTAGCATGAAATGTCGTGTCCCCTGTAAAGCAGATAATGATTTTTTATTTAAAACATCACAGAAAACAAAGTTCTAAAGAAAAGATTTGAAGTAGCCTTTTTAGAGTATGCAGTATGAGCGACAGCACAAGATATATTCTGTTAAGTGTCTTGCTTTGACCCAGAAGTAACCTGGATAATTCAGTAAATCTTTTTTTTATTGTTTTTTAACTTTAACTGCCTTTTAACATTGTTTTGCACTTTTTATTGTGCTAAATTACTTTCCAACAAAATGTTTACTAGTATTACAAAATTTAATTACAACAAAAAAATTGCCAAAATTAATATATTTTAATCAATATATATATTCAATCTGCCACATATTTTGAAATGTTTCAAAATAAAAAAAAGTTTCCTTTTTTGATTTTCTTTCCCCCCAAACTCTTAGCAGAGCCAATGTAAAATCACCCCCCAGAAATTATGGAGAGGAATCCAAAAACCAAAATATCTACTGAGCCATGTAGGTCATGGAGAGATACATTTATTGACAAATTCAAATGCTAAGGCTTTATTTGACAACCTTAATACATTTACAGGGAAATAAAATGTGAAACTTCAGTAGTTTCTTGCAATTGAGGCAGGTTTGCTCAAGAACACTATTACTCTATTGATAAAGCTATGCATTTGCTTAATGAGGGATAAGAAATGTAAACCAGATATCCAACATTCTTTTGTCTTTTATCAAGGTGGGTATCAAGGTGTTATTTTCTTTTCAGAAATAACAATACAAGTAAGGCAGTTGCAATGTGCAGCTCTTTGTCAGATTTCAGTTCTGCTTGTAAAGTTATCCAGAAAAAGAGCACAAAAAACCAGTTTTAAAAGCAAACAAAACTCTAATGTTAGAATACCTCCTATTTGTTTTCTCCCTTGTATGCTTAGACATAGAACCCTGCTTCTTACTATGTGGAAACCGAAACATTAGTCTGGGAGGTTCTTAAATTACCGATGAAGCAGATGCTGTTTTGTTTCCTCTCAGCAGTACCTCAAATGACATGAGCAGAATTTCATTAAGAGTTGATAACAATTTGACATTTTTGATCTGCTTTAGGTTCTAAGTCTCCACGAATTAAATAGATAATAGGTGATTCAATAGTGATACAATGACAAACATCCAGTTCTTTTGCTCAACTTCAACTCTTGTTTTAAATAAGAATCAAATGTGATCTAAACTTTTCTTGGGCCTGTTGATTATTTTGAAAGAATGTGTTTCAGGGTGTTTTTAAGACAGCAGCTCAATTTGCAAATAGAAGCAGAAATCCATGAAAAAAAATGTAATTATTTGGGATGTGTTCAAAGTTTGAAGACACTGAAAAAGTTGTTGTGTATCCAAAACTGATCAGAATGCTTCCTTCCTTTAGATTTCATTGTTAACATGAAAATAGATTTTATTTTTTCCCGTCCACTCTTGGGTGAATATTACTGGGAAAGCTGGATTAAATACTTAGCTCTTAACTTCAGGAATCTATTTCCAATAAAGAATAATTTCAATGACTATAATCTGTGGTCTAAGAAACCTTAAAAATAAGAAGAAATGAAATCACTAGCTCTTAAGAAAAAAACATTTCTTTCATATAACCAATTAAGCTTTATTATGAACTTTCTCAAATTTTTGCTGTTCAGTATTTCCTAAATACCTCATTGTTGGATTGACAACCATGTTCTTAGATGAAAAAAAAAGAATAAAGAATATAAAAGACATTCAATACCCACCTGCACAGATTCCTGGGCTCTTTATCCAGATGTGTAAGAAATCAGGAAAGAAAGACAAGTGACCAGAATAGATTAGTGGAGACCTGCTGGTCAAACTAAAGGACAAGAAGGAAGTGCACAGGCAATTACAGTTATACTGAGAGGAGTATAGTGACACTGCTTGGTTGTACAGGGATGTGGTCAGAAAGGCCAGGGTGCAGCTGGAGCTGAACTTGATAAAGGATGCAAAGAAATATAAGGGCTTCTACAGGTATGTCAGACAGAAAAGCAAAGTCAAAGTGTATCCCCCCCAATGAACATGATGGGCAAACTTGTAACAATAGACAAGAAGGCTGAAGTGCTCAACAACATTTTCCCCCAATTTCACCTGCTACCTCTCTTTCCACGGCTCTCAAGTGTAGAAAGGACATTAAGACAGGGATTGGAGAAGCAATCTTCCCACCTGAAGATTCATTCAAGTTCATGACCACCTGAGCAACCTGAACATATGGAAGATGTATCTCAGAGTCCCGAGGGAATTGGTTGATGTAGTTGCCAAGCCACTCTCCATGATATTTTAAAAGTCATGGCAGTCGTATGAAGTCCCAGGTGACTGGAAAAAGGGAAACATTGCACCCATTTTTAAAAAGAGAAAAAGGAGGACCCTGGGAAATACTGGTCTGTCTCCTTCACCTCCGTGCCTAGGAAGATCATGGAATAAATCCTCCCAGAACCTCCTAAAGGGTGAAAAAGACCATCCGGAAGGTCCTGCACCGGGGCTGAGGCAGCATCCTATACCAGCACAAGCTGGAGAATGAAGGGATGGAGTGCAACCCTGCCAAGAAGGACTTTGGTGTGCTGGTGGATGAGAGCTGAATATGAGCCAGCAATGTGCACTTGCAGCCGAGAAAGACAATTGTATCCTGGGCTGCATCAAAAGAAGAGTGGCCAGCAGAGTGATAGGGAAGTGATTCTGCCTCTCTACTCTGCTCTGGTGAGACTCCACGTGGAGTGGTACACCTTGCCTACGAGGAAAGGCTGAGAGAGTTGAAGTTGTTTAGACTGGAGAAGAGCAGGTTTCAGGGAGCTTATTGAAGCTTAAATGGGCTTATAAGATGGGAATGGACTTAATATTAGGGCCTATTGCATTAGGATATATTAGGGCCTATTGCATTAGGATGAGGGATAATGGTTTAAAATAAAAAAGGCAGATTCAGAATAGGTGCAAGAAAGAAATTTTTTATTATGAGAGTGATGAAACGTTGGTACATGTTTCCCAGAGAGGTTGTAGATGCCCCATCACTGGAAACATTCAAGGTCAGGCTGAATGGGGATCTGAGCAAGCAGATCTAGTTGAAGATACTTCCCTTCATTGCAGGTGGGTTGGACTAGATGACCTTTAAAGGTCCCTTCCAACTCAAACTATTCTATGATTCTACCAGTTGTGTTGTTTCAGAGAGATACCAAGTGAAATAGAACAGATGTTAAACTATTAAAAAAAAAATACTTTCCTATTGTAGGTTGCCGTAACAGAAGATCACAGAATTAATAATGCTCAACTTAGTATTAAGTAAGAGTGCTCTCAAGTGGAGAAGTTATGCCCTAGAGATCAATGTATTCTCATTAAATTTGGCCAGACCCTGCAATATGTGTTCAGTATGTCAGACCCAGAAGATAACTAAATTAATGTAGATACATTAACATAGTACTGCTTTAGAACTGAAAAACAGAATCACAAAATGGACTGAGCTTTAATGCTAATAGATAAGTACTGGAAGAAAATAATATGACGTGAAAAATTAATTGCTTTGCTTTAATGATTTAAATAAAATAAAAACTTCCAAAACTTCAGTTTCATCATGAATCTGGAATAGTAAACAGTTTAGACAAACTATGTGTCTATTTATTAGTTTAATAGTCATAATGCACAATGACAGTCACTCTTACTTTGTGTAGAGTGCTTAAGATGAATTTTTGTGAGGTTTTTTTTCACAACTGTCACAACACAGAACTCAACAAATTGGGCAATCAGATATCTGTCTATGTAGTTATGAGAGATACTTTATTACCGACTTTTCACGGCTCCAAATGTTTCTAGATTTCACTTGAGTATCTTTCCACCCAACCCCCACAGGTAGAAAGGATCACAATCTCAGTGTAAGAGAATAAAGCTGCAGATCCTAATGATTAAATTATAACATTGTTCCATTTTATCTGATGAGAGCTTTTCTTATCCATGGAGATTGCTCTGTGTCATAGAAACACAGTCAGAAGAGAAGGCAGAAGCTGAATCCAAATACATCAAATTCCAATTGAATACGTTAAATGCAAGACTATGTTTCTTTTATTGGGATATATTTGGGGTTTTTTAGTTTAAATTACTATAATTGCACAGAGTAATGCAGATACCAGATACCCCATATCTGGAAAGATCTAGACTTTAGTTTGGTCATTTTTTTTTCCTGAGAGTTTAATTAATTTGGAGAGATCTGCATTAATTAGAAGCAGAACACATTAAAGATACCACATTAGTCAGAGCACAAGTTTCATTATCTGCTGACTTACAAACCTTCTATCTGACCAAATGCAGTTTTATTTCTCTCTGATATCCACAAAATTTGTCTCAGATCTTCATGGCACACCTATTTGCACATTTCTTTGAATTCACT
>JAWWMO010000174.1:44249721-44268302 GCA_035047845.1 Dendrocincla fuliginosa | reverse complement strand
TGCACTAAATGCAAACTACCTGAATTTCATGAAAGGGAGAGAGGCTCATATGCCTGTAGCTCATGTCTATTGTATCCTTTTATAACTGAAGAAAATATGGAGGTATTATATTAGTGTATATCATCTATATTAGTGTATATCACATTCCAAAAATGTGAAATCCTCCTATTGATTATAGGGTTGCTTTGATGCTTCATTCAAACATTATAATTTCTATTCTTTGCAATTCTGGATTTCCTATAATATTCCTTCACTTGTTATCTGGGAATATTAAACAACCTTAGCTGCTTTTTTTTTTTTTCATGATTCCAATTTAAAGACTTCACAAACTCAGGTAGAACAAGGAAGTTGAAAAAAGCAACTTCATTCACAGTTTCAAATGCATATTTCCCCTACACTTTGTGCATTCAGCAACATCCAAACTGAGTTCAGGACAGTAAAGTTTCTCACAAAGTTTATTAGGGAGAAAAGAGGACCACTGCCATTTTGGTGTGCATTCATGCAATAAATGAAAACTTAGATTTGAAAATTTGGATTGATCTAAGGGGATCTAATGTGACATAATTTATATGCTGAATGAGCAGGAAAGAAGTCTGCAACAAGAAAAACAAACAGCGTAAAAGCATAGAGCTAAACCCTGCAGCTGTAATTAAGAGAGCAATATATTATAATCATAAACATCTCTTTAAAGAGTTATGTCAGGTCATTAAGAGAGCACCTGAGTTTATTGCAACATGTCCTCGCAAAGCAGATGGGACCCTGTCAGTTTGGCAATAGCCCAGTGAAATCTGTTGGTAGGCATTATTGTAGCCTCCACGTTATTACTGTTAGTTCACCTTCAGCTAGGAAGATAGTATTAGACAGATGGTAATTAATTCTGGACAGGTCAGAAGGAATTACTGTGAAAAGAAGAGTGAAATTATCTGGACGTCAGGGCTCCTGGTTTAAGTTTCTCAGTACCACTGAATCATATGAGGAAAATGTCACTGACTACATATATCCCTCTTTTTAGCCAATCTCTATGGGATACAACTCACTTGACACTGTGCACTTTCACAGTAGCAATAAGCATAGACACACAGATAGTCCAGTTAGTTAAAGAAAATGCTTTGAGATATTTGAAATGTAAAAAAAAAACATATTTCTGAATATATTCAATATTACTTAATAACATAGGGTTGTCTTTTTTGTTTTGTTGGCTGGCTGTTTTTGTTTTTTTTTTTTCATGCAACATCTTTTATTGTCTGCTTTATTTCATTTGAAAAGCTTGTCTAAACTTCTTTCTAAAGCCTACTGTCCTCTACATCTCTTTATTACAGCATCTCTGTTTCTGAACAGAGAACACTGAGAAAAGGATCAGACGTGTCAGCTATGAACCTTAAGTGTTAGTATCTTTTCATCATAATAAGATTTTCTTTTTTGTGTGTGCGTGTGTTTGTTTATTTGTTTATTTTTGGGGTTTTTTTTGTTTGTCCCCCCTCCCATCTTCTTGCTCATGTTTAGCTGATCTACTTATTTCTCCAACCAGTGGAACAAGACTCTAGTTAGTTTTAAGTAGCAAACTAGGATTTTACATAACTACATAAAAGCGATTATAGATTTTATACTTACGATAGAAAAAAATACAGAAATGCAGCTTCCAGCCAGAGCATCTAAGCCATTTCAAACATTTTTTTAGTAGTGTGACTGTTGACATTTTAAGAATAATTATCCAAAGTGTCACCCTAATTCTCAGTTCTTCATTAGATCCCATTTGTTGCAATCAGGTGCATTGTTGAACTTCAGCAGAAAATTAAGTAGGGATATATTTTAGAACTTTCCCATTTTAGAGTGGTTTTATCCTTATAAAGATGTGAAGCAATGCTTTTACTGTCAAGAGAAATTATGGACAGACATAAAGACCTAAAAAGGGCTGAAAAAACCTCTTACTTCATATAACTAAAGAAAGGTCCAGTTTATAGATGTCATTAAAAAAGGCAAAAGATATATTTGTGAAGCTCTCTGAGATATAGACTATCATGTTGTCACTCAGTCACTTGCAGTGCCATAGTATTGAATTGTCTCTTGCA
The DNA here is from genome assembly GCA_035047845.1 of Dendrocincla fuliginosa. Classification (NCBI taxonomy): domain Eukaryota; kingdom Metazoa; phylum Chordata; class Aves; order Passeriformes; family Dendrocolaptidae; genus Dendrocincla; species Dendrocincla fuliginosa. The sequence goes on along the minus strand of JAWWMO010000174.1, from coordinate 44,266,233 downwards.
GCTTTGTCTTTTCAACAGAGAACTCTTCAGTCTACATTCAAAAACTTACATCCTTATGCCCCAAAACTCTTTAGTAAGCCACGCAGGCAACTCCCTGTGTGCAAATGAGCGTTTTGTAGGTTTGAAATTTGAAATGTTTGTTAGCAGATTTTCTATCCTGTACTATGGTGGGTTTTTCCCTCATTGGTGGGTTCTTTGTTTTTCTGTTTTCCCTCCAAATAAAAAGCCATCAAATTCTATTAATTAGACAACTAGCTAAAAAAAAAATATATATATTTTAGACTGTATAAATGCATTAGTGTTTGTCAAACTCACTGCAGTTGGTGTGTTTAGCTGAGTAGCATTTCCTCTTCCTGGGAGGTGGCATAGGCCGATCAATCATGGTCAAATTACAACAGTCACTTTGCCTCAGAGAAAATAAATTGGGATGACAAATTCTGTGAAGAAAATAAAGAAAAAAACAAACTACCAAGTGCTAATAAAAAGAGAAATAATCCCCAAACAAGGAAACAAACAAATAAATCACAAAATACCCAACATAAATATGCAATAGAAAGAAAAGAAACTCAAAGAAAATTTTGGGGAAAAAGCCCCCACAACTAATTGTCTTCATGCACAATGTGTTGCTGCATATCTGAGGAGTAAAATTTCATTCCTTATATCAAAAAAATTCACCTGTGAAAAATATATTTCAAAATAAAACAAATCCCTATTCAGCTCATTGTCTTAAATTTTGTTTTTAGAATAAAATCTTACCTAAGTTTTTAAGAAAAAAATTAACATGGAAATAGTTCCAGTCAATCTGAAAATTTACTTGGAATAGTTTGGCATATGGTCTTCAGCAGCGCATGATTCACTACACACAAAAAGCCAACATACTTCAAGTCACTGGTAAAATGAGTTAAAGTCACGATGTTCTGACATAAAATAGTCTTTTGGTAAGCAAAGTTAAAATATGTAGTCATTCATTTTCACTAGAGCAGGAGAAAACAGCCCTATAAAGGGTGTAATCGAACTGTTATCCATAAAGGCCAGCTGATGAATTCTCTACTTAAACACATTTTGGATGGAGTAACAAGCATGCATTTTGTTTTACCTACTGTGATGATGCCTATCTATCTGAACATCTAAAACATTCATGTCTAAAACCTGAGGTGAATATCTCAAGTCATTACATGTCAACTTTTTGGGTTTTTTTTTTTGCTTGTGGACTCATTCATGAAAACAGAAGACTAAAAAAGACCTGAGCAAAATTGAGAAATCATTACAAATGTCAGAAAAAGAGCTCTATTTATTCCTTTAAGCCTTTTTATTCTTTTAAATCTGAAATTTGATAAAATTTCAAAATTTGATAATTTTGTAAGAGACTAACAAATTGTAGATTATAAAGTTAGAAGGCTGCTCGGGAAGAAATTTGATCTCTTATACCCAAAAGACAATAGTAATTTACATAAGCTATCCTGAGAATACTAAATATCTTACCTAAAGAAATTTCACAGCATCCTTAGACAATTCGTCTAAGTGTTTTTCTAGGTTTTTTTTTTAATTTTTTTGATCTTCCTCCCTCTCAACAATGGACCTTGAAATATCCGTCAGAAAAATAATGCTAAACAAAGTCCTACAGATTCAATTCTTTATGTATTTCCAATAAATTCTAATGAAAGGTCATGACATTGTGATTACAGTTACATTTTACCTGATGCTGCATAGAAGCAGTTCCTACAAACTCTGCAGGAAAAAAGAGGAAAAATATTTGTTAGTATCCCTGGGAAATAAGTACATAAGGAAAAAAGAATGCTTATATTTTTGAAATGGATCTGGAAAAATCAAGGACTTCTTATTAAAAAAAAAAAAAGATTTTTTCTTTTTTTTATAATGTACAAATATGTTTTGAATAGATATAGAAATGTGTGTACATAAATTTTCGTAGGGGTGACATTTTATTCTCAGATTAAAATTCATTGTGTTCAATCAAACCTTCTCACTTTTATCTTCCATTCCTATTGATCTTTCATAATAAAAGATTTTTGCAAGGTGTGTTTGACAGCTTTAGTTACAAGTTCTACTATATTTATTTTTATAATTTTAGCTTGAATATGAACCTTTTCTAATTGATTAAAGATTGTTAAAAGTATTAAAGATAGGAACATTATTTTGCTCAAACACTCAGGAGAATTCTTGTAAAACTGTCACAAGGCCTGGCCATCTTTGCTCTCTTGCTGCTACGAATTTCACACAAACCTGACATTGTGATTCACTCATTAGCTGATGTGGCAAGATCTGCTATTCCAGGACTTTGTCTTCTACAATCTTTAATGGCACTCCTTAATCCAGACCTCAAACATTTGGTTCTCCCACTCATTTTGCTCTTTTGATAAGATAATGGTAATCGCAACAAATTGCCCTCTAGCACACAAAAGGTATTAACAGGGCCATCAAATTACTACAATTTATAAATTACACTATGACCTAAACTGTGAAAAGGGATGTACATGGGTTTCCACTTGATTTGGGAAGTTTATCTTATCTAAATCTATCCAGCTCTGTTCTCTCTGTGGGAGAGGAAAAAGTGTATTCTTAACACGAGTTATGCACAATGTCAAATTTAACTGAAGACTAGGCAAAGTGTAATTCTTACATGATCATATGCTCAGTTAAAGACTACAGGGAAGTTTTCAATCTTCTTTGACCTTCTCTCATGTTTGTAGTGAAAACCATAAACCACTTTGTCTGCACTGGAATTTTATTTCAAGCTAACTAACTCATGAATGCACATTTTTATAACTGATGGCAAGGCTTTTGACTATGTGAAGTACAAGAAAGTAAGTGTTGCAAACGGTTCCAACAAGAAGGTGATTTTTGGAGTGTGTTCTTTGGCACATCAATAGTACATAAAACCATAGTAAGAGTTCTGCAGATAGACTATAGGTTTATATTATATAGAAAATATACAACATTTTCAATTACAGTTATTCACTAAAACATGAGTTGCAACTTAGATTTGACACTCATCCATGAAATAATGAAAAAATGCTCTCATCTGACACTGAATATTCTAGTAATAGTCTTATTGTGAACATATGCATATACTAGATAAACTATAGGAGAATAATTCATTCCAGTTTTATTGTTTTATTAGTTACTATGGGGCTAGAATGATTAGATCTAAAGAAAACAATACTACTTATTTAGACAAATAAAAGCCTAATTTGAATCCAGTAAGAAAAATAGGAAAGCAAATTAAAGAAGAAAAATCAGATCAGTGTAGACAAGAATGTAATTTCAAACTTTAATTAGTTAGGACATTCTTTTTTGAAAGTCACACAGGCTATATGACCAAATGCATGACTGTTAACAGCAGGCATTCAAACTATCTTTGACACAAACTCTCAGAATTACCCCGACTACAAAACTGCAAATCTCAGCAAAGCAGCGCATTTAGGGCATAGAAATGAATCCTTCTTCCCTTGGGAGACCAGCTCCTGGCCTTATAGCAAGAAAGAAAAAAGCTTGATGAGTTCATATGTGACAACTGCAAGACAACAGTGATCATAATTGGCAGTCTGAAGTGGGAACATTTGAGTTATTTCAACTGCTAGCAGTATTTCAAGCAAATTACAGCAGACTGCTTTGCATAAACAAAGTAAATTGCTCACAATAGTAGGAAGAGTAGGAACATCACTTTCTTTTCCTTCACCATAGGTTATCCCTAAACTCACTGTTTTTCTTTCCTATCACTTTACAAAGTGAGATAATAGAAACAAACAAATAAACAAAAACAATGAACCAACCAAAATATAATTTGTAGTCGGTAGATATCCTTTTCAGACAACAATCTGTTCCTTGCTCTCTCCTTTTTCATGCTACCAAAAAATATGCTATCAAAAAATAATATTAGCTGTTGACTGTTCAGAGGACCTCTGAAGTGCATCAGTCAGTTTGTACTTGCTTCTTAAAGGCTTGATTAAAGAGCATAATTATGCTATTTCTGAGGATTTTGAAGTTTCCTTTACTTAAAATACATTCAATAGCATTAAAGTTGATGCAAGATATATTAAGACATGATAAAGTCATCTGAACTTACACTATAGGCTTAGTTTTTCATTGATTTCCACATATACTTAAGACATTGCATATAACAAGCTGTATATATATTTAAAAAAAAATCATGTTTAGATTTGAACATGAAAAAAATTCTATTAAATTACTCAATACCACAGTACTGGAAACCACGGAAACTTCAGATGAACTAAGTATTGTAAGAACTTAGAAGGTCTCCATTCAGTGACTACTTTCCTTACAATGAGAATAAATAGAATTGTTCTTCATCTATGCATACAAATGCTGAGCTGTAGAGATATTAAGAGACCTCTCTGAGCTCAAACGATGTCCATGCAATATACACAGGAGGATTCAGGCATGTGATTTCAAATTAACTGTCTTTTCACAAACCAGACAGAGGAAACATATCTATAAATGCTTACAACCTTTTTCCTTCTTTAGTTTTCATATATGAGATCAAAAATCATGTAAAAATTTCCTAGTATAAAATTGCCTGTGTCAGAATTTAGGAATGACACTTATAATGCTAGTTAATAAGTGGTAAAATATCAGTCTTTCTATACAATTTCACAACAATATACTCAAGGGGTTTGAATTTATTTTTTTTTTTTAATCTATCTGAAGTTCATAAAATAGTTCTGGATAATGTTTTGGGGCAGGGGGATAGTGTGTGTGTGGTGGGTTTTTTTATTGTTCTTTTTTGCATGTGCTGCATAATGACATATGAAATAAATGCCATAAAGACTGTTCTGAGTTAACTCATTATTACAACCATGGGAAAGAGGACAAGTTGACCTTGGTTATACTATAGAGAATTGTATTCCTCATTTGATCTGGGTTTGATTTTAGCTAATTCATCTGTTTCCCACATTTATTTCAAATAGTCAAAGCTATGCTTCTTCCTTTTCATTTTGTACCATATACTTCTATTCTCTTAGTGTAACAGTAATGGAATGCAGATCACAACAGGTGTAAATAGAACAATGTGTCAGCTGTCATTACTTAGTACAAAGATGTGTCTGAATGTGGAGTTTTTAAGAGTGACATTTTCAGAAGAAAAATATGGCTGTATCACAAATATGTGAGTGTTCTAACTAGGAAACCATGGAGGAATGAAAACAGACAATTTTTTCTTGCTCTTGAAGTTCAGAACACTGTATGCAGCATTTTACTGCAGCTTAACCTGAGCGAGCAGGTTTATTTGCATGCTGCCTGTCTAGTATTTTTAGCAAATTTTCTTTTCAAATGTTTCTTTGAAGAAGCTACTGTGGAGAAGATGAGACTACAATTTCTCTTATTTCTGTAAATGCTCCGTCTCCCTACTCTTGAATTCATGTTCCTTTCTTTCTGTTTAACTCTTGAAATAGCTTCCATAAAGTATTTTTCAAGACCCATTCATTACGATTTAGAAGTCCAACAATTTGTATCTGAAACTTGTCATACTATCATAGCTGGGCAGAGCAGGCCTCAGGTTAGCAGAAGAGTATGGTTTTGCTGATGAAGACAGTGGGAGAGTCCAAGTGACAAAACTGATAGAAGAACCTGTGATAAAAGCTAAACTGGAAGCAAATACAGCTACCTTTTTTTTTTTTTTTTTTTTTTTTTTACCTTCTGAGTTTTACTCTTGTTGGGCTGAACACAGGAAACTGAATTCAATATGTCTGTTCTTGCAAATCCATTTTTGTAAATGTGCTTCTGGGTAGATGAGTGTACCCCTAAGGAAATAATGTTTTTTATAGTTATACTTCAGACACCAAATAGAAGTTGTTCAGGCATTTGGATATCATCAATTATAAAACAAATTTGAAATACAGAATGGGGTAAAATTTGGGCGTATGATGGGTACTGATCTTGAATCTCTCTTTATAATGCTGTATTAGCTAGTCTGATATTTTACTACTAAACCATGCTCTTAAACAAGCATTATTCAGAGGTCTGGATTTATATTTCTTATTTAGATATAATGAACTACAGTCACATTGAGTTAATAAGTTAAGTCATGAAAACATTCAAATGCACATGCTGTTGTTTGTGCAGCAGTGATGGAAAGATAAAATGAGCCAAATCACCTCAACATTTCTTAGATATAATCATCCTGCCTGTACACTATACATATTCTGTGGGGGTTTCCTTCCTGAGGAGAGAAACTAACAGTTTTCAAACAACAAAGGAAGCCACCAGAGTTCAAGGCATTGCATCATATTTCCCCAACAAAAGATTCTATGCTTTATGATCAGTTCTCCACTTTTTGATCTGAACTTCATTTACAATCTGAAAGCATGACATACACAATTAACCACCCCTTACCCATTTAACAATGAAAACTATGAAATTTGCAAACTAAAGAATACACATTAAGCAAATATGAGTTCAATTATATCAGAAGAATTTCCCTGGGATGGACTCTATTAGGTTGTGAAATAGTTTCTCTAGGGAAATTGTGGAATTCTAATAGCTGAAGATGGTTTAAGCTGTGGGAAAAGAAACTTTCATTAATTAAGGAGGTAGGAAAATGAGTTTAAACATTGTTTCTGGACTTTAATTTATATGTAGTAAGCAGGATGAGAGTCTGTGTCCTACTGCTTGGACAAATTGCCTTATAAGCTTGAAAATTCGATGGGCAAAAGGTGATCAAACTAGGAAAGCAAAAGCAAAGGCAAATTTGAATATTTTATAATTCATGTTTATTTAGCATAAATGTTTCATAGCAGATAGCTGCAGACTGACACAAAAAGGAAAGTGTATTTTAGGTAAAAAAACTGAGGCTGCAAAAATCTCCTGAAGAAGAACAATAATGATCTTTAAATGACAATCTTACTTCACTTAACAAAGAATTCAGTGTTCCTCTCTTTCTCTCTCTGCCCCTTTCCCCCTCTATATTCCCTGGATATTTAATGCCTTATATAGTGGCCTGGTGAGCATATGTTCTTGGTTAAGGACCATTGTTTATGAAATTGTTACAGGTTTCAGATTTCTTTGTGGCAAGCAGAACACCCAGGCCCCTGGCTGGTAGCAATTGGAGCCATTCAGAGGTATGTAAACATTAGAGTGAGGAATTTATGAGTCTACAGTTCAGCTGTATGGAACATTTCTCAACTTGGAACTTTTTTTCTCTTTTGTGTGTGCAAATAGATTCCATGACTTCAAACACAGCTGAGCGGTACCTGGGTGTAGCTAGAAAAGGACAACATCTGGAAATAATAACTGCTTAGCCATTAGTCTAATGCCTATAGAAGCATTAAAATAATATCCAAGTTTAAATTCAAAAAGTTGTTCCAGGTGAATCACATGAATGATTCTGGTCTAAGCAAATAACTAGGATAATGTGTAAGAATATACAATTAAGGGACTGCAGTAGATCATTCCAGTTACTGACTAAATATGTAAAAAGATAAGAAAATGAAGATTCCTGAAAAATTCTCTGAAAAAATAAGGTTGGCAATTGGAATTATATTAACAGCTAAAAGATTACCCACTCAGGAAATGTCTGTACTTTACCATGCAATGTAGCCTCTAGTATTGCAGAAGAATGTAGGAAATTTTACCATGACAATAAGGTCTTTGTCATTCATTTCTGAAAAATGTCGTATTGTGAATGGTGGGGAAAAAAGACCCATGATCAAAGTTCTTTTCACCCTCCCCTATCACTTTCCTGTCTCTGAATATACTCTACATTTTAGGCTTATCTAAGTAGCTTAATGAGACAAAAAATAGCATTTGTGAGGATGCATAAGTATGAGCTTGTAGATAGATATTTTGTCATCATCCTTGAGAGAAAAATAATTCTCAAACATGCATGTATAAAGCAATGGCAACTGCAGAGAATGATGCAGTCAGCTTCATAATTTCATTCTTCAGTTGTGATAAGAAGAAAAAAATTATAAAAAAGATCAATTACTGATTTCAGTGACTTTATTCTCAATATTAAAATTACACAGCAGTACTTTGACTCATATGTCTTTGGACCCTTAGAGTTTAGTTATAACATTTTGTTAAAACCCTGGGTTAAAGAGAGTTTCTCTTGTATACTATTTTATTTAGTGTGCTTATTCCTGTCATTTTTCTTTCTACAGTTTCCTGTAAACCAAATGCTTTCCTGTTATTCAGATTGTTTCCTGAAATATATACTGAGAAATGGAGGAGGGAAAAAATCATCATATGTACTTAACACATATTCCTCAAAGTCATTGGATAATAGGTTCAAGGTGTTGTCATATGTACAATGCACATGAAAACATCAAAATATGGGGTTATTCCCTTAATATCCCAGCGCAGATGAATAAAACTTCTCAGTGGAAAAAAATATAGTAGTGCATGCAAAGAACATAAGACTAATATTTGCTTTATTGTAAAAATTGTTCCAAAGTTTCAAAATCTAAGTTCTGAAAAAGGGAAAAGATTTTGGTTTTGTCAAGATGCAGTTTTTTCTCAGAGCACATTTTAACATAGTCTAAAACTAGTCCCAGATAATTTACAGGTACTCAATAGGCAACATCTGATTTACAATTCAAACAAATTCGCTTTTTATGAATTTATTCTGGTCATATTTTAAACCAAGACAGAAAAAAACAAAACAAAACAAAAAAAACAAAAACAAAAACAAAAACAAAAACAAAAACAAAAACAAAAAACCAAAAAACAAAAAAAAAACAAAAAAAAAACCAAACAAACGCAACTACCCCAAAGAAACAACAACAACAAAAACAAATAAGAAAAAAAACCCTCCTCAAAACAAAGAAGAAAACACATAGTGTCGAAGGAGATTTACAATTCTGAAAAAGACATAAAATTATATTCTCACTTCCATGTGTGATGGTAGTGACAGTATCCATATATCTGTTTGCCAGCAGTAGGTCAGCTGGAAATTTGCACTGTGGCAATAGAAATTCATCTGATACTGAATTTGAAAAAACAACGAAATGTCTCTGTGTTCATTCCTAATGCAGGTTTTTGTGGAAATTGGTTGAGGTGTCCATATTTGCTGCTATGATATTTTCTCAGCAGAAAAACCTGCCTAACTACAGCAGAAATATCATGAAACTCCTGCCTATGTGTATCCATTCCACCTAAGGCTGCAGCACCCTAGTTTGCTCTAGGATAAAATTTGGAACAGGATTTAAGATGCAGTTTTCCTATTCCTCATGTTTTGAAAGGTTCTTAATGTCTATTGATGTTTCTTTTCCTTTCTTTCCCCTAAACAAACATACAAATAAACAAAATGACAAACCAAAATCAACAGAACTAAAAAGCAAATTGCTTCAGATATTGGAAGAGGCAGTTTGCACCAAAAACTCAGTCTGTTTTGTTTTGCTATTTTTCTAATTTTTGTGCTTGTTTGTTTTGTTTGTTTGTTTGCTTGCCTTTGAGAAATTGTAGAGGCATGTGGGCTACATAGATTAAATTCTGATAATCTTTTATCTTCCATAGTAACTGTAACTTTAACAAGAGTTGAGCCTAAGCAAGGGAACCTGAGAGAATGACACAACTTAGCTCAAGTTACAGCAGGACCATACATAGAATTCAGCAAATGCTTTCCAACATGCAGTTGGAAAACCATTTGAAATGTCTATATTTTAGCTCCTGGATGTGGACAAGAGATGTACAGCTAAGTATGAATTAACCCTCTTTCCTCTAGACCATCCTCATGAACTGTTAACATACTTTTAGCAATTTTTGGTCCTAAACAATTAGTTGAAGCGTTCAAAGTGTTACTGACTGCTAATGTTTTTGAAATTATTTAGTGAGTTTGTTTTGAGATATGTACTATTTATTTATCCATGTATAGGCTGAGAAGTGTGCAAAATTCAACAAAAACAAAAAAAAAAGAACAACAACAACAAAAAAACAAAACAGTATTTTGGCTTCTATTATGCAAAAAAGATGTTCAATCACCTGGACTCTACAACTCTGAAAATATTCCTGGTTCAGAAATGTATCATCCAAGTACAATGGAATTTTAAAATAATGCAAAAAGGCACAGTATCACTAGTCTCAGTAGCAATGTACAAAGAAAAGGAAAGTAACATCCTGCTTCTTGCATGGCCTGCCTTACTGTAGTACACAGAAGTACTCTACAAATGTATTAAAGAACATGAATGGTGATGTTTGCAAAAAATGTATGCATCTCGGAGTTGCTACTTGTATTTCTGAAAACAATCTCTTTAAAAAACTTCCACAAAATTTAGGAACAAATCCAGCAATCCTCTTATTTGTGTTTGCTTATTTATTTGGGGATGGAGAAGGAGGAGTGTCTATATTACTCACAGGATGATGAAAGGAGGATAAAATGTGCCAAAAGAATGGCTACAACTCACAAATTTGTATTCATTCGAATAGCAGTACTATTAATTGGAAAATCATAAATTCATTAATTCACTCTGCAGGAGAGCTTCCTGTTGTTCCAGGAAACTTTGTACTCAGTCAGGAAACCTTAGCTTTGCCTGAATTGATGTGTTTGTTTCTAGGTTCGTTTGCAACCTGGATGACTGAGGAAACAATATATTGATATGCTATTTATTTGTATGTTTCTCCTTCCCTCCAAACTAAGATAAATCACACTCAAGCAGTCTACTTGACGTTGCACATCCCTGAAAACAGCAAATTATATTTCTCTCTATTAAAAACACAGAAATTGTGTAATTGTCTCCATTTCTAAATGGAAATCAGAATGGGAATAGCATTCCATCTTAACCACAAGCTGATGTGCGCTTATGTGTATCTTTATAAGTCTCCAAGATAGTTATAAGTTTTTTTAATCTCTCTTTATGAATGCCTAATAGAACAAAGTACTATTTACTTCTCTATTCTCAAGAACTTAACCTAATGGACCGGAAAAGTACCTGACCCAGAGCACTGTTTATTGGGCATGTTCATTCTCTCCAAAGCTGCTCCTGAGCTCCTGAGGCCAAACCAAAAGATCCTTATTGAGTTTTCATTTGCTTCTTATGCAGACATAACTTTAATTTACTTCAATGGGAGTTTTGCTTGATCTGACTCCCTGACACTTATGTGATGCAGAGGAGTAGATTGCAGAGGAGGTGTTAGTAATGGCCTTTAAAACTGTCAAGAGCCCAAAGGACAGTGATGTTATCTCAAGGAGAGTTTTTGTGCAGGAGTAATTTTATTTAGTGTTCTGTATGTCTGTGAGTGCATGAACTCTCTCTCTCTCCAGTATGCACACAGAAATTCCTCAATGTGGTCTGTATTTTCCTCCCTTCTGCATGTGGTGTATTCCCGCTTTGTGTTTCTGCTCATGTTAGAAAATCAATGGTGTTTTCAGATGAGTCAAAATGTTTCACTACAGCAGTGTCCTCTGTGTGGGACAGTACAATTAGCCTGGCAGCTTTAAGTGGGGACCTTTCTCTTTTGTTTTCCTTGTGAAAAAAATTATTTTTCCATAATTCAGATTACAATTCAGTGGTAAGTAATACTTAGAGATGTTCAATGATTATAGTCCTTCTTGCCATCAAGAACCAATTATAAAGTCAAACGGAAGGACAAGCGTATAGCACAGCAAAGAAAATGTAGCATAGCTCCAGAAAGGCACAATTAACAAAGTTATTAATTTATTCTGAAAAGAAGAGAGGCAACTCTACAACATCTAAGTTACAGAATGACCTACTGAAGGAATAACATATTCTGTCAAGTTTTCAAAAGGAATGAATATTTTGTGTGTCAGTGTACCACCCATGTTCCCAAGTACTTGCTCCTAATCCCATAGGAAATTTATGCTTTTAACAGTCAACATACAGCCCAATCAAAGACTCTGTCTAACAAAATATATCTATTTTTAAGGAAATATTTGCAGAAAACACAACTTCTATCCCAAAATTTCCACCCAAAGCTGAATAAAAAAATCCAACAGCAGATCAAAAAGACATGGAGAGAGAAACAATGTAAGTTTTCCTCTCCCCAGTTATCTCATTTTTTTACTTAATACATATCCTGAAAGAACGAAAAAATTTGTTCAATGATAAGCTAAATGATGCCACACTCTTCCTTCTGGTACAGAAGAGAAGTTTTATGATCTATTCCCATGTACATGGTTCTGTGATGTTCTTGACTTCAATATACATGTATTCCTTGCCACCCAGTTTTCCTAGTATACCAGGAAGGTGGAAGAGAAAGAAGCTATTAATTATGTGTGAAGTCTCGTCCTTGAACCTTCCCAGCTTTCACCATCTTGTGTCCTGAACCTCAGAATCTTTTAAATTTACTGTGAAGATTTGTATGTCAAATGACAGATATCCAGTGCTGCACTTCTAAATGTGACTCTAATTTTATGACGGAGTTCTGGTGACAATGTCAAATCTTGCAAGCTTTCCTTCTGAAGCTGATGGAGTCAGAAGAGACCTGAGATAAGATAACTTCTTTCTGGTGTAAACTTCAGGCTTAAGTTTATGTTTTATCATAACAAATGAAGGAAACATTTCAAAGGAAGGGGAACTCAGCAATCTGCTTTCTTTTGCCTTCTGCCAACAATTTCTCAAAAAGAGTAGGAGAATAGAATTACATTACAAAAATATATTTGGACACCCACTCTTCTGTGACACAAACCCAATGCATTTCAGTACTTTTAGCCTATGACATTACTGAATCAAAATTGTGAAGTTTTAAGTTTTCTTCATTGTTTATTTAATAAAATTGATATGAAATCAAGGACCTGTCATATATTGCAGAAATTACTGAAAGCCTCAACACTTTGTCCTAACTACCTTCAGTAACCATGATATTATTACCTAATCAATACATGGTGAAATTGCAGAACAATATCAGAGGCTGAAGACTATTCAACATTTCATGAGAAATGTCTTAACATTTTGAACTAACTAGAAATAGCAATGCATGCTGACAGGCATTTTTAAAGTTCCTAAGGTAGTCTACAACTTCAAAAACTGATTTAAAAATTACATAGTTTGGAAAATTCAAAATATCTTTGTACCAAGTTATTAAAAATTCACTAAAGACCTCAATACCTCAGGTTTGTAGAAATTTTTCAGCCTCTGTACAAACACAGCCATATCTGACACCATAAGCAAATGTTACGAATTAGGCTTTCACTTGCCATGCCAGAAAAGTCTTACAATGTCAATGGAGCAGAAGTTATGCTAAAAAGGATTAATGAATTTAGAATTGATTAGACTTTTAGAACAAAGTCATCACTAGCTTTGCAAAATCTATATTTTTTTTTTTTCAATTTCAAAACAAAAACAGGAACTTGGGCTACAAAGTGAAACATGCTCTAACCATGAACAGACCTTTTCATGAAGTGCAGAGCATTGTCTCAGTACACTAGTGTCCGGTCAGAATCTGATTAACTGTTGATTTACCCATTTCCTAGCTTTGGACACTTGGTAGTTAACATATTTATAGCACAACAAGTAGAACATGATATTTTAACCAAATAGAATTTGTTATTCCCATGATGATCAAAATCATCTAGTACTGACTGAGTACTAGTTAGTCATAATTTATGTTTTATAGTAGAAAAAATCAAAAGACAAGAACTGGTACAGCATACAGATCAGGATACGTACATGCATATAGATGAGCTGAACATTGCAAAGTTATCAAGTAATTCTAACCAACCTGATAGGCAAAATCTACCAAACAAGACAAGGAAAAATAAATCCTTTTTTTTAACCCCCTCACATGGAGGAGTTTGTGAATATTATTTTTATCTTTGTGGCCAGGAGATGAAAACAACCAATAATTAAGTGAAATAATCATTATAAATATTGGTACTAATGGTTACTATAAAGAGGAAATGATACAGTAGCTTTAAAAACAAAACCAGCAAAATTCCCAAAAGCTTCACAAACAAACAAACAAAAAAACAAACAAAAAACACCCCTAAACGTGCCAGCCTGAGACAGAATTCTATCTTTGTAAACAATATATTGTCCTAAGAGCAGATGCTTGGAGCCTCTTTTATTTAGAACAGGAAAAGCAGAGAAGTACTCCAAGCACTAGTCCACCATTACAAAAAGTATAACAGGTTATGACATAAAAAGTTTAATCTTGATCCTATTTTCTCTAGAAAATAGATTCTTTACATCTGTCCTTTTTGTCTTCAAACCACCTGTATGAATATTGAGACACGGATGCCTTTTTGGTTTTATCTATTTTCTTTTGAGCATTTTTGTATGAGAACCTTAGTAAATGCCTGTGAAAGGCTGAGGTAAAGTTGGTGTGTGAGACAGGTCTTCAACAGGCATTGTAAATTACCTACATTGGGTTTGAGCAAATGGCTCGAGCATACTTTGCCAACTGCAGAGTTTAAACTCTTTCCTCTTCAGCTCATACTTGAGTTTTCTTTTAAGCATTTTATCTTCTTGTGAGTCAGAAAAATCACTGTTGTTGTTCTATCACTCTCCTTTGGACAAAAGTGAATCAAGGAAGTGTAGGCAAATTGTAGTATGTAGCTCAAGGAATAGAAAGATGTTTTCTGCAAATGTAAGAAGCCGGTGTATCCCACATGCAAAGCTTCCAGTAAAGTGCTGGAACTGGCCATATTTAAAATCCTTTAGTTGTTATAATAAACTTTTAAATTAACAAAATGTAGAGAATTTGTTTTATTGCACTAATTTAATGGTATTTCCAAAAGAAAAAAAGAGGATTATTTTATTATTGAAAAGAACAAAACCCACAACATTCACATGTTCAAATGGAAGTTATTGATATCTTTTAAGTTTTATGTAGTATGATAGTGAGGGAGGCAACAGCATCCTATTAAAAAAAAAAAAAAAAACAAAAAACAAAAAACTTTTTCAGAGCTCAGCATGGTCACAGGGATTTTATCTGCTCTGACATCTTTGAAAATTTGACAGCTGCCTTTATTATTAAAAAAGGAGACAGTCTATCATCTGTAAGTTAAAGCTGTATGTTGGATGCAAACTGAACAGAACTTGATCTTACCACAGTAACTCTAGAATGAAAAATGTGAAATTCTATAATCCACTGGCACATTCCACATGTATACCTGTTTCAATGGCTACTGAAGGTTCTTTTCGAAAATATAAATTAGTAAAATATATAACAAGCCGTATTTCTTTTCCTTGATAAAATTAAAATCCTTAAATTACATATTTTTGGGTACATTTGGCTTTGGGTTTGGATTTTATGTTTCTTCATCCTTGACATTGGTCAGGAGATTGATCACAGTTTTTGACTAAACAGTGATATGCAACATGGACACCATTAAATTCTTCGTAGCTCAGCATTATGATGCTGCTATTGTGAACAACAAGAAGGGAAGGTGAAAAGAAAGATATATTTTGCTATATATTAGGATGAATCACAAAAAAGACAACAGGGAACCCCACATGCCTACTTTGGCTATGAATACAAGATAATTTCTTGTTTACATTAAGAATTTGACACTCTAAATGAAGATTTATAACAAAATCATGGTAGAACTCAGTGTTTAAGGATTGCAGCAAATGTTTATCTCATCAAATCTATTTTCTCCTTTAAATTTGGTTCAGATGAAATGGAAGATTTTTGAAACTTTCTGTGATTCCTGGACAACTGACATCCTAATTAAAGCTGCTTTTCTGTGTAGGCTGCCAGAGTTCTAAAAGCCTGGATAAGGGAATATCATTTCCTCAATAAACATATGTTAAACCCATATTTCCAGGAACTGTCAATCTAACTTTCAGGCACAAGGGAAAACATAGCCATATAATACTTTCCAAGAAATGCCAAGCAATGAGAAGGTATCAGAACTGTAACTTTCTTTGTGGGTCATCTGCAGAGACCACTTGGTCAAGGCCTGGGCAGGTATTGTAGGACTTCACAGAGGAATTTTTAGGTCATCGGGAAAGTGCTATATATGCTAATTAAAAACATAATATGATGTCCTTCTTACTGCATCAAAGCAGCAGCCCATCCAGCCTAGGGCCCGGTCATCAACACTGGCAGCAGGAAGTGTTTAGAGAAAGAACATGAATCTTGTTGATTTTTGCAGTCCAAACTATCAATGGCCACAGCTATTGTTAAATGGTGAACTGTTGCTTAGATATTTTGGTAAATTAACATCTAATCTTTTTCGAATTTACTGACTGCCTCCATCTATAACACTCTAGGGCAGCAAATTCTATAAATTCACTACTTGATGTTCCAAGAAAAGCTGTCTTTTATTCAGCTTGAAAATAACTTCCTTCTAGTTTGAAGAACATTTATTTCTAATATCACAGTTTGATAAATAACAGCTTCATATTAGTTTTCAAAATTAATAATATCCCTACTCAGTGTTCTTCATTACAAAAGAGATTAGTGGCAGCCACAGATTTGCAGATTCATTGTCCATTTCTTCTCCAGCTCTTTAAAATTATGTAAAGAACTGGTCCCAACACCTACTCTATGGGACCCTGTTGAATATTCTTCCTCATTTTGGAAAGCAACTGTTGAATACAATCCCACCCTCCCCTCCCCTCCCCTCCCCTCCCC